>VXBH01007709.1:58836-224330 GCA_013400035.1 Rynchops niger | reverse complement strand
TTTTTTAGGAAGAGATAGTGTATTAACAAAAATTTCAAGTGAATATATTAAAGTTCAGCTGCATCAAATCTGATCGTAGTTTGTATATATCTTTATCTCGATCTGTATACACATATGTATTTATATATAAAGGCTTAATATATAAAAAGTAGATTACAGAATTTATCAAAGTAAGTAGAAAGATCCTAAAATGGTGAGGGCCCAGAATGCTTCAGCTGTTTTTTGAAGAATAGCTAAATATGAAAAGAATTGTTAGAATGGCATTTCAGTTGAATCAACGGAAGTTAGTGATAGTATTTGGCAGGTATGCAAACAAATTGTATAACAGTGTGAAACCTTTTGGGATATAATCTCAGTGTGTGTGGGTGATAGGCCTACCTAGTTATGAACATACTGGATCATGAAATCATTTTAAGTTTAGTTTAGGGAAATCTGATCCTTTGTATTTGCATTATATATATTCAATCTATTTGGAAAGCATATCATCTGAGCTTTAAGTCTTGATGGATTAAATACAATAACCTATCATAATTTCCCTGTGAGAGACTGGATGCTGAAAGTCAAAACATACAGAACCTAAATGCTGTCATTTGAGTGGCAGTTTGCTAATGACCGGTAATCTTGAGCTGGATAGTACTGCTAGTTGTACCTCTTGCCAGCCGTTGACCTCATAGGTAAATGCATAAAGGAGTACGTTCATCCTGCCTACCTCTATACTTTTTCCGCATGTGTTAGTAGTTGGAGCTCACTTCAGCTCAAGTATCTTCTTACAAGAGGTATGTTCACTAGTGTCAGTTCGAGGTTTGCATTGCTTCTTGGAGTTGAAATAACAGTGAAAAGTTCTGTATTGTGGTGAAATACTTTGCCAGATATTCTCTGCAGAACTGAACATTTTCCTTGAGGGAGGCTATATGTGAAGAAATATTCAGTTTCTTCTAGTTCTTTATGTCTCATGCTAAACAGATAAGGAAAACTGTAAAATCTTTGAGTAAGTAAACTTTGAGACCCTTCTCTGCCTCAGAAGACTGCTTCTCAAAAGATGAAGTGGATAAATTCCAAATTTATCCACTAGATCTAGTGGATAAATTCCACTAGAAACTATAAATGCCCCTTGACTCTGAAAATGCTTCCAAGGGAACAAGGAAAACTGGTGAAATGGTTTGTTGTCAAAGTAATGGGGAAGGTGAGAATTGTGAAAAAGATAAGAAGTATACCTCATCTTAAAAGGCATGCCTCTTACTATACATAGGATGTAAAAGCAATAATTAATCTGAGGCAGGGATGTTGACTTCAGTAAAAGAACACTGTAACATTGCAATTGGCATGTTATTTTGTTTTACTTTTGAATGTGATGCTTTCCAAACTGGCATTCTTATTTCAGAGGTTTCTGCTAAAGTAGTCTTGTAACTCTTCACACCAACCAGACCTTCAAGATCTAGGGCAAGGAAAATGTATTTCGACTGGTGTAGTACTGATGAGGCCAGTACTAAACTTGCTGGTATCTGTTCCTGCTTCTCTATTTGCAGCTGCAGAACTTCTCTTGATAACAATATTTAAAATTAAATGTGAACGGCCTTTTCAGAATTGACAGTTATGGCCTAATTTAAATATGTACTTGTACATATTACCAAATCTATATGTTTTTCACTCATGGAATTCTTCTGTTGAATTGCCCAGCTGAAAACTCCTTCAACTTCATCAAAATACCTATTTTCTGGAAAGCTTGCCATTGTTATCTGCTCATTTCACAATTATAGCATTTGCCTATCAAGGTCCTTGTTATTACAAAACATGCATATTAAGTGTAATCATAATCTTTCTGTTCTGTGTCTCCATCACAAGTATTAGATAGAAAGGAGTGTAGGTACCATCTTCTTCATGTTCATGGAGTGCTTTGACATTAAGAAAAGTGAGTTTCTGCTTCACCATTCTTTAGTAAGGTAGTGAGCTCCCAGTTTGCACCTCCAATCCCTGTGGACCTGAGTAAAAAAGATCAATGAAAGTCTGTAGAATTTTCTCAACTGTAGAAATGAACTGAGGAGCAATTAAAACCAAAGTAAGCTTCTTGAGTCAATTAAGGTTCTGCAAGCAAATGCCACCTTTTTCCTGTATTTGGGAGTAGTGCCAATGAAAAAAATGCGAGTTTATTTTCACATTATCGTGTTATGCACTTGTGATTCTGTGTATCAAAATTCACCTACAAGGTCAAGTAAGCTCTGTAACAAACCTCTCAAGCATCCAACAGACTTACTTTTTTTTCTGCCCTCTTAGGATGGATGATTTTCACAGCCAGAGGTAGGTTTCTTTCCCCCCTGCACTGTAGCTGTAATACCGGTTACAGATATTTCAGCTGAAGCCTGTGGTGGACACCCAAGAAGCTGCAGTCGTAGGCTGAATTTGTTCAAGCACAGTTGTTGTGTATAAAGCCTATAAATGATATTAAGGCATTCAGAACATCCTGTGAGGGCTGAACATCACAGATACTAACCAATAACTTGACTGATACATGTTATTCGGGTAATCGCTGATTAACTGAACAAAAATTTGTTGGCAAATGATACAGTATAAAGAGACAGTTACTCTAAGATGTTTTTTTGTGTGTGGTCATACCGCGTTAAAGCTTTTCATCGGTCGGGAGAAGAAATGTATTTAACATCTTTAGAAGCGCTTTTTTCCTCCTCCAAAGATGGTCAGTGAGAAACTAAATATCACCGCCCTTACTGCAGTTGAGGAACCAACAAAATGTTTTTCTTCACATCTGGACCAAGGGTTCAAGATGCCATTCTGTAACAAAGTTGGGTTTTATTTTGCCAGCAGAACTCTCATTTATAGGTTATGACTTCACTTGCTATTGAGACTGAATGAGCTTTTTATTCCTTCCTGGAAACTAGCTTGCTTTTTTTTCCTGTGTGCGGGAGCAATATCAGCCAAGAGAACTTTTAACCATGTTTCACAGAGTGAAAAATTGTCTTAAGGAGTTAAGAATTTTCTAAGGAAAATTGGGTGGTGGGAGGAGGTTGGTTGTATTTCCAGTTATCTCGCTTTCCTTCCCCAACTGTGTAAGGTAACGAGGACGAAAACCCATCATTGTGAAGTTGTTCATGGAGCCCACCCCTCAGTGTTGATGGCAGGAAGCACTTTGGAGCTTTTCCTTGGTGCTTGCTTGTCTCCGAGAGATGAAAGAGTAGTTTTTGTTCAGATGTGGTCCAGGTGGGTAACACTGGAAACACTAACTTGCTGTGCTTACAAGGTTCACTGATTCAGCCAGAAGAGTCTCTGCTTCGGTAGTCTTTCTTTCTATGCTTCTCTTGTAGGAACAGTTGTTTTGATATTATTTCTAATTAAATTAATATATGCACAATTGTTTGAAGCAAAGCAAGCGTATATCTCCATAATTACAATTATTCCTTGAGACGTGCAAATGAGCTTTCTGCATCCACCTCTCTCTCACATATTTAAAAAAAAATTGACCCTGTGAACATACTGAAAGGAAATGAGATGAGCCAGTTTATTTTCTGCCCTATCTCTAAGTGTAAGAGCTTGTAGAACTTGGTTCTCCTGACGAGTGCTGCTAGACAAATATGATATGCATTGGCTATGTAATGGAGCATACAGATAAACAGTATAGCCCAAAAGTATGCTCTAAAGGTAAGTAGTAATATTCTGTTTAGGTTTGTATATTTTAGTCGAAAGACCTTTTTTTTCCTCTTTAAACAAGACTAGCTGAATCTTACTTTTTTAGTTACAAGGGTTTTGTACTTACTGCACGTAAATTACTTTAGAGTGCTTATCAAGTTCGGAAGATCCAGCTGATTCAAAACTCATCAGACAAGTTACGAACTGTGCAAAGAAGGCGGAGAGGAGTTCCATTTTCAGTTTGCAAATTTCTCACTTAAGCAAAGATAGATATGTGTGGAAGTCAGTTCCTTCCATTCCTGCATTCTTAAAGACTTTGAGAAGTTAGCTTTGGAATTTGAAAATGGCAGCTCTGTAAAACTTTTTTCTTTAAAATAAATTTATTTCTTGGATAAGGAATTGCAAAATGTGTTTCATGTGAAGGTACTTGTCTCTACGTCTTGCACAATAGTATTTAGTGTTTCCTTAAGGGTAATATGGTGTTACGTTTTCATTTGCAACTTTGGAAAAAAATGGGAGTATATCTAGACTCGTCTTTTATTTAAAGGCAGTATCACACATTTATCAATTGAGAAAACAACAATTCTCAACTATTTATTAGTAATTGTTGAAGCCCTTAAGAGCAGTATGTTTTTCTTACAATGAGGCAGGAAATGCACATTTACCTCACATGATCAGGTGTCTGCAGATCACTTGATGTGCCACTGTTACATGACCGGAATACAACTTCTGCTAAATTTTGTTAATATGACTGTGCATAGGTGACGTGGTTGCTGTGTGTCTAGTTCGTTTCATTGTAGAAAGTGCATGGAGCCACGAGACATACTTACTGGATGTGTGCCTTCCTTGCAGATGACTGTTCGAGTGCATTTGCACAATGGGAGAGCTTACATTTTTCATTACAGTCATCAATGATTGAGGGTGGAGGGGAGATGGGGGCCACACGTAAGCTTCCAGAACAATTAGCTTTTTTTTCCTGCTTCTGTCTAAAAAGCTTGTGTGAAAGAAGGAAGCACTAAGTAGGCTGCTTGCTGAATAAATAATTCTGGTGGCAATATTAGCCCTTAGAACCATCTCTTGTTTACTTTGGCACATAGAGTTTAATGCAAAAGGAGGCATAAAAAGTTCAAAGACAGTGTATTTGAGAAATAGCAAAATTGTTAACTAAAATACTAAAGCATGTTCAGTCAGAATTAAATGACTCTGAGGAAAAATTCTGTATTTTCAGGGGTTTTTGTTGTTGTTAAATAGTGGTTCTGTCTCTTTGTATTTGCTTTTGTTGTTAATACAAAAAAAAAAAAAGCTACAGAGACCTTCAGAAACATTTCTTCTAATGTGCATGCAGTCTCGTAGTACACAACTGATGCTATTGGAAAAACCTCAGAAATCCCATGGCAATTCTTAGAGCCAGACAGTTCCTTCACCACGTCTCCACACATATCCAACATGTAGTGCAAGTGTAATTCTTTTTGATGAAAGGCACTCACATTTTCAAAGGGATTTTTTACCTATGCTATTAAAATTAATTCTTCAAAAGCATTAGTTAATACCTATATGCACTTTCCTTTACAGATGTAAACTACATGGAGATTCATATAATATCTATACTCAGTCATCACTAGAAAAAAGCTTTATGTCCAGAACAGTAAGATTTGTTAAAACTGGTTTGTTACAGAAGCGCTGAAGTGACTTTACTGTGACAGCAGTTTCCATGCAATAAAAAGGAAATAAAATATGATCAATATGTATAAAACCAGAATTATATTTTAAGCCTAAAAGATTTGTAATTCTATTAAGCGTATGCCACGCATAGTGAATAATGAAGTCTCAGACTTCAGATTTTCACTAATGATTATTCAAGAAAACGTGTAGAAATTATATAGATCTAAATTAACACCACCTTGAATGCTTTGAGCAGCAATTGTTTCCCTCTATCAATTTTGTTAATAAAGAAGTAATTGGTCAGGATTATCACAGAATATGGAATCTCCTTTGTGCAGTTATTTTCACTTTGTATATTTTCTCTTATTTCTCTATACTGGGGACAGTGTGACTGCAGTCACATGTGAAATTTTTCATTGTGAAAATGCACTTTCTTTAGAGCTTTTATAGCCCACTTTCTATGCAGATGTAGGTGTTTTAATGGTGATGATCATATTGTCTATTTTGCTGTCATCTTGGTTTCATCTTAGTATTGTGAAGCTGCCTTCCTTTGTGACACCGTGACCATATAGTTTAATTACAGTGTAATTGTTAGATGCCGTGAACATTCAGATTTCTGGAGAAGATAGTGGCTTTTGAGAAATGTATAAATAATACACTTACTTGTCACTTCAGTGCTTTTATTTGATGCAAGAGCAGTATGACTTTGGGAACCAATAGCGCCCTTCATACTTAATAAAAGAAATCACAGAAAACAATGTCTAAAAATGCATCTTAGACAGGAAACAGATGTGCTAGTAGTGAGTATGCTGGCATTGTTATAAATAAGCTCCATAACTAATTGTTTTGTAAAACAATGGCCAAGTTGGAGTCAAGTAATACCCTTAAGAAGTAGTAATTGGAAAAAAATAAACCAGGCTATGCCTGTTGAGTTTAAGTACAGTGCTTTCTATCTATTCATAATGCTATTTTATTGAAGAATGAAAGTGATGGTTATTAAGTAAAACTTCTGAAGTTGTTTGAATTTCCTGTTTTGCTGGTCATTTTTGTCTGCCCTTTGGAAGCTTCTGTTTTAGAGGATGTGATATTTTCCAGTGTGTAACTTCGTAGTAGGCTGTTTAGAAGTAGTTTCTGTTACCTTTCACACCTACTTTGATGCCACGTTTTTGTGCTGTCTTTCTTACTATTCTGCAAGTTCTTTCACCTACCTTACAAATGGCTGCGTGGGGAGTTATTTACTATTCTTGCTCTACTCATTCTTCTTTTAGAAGACTTGAGATATAATTATAAGTTTTGTTTATAGACGGAAGTGGAGAAAGAGGTGAGAAGGATGCCAGCAAAATCACAACCTATCCACCAGGGGCTGTCCGCTTTGACTGTGAACTGCGAGCCGTGCAAGTCAGTTGTGGATTTCACCATTCAGGTAAAAACAAATAAGTCAATATAAATTATAGCATAGAATTTTTGATTTTGTTTTGGTTTCTTTTTTTTTTTTTTTTTCCCCCTACATGGTCATATGTGTTTTCACTGCTTTGTTTAATTTTCAATAAGGATGTACACGGGAGTAATAAAGGTTGAAAAGGTTGCAGTATTGTTTTGTAGCCTACTACACTGTCTAACAGTGGAAAGGACTATAAGTATCATATATTGAGTTACATCAGAGCATTTAAGCAATTTTTGAGTCATTTGAAAACATCTGCATGGCATAGCTCTAGTCCTGCGCAGAGATGCTATCTGTGATGGGCTGAGGAATCTGGTATAGATCTCGCTACTGTTTCAGTAGGGATTGTTAACTGTGCTGCTCAGAAAGGCTAACCAGCACTCGTGCAGTAACGTGTTAATATGTGCATATGGCAGAAAAATATTCTTCCTTTTTGTTTGCTTTTCAGTGGTTTTGATGGAGAGTGGTGATGTTTACACGTTTGGATATGGACAGCATGGGCAACTTGGACACGGTGATGTTAATTCCAGGTGAGCTGGTAATTAAAGCATGTGGTTGGGTACTGCTGCATAAGAATTGGCTATATTTCTGTTTCTCTGTAGCTAGCAAGTGTGAAAACTCAAGTATTATCAAAATTAAGTTGATAAGCTCTTGTTCTGCACATATTCCCCATAACCCTCTGGATATAGACACAGTAACAGTACTGTTGTAGTGTATAAGTAATTTGTTTAATACACAAAAGCTTCTGTGCATAGTTGTTAATATAGCTTTGATAATTGAGTTTGAAATGCTTTTGTCTTCAATTCTCCCTACATATATGAGAGAATATTAAAATCTCCTTAAGAGATCATTATTTCTGTAAAGTACTATGTGTGCAATAATTCAAATAGTATTATGTTGTAAACTTAGATTAACCTGTTTCTGTTACACCATTGGTGGTAGTTCAGTTATGATAAAACCTCATTTTTGTTTATTATTAATCTCCAAAATTAAGTTACTAAGATTGGGTCTCAGCTGCATTTTGTAGACACTTGTTTTGGATGTCAGCATCAGTGCTTTCTTTGTGGTCAATGGAAGTAGAGGAGTCAACAGAGGGTGGAGAGCTATTTGACTAACCACCCACTACTTACCTACTTCAGGTGTGCTCAGTAGCTCTGTAAGCTTTATGGGCTTGATCTTCATTGACTACAGTGAGAGCATAGGTTATTAAATATAGGTGTCTTTATTGTGAAGCTCAATCTCGTCCTTAGTATCTCTTCCTTAGTATCTTATCTACTCACTAAAGTAAAAAAATCAGTGTCCTGCCATAAAAGGAAATGTAATAATGTTCTTTGGGCACATACATATACCATATAACACATAAGACAGGGGATTTTGAATAGTAGGAATTGTTGAGGCTTTGTGTATGTCCAGTAATGCCCAGTATCCTTATATAAAAGACATACAGAGTGGAGCATCCATGACCTGTCTTCAGTTTGTTACTTCTCTTGTAGCAGTGAGATGAAAATTACTGAACATCTGTTCTCCTAATCTCTTTCGGAGACTTCCAAATCTTTTGTCAAGTTTCTGAAGAAATCTTCATCTTCTTAAAACTTTCATTGCATTCCCTAAACAAAAGGGGGAGAGGGAAGGAAGAAAGAAACTTCACTGGAAGTGATACTTTGTATTGACTGCTGTGCCTAATGGTAGTCTCTAAACTGTTACCCTTACTCAGTTTACACTGGACTGGTGAATGCAGTCTGTGTTTCTGCCTGTGGTAGAACCATATCACAGTTGAATACTCTGTTTTTCATTCCTGGAAATTCTTGGATACTTGTTCCAAGCTTCAACTGCTTTAGCTGGCAATTCAAATCACTACTAGAATAAGGCCAGTTTCTGTCTTAAAGACTGAAGAGGTACAAATAGCAGTGACATTTGTACTGGTAACTTACTGTCTCCTATTTCCAACTGATGAAATCGCTTGGCTTTTCTGAAGGCATCGGAGTTATCTGCTGTATCTGTCAGAATTTCAGGCAGTGAACCCCACATCTGTTGCTTATTTAGACAACTGGATGGAGACCAAATGTAGTTCCAAGTGAGATCGTAGAAGAGAACATGAAATGTCGTGTGCCAAAGGATAGTGCTTGATCGGGCCTAGAAGCTGAGGAGGTACAAACGACTTGGCACTGACCTTTGTATCATTCTACAACAGACCCTAGAGAGTATCTCAAAAAAGCCTTGAAGAAATTTGGAGTATGTCCTGTGCATGAGAACTGGCTATAGTACTATATTGCTGTTTAGCACCATCATTCAAATAATAATTTCCTCATTGATGTACTTCTTTTTCCAGCTTTAAGTAGAGATCTCTCCTCTGTCCTCACAGTAAGGGATTCAGAGAAGGAAACAGGGAATCCTTATGCAGAGTTCCACCTCAGTTGGGATGCAGTGGTGCTCAGATGGCCAGCTCCAGCCAGGTCAGTGGTATGTCAGTCATGCAGTGTGTCACATTGCCTGTATTGACCTCAGGAAGACCATCATCTTCTGAATCCAGGAACTGATACTCAGCTGTGTTTCCAGGAGAGAGAGAAGGGAGAAAAAAAAAAAAGTAGTAATATTTAGGCACCCTAGCTAGTATATCTAAATATCGGGGCCCATGTAAACAAGAACTGTTAGGGAAAGTGCAGGAACTCTTATTTTCATCTGAGGGAGCCGTCTTCATTGTCAGATGAAATAATGATGGAAGTTCCTGGGCAGTGATTGATTACTTACCTTTTCAGAGACTTCTGTCTTGCAGTGTAAAGACTTAGTAGCGAGACTTTATTTTTCAAAGTTGTGAAAGTGCTTAACTTTTGAATTCTGCACAACTGTACGGACGTGTCTTTCACCTTAATTAAGGGGATTCTGTACTCCCTTATCAGACTGTGGTAAACAAAAATTCTCCTTTCTACTTCAATAGGAATGAGGCATATTACATACTCTAGAAGGACTTCAGACTATGTTTTTTATGCACGCAAGCAAACAAAACAGCAGATGAACAGGATGATGTGATTCTCGATAAATCATTAATAGAACTGAAATGGTGTGGAGGAACAAGCAATATGCACAAGGCGATGTGATTTTTTCTTTTTCTCCAGCAAAGACTTTGGCCATTCACAGATGGACCACTTAAAAGTGCAAGTGATCTGGTTCCTGGGAGGCCATTTTTTCATATGAGTATGCTGGAGCCATTAACCTAGTCTGCATAGGCTTTCTGTTGTGAAATCCACAGTGGCAGATGTTAATGAGCTATTCACTGCATGTAGGATTTGTCAGTCTCTGCTTATATTCTGTTCAAATTAGATGCTAGTGGATATAAACTCAATGGAAACAAGAAATGCTTTGCTGTATCTAGGCTTGGTGAAAAACAGCATGTTTTGTATTCAGGTAAGCAAAGGCCTGTTTGTTGATGATGCTTCTCTCAACAAGCTGGGACTTAAAACTCCAAGATCTTTCTGTTATTGTTCAAAATTTGCCTGCATTTCTTATACAAACTGTTGATTTCAGCTCTGTGTTATCAAGCACATTGATCGGGCAGTCAAGTACCAGAAATGGAACAATTGAAGTAAGATAATCCTGATGTGATTTCTGCTTCCAAAGGTTCAACAATAACATGGAAGAAAACTGAACAGACATTCTGTGGACGGTCAGCTATCTTCTATTTGAAGACAAAGTGTAGAGTTTATATCCTATTAATATCTTTAGGGGAAAAAAAAAAAAACCAACTTGTTTCGTGATGTATGTTTGATAGGATCGTGTTTCTAGGTGCATTGTCTGATTATTTTACTTCAGCGGTGGAGTGCAGGTCTTATTTACATCTTTTCAACAAACTTCCAGTTACCTCTGAAATCTAAAAATCTCCGTTATCTTTTTAACTCCGTACTGCCACACTCTGCCTGCCATTGGAGGCAGAAATAACAGAGGTTACTCCTGGTTTCCTTTTACCCACTGCACGGTACCAGCCCATGGTGAACCTGAATGTACAGCACCACGGACAGCTGCCCCGAGTGACATCTCACGGGACCTGGCAGCGAGAGGTTGGCTGGATAAGTACCATGGACAGCGATCGTCCGAACACTTAATGCAGGAGGCGTTTTCAGAGACCACATCTGCTTACAGAAATGCTTTACCTTTCGGGTTGGAAGAGGGTTTCGGTGTGGACAGACAAAATGCATTTGGACCTTCTGCAGGATCATGAATTAGCTGATGCGTGTATATCTGCCGCTTTTCATTCAGCAGTCTTACATTTTCCCAAGTGATGTCAGGTTATTTTCCATATATTTGAGGTCGGTCTTTTGTGATTGACCTGTGTCAAGTATCTGTACCTGTGTCATATCCAGAAGCCAAAGAATCTGTGGGTTTGACACCAATGTGTTCTTCAGCTGCATCCCAGAAGAATACTATTTTCTTTCTCCCATTCAAATGGAGAAACCCTGGTTATCAAAACTTTGTCTGAAGAGTTTTTCAGACTCTTAAGTGTCTGTGATGAGCTTTTCTGTGTTGAGTTTTGGAGTGATTGGGAAATACTGAATAGTATCACAGGTTTAAATTCCATTTACATCAGTTGAATTGGCTTACTGTATTTTTCCAAATCTCTCCTCCTTTTATGAAGTGAAAACTATTTTTCTGTAATTTTACTTTATTTTTTTATGTCATTAAGTGTCTTAAATTTTTTCCTGTTGAGTTCTTTAGTTGATACACTGTAGTTGCCTCTCCAAAAGCTGGGTGATCTTAATAAAAGAGCTATTTAAGAGAATAACATATTACATAGCTCATCATCAGTTGCTTGTCCAGTTTTGCTCTGCTGCTGCCAAGGGAATATCATACACAGCATTCAAATAACATTACTGATAGAGTCAGTTGGGAAAACAGAAAGATAAATAATTTTGGTGATAATAACTTAGCTTTTATGCATCAGAGAGATGAAACATTCACTTTTTTTTTTTTACAAGGATTGGTATTTCTGTACCTTCAGCTATCATAATTTTGAGGGAGAGAAAAAAAAAAAAACTTTAATAAAAATATTTCCCTTTAACAGCAATGCTTTTGGATTAGTTCTTAACTATATTTTTGTTTCTGCTTCAGTGCCTTTTTAGCTTCCTTAAAGTTAATGAGAGGGAAATGTAATGTTTCTTCTGTTTTTAAAATGTTTCATCATGGCTGCTGCTAAACTTTGCTCCTGTATGTCTGTGTATAATGTTACTGATGTCCAGACCCATGTGCCTATAGACCAACAAAATATTCTAAATTCATAAACGTTATGTTGTGTATCCTCTACCAAATTTTATGCTGCCCTTCAGTTTCTCCATCTCTACTAGAATCATCCACTGGAAGCTACATTCACCACGAAGCAGTAATTTCTTTCTGTATTACCTGTGTTTCCCCTCCTTCAGGTCATCAATCTCTCTTCATGCTGCATTCCTCTGTTCCACATTTCCGTATGTTCATATCTTCTTATCTACGCTTTCCCTACTGAACACGACGCCTCCCCTTTCTCCTAGTTTCTCAACTTCTGTTTTACCTCCAATTCAGCTAAAATCAGAACATGCAGATAATCCAACTTTTTGCACATCAGCTGCTAAAACATTGCTAGGAAACTGACATGTTTTTTTTTTTTTTTTTTATTCCAGCATAAGACAACCTGTTCTTATTTTAGACTAACCTACTTTTGAAACTACGTGTTTAAAATAAGTTTAAATAGTGCTGCTGTTCTCTGGGATCAGAGTTCCACAACTTAGAGTTTTTTGGGAATATCTTGTTCTTCAAATTCACAGTCTTTCTAAGTTCACAATAAATTTTAAGTCTAGGTAGACATTCATTATGGGATTCAAAATCTGGTACAGTTCATATAGGCTCTTGTTCACTTTGGGATTGAGATAAAAATTTTAGTTTTAGTATCTCGTACTTCTTTTTGTCTTTTCTGCTATTTTTATTCTAAGTTATCACTTCAAGTTTTCTTTCTTTGCTTCTTGATCATTCTATTAGGTTTTTTTCCCCTTCATTTTTACTGGAGTGGGAAACTTACTTTCTTATACCTGTTCATATTTGGGAGGCACATAGATTAGATTCTTTCAGATCTTTCTGGGAAACAGTTTGGAGAGGTTTGTTCTTTCTTGAGTCTGTGAGTTTGATGGAGAGCAATTTTTTAATGCCTTATTCTCCATTAGAAAGCTCATGGAGGTGGGTAGACCTTTGCTTTTATAATTCCCTAGATGGTGACCTCAGGAGGGCCATATCAATGTTGCTTCTGGTAATTGTACTAGGGTACCAACCACATAAGGCTTTGATTGCTTCCTAATGCAAACAGGTTTTTTAAGTGCTTTACCAGTGTCCTCAGCATTTTTTTTTTACTACTACAGTTCATTGCAATGTATTTTGTCTACATACGTATATACGTGCATGTATTTATTAGTGTAACTGCAGTAACGTTAATGTAACCTTACAATTATCTATTAAATTAACCATTTTTATTCTATGCTAATTTATGAGTTTAACTGAAGAGAGGTTATTTCATCTAGTTCCCTGTAACAAGAGGGCATAAACTTAACTATCTGGTACAGTCTTTCAAACCTCTCTTCATTTAGTATGTAAGACGTTGCTTGACTCAGATTCCATATAGAACGTGAATATAGTGAATGCATTTCACAGTGATTGAAATCCTTATAATACTGATGTATGGGTTAACTGTTGCGTAAGCGTGCATTGATATAAAATTAATTTATTTTGATATAGGGGATGTCCCACCTTGGTACAAGCATTACCAGGTCCTAGTACACAAGTTACTGCTGGGAGCAACCATACAGCTATTCTCCTAATGGATGGCCAGGTTTTCACATTTGGAAGTTTCTCAGTAAGGAAGTAATAATATTTACTTATGGGAATAAGCTAGTAGTTAATGTATTGTTCAAATACCTTTCAAAACTGCTTATACTTGCTCATATAGAACTACTAGTGACTTCTGCATGTCTTTTGGGTCTGTTATGTTTAAAAAAGTGGCCTTCTGATATTGTTGTGGTTAGAAAAGCATGATGCCAGGAATTCTTGGTGGTTTTTGTATTTTAATGAAGATGGTGGTTTCAAACTGGTTATTTTATAAGATGGATTATCCATCATGGAGAGTTGGAGCTGCATTTAAATATAAAAGTTCATTCAAAACCCCAACTGAATAGGGAGGAGAATAGCTGTCAATAACTTGTTCCTTGTATTTAAATGTGTAACGCTTTACTTAAAGTAGCCATTGCTTTTTGAAAGTAATTTTGTGGCAAGCTCTCTCTTTCAGATTACTGATTTGTATATTGAAACTACTGAACTTGTTCGTCTTTGAGACTTACTGTTATTTACTAACTCTTGCATTCTCTCTATAGAAAGGTCAGCTTGGTAGACCAATTCTGGATATGCCCTACTGGAATGCAAAACCAGCACCTATGCCTAATATAGGCTCTAAATATGGACGCAAAGCAACGTGGATTGGAGCGAGTGGAGACCAGACTTTTCTCCGGATCGATGAAGCTCTCATTAATTCTCATGTGCTTGCTACATCAGAGATATTTGCAAGCAGGCATATCATAGGCAAGATCTCTTCTATAATATTTCCTGTGCTTATAGAAGTATTGGAGAAAAAATAGCTTCAGTCACGCAAACAATAGAGGAGCAACAAGTCAAAATGTGAATAGAGGAAATTAAAATATTTTTACTTTCTAGTTATACTGCACATGGTGATCCTAGCTCCTTTAGAAGTTAATTTTATCAAAAATGGGAATGTAAAAGTCTACACTGTTCTTACATTTAAAACTATGGTTTATTTTTCGCTCTAGCAGTATATCTGTTCTTCCCTACTACATTAATGCTTCATGCATGCAAAATGCCATGTAATGAATGGAGTCTTCATGGTTTTCTGCTCTTTTTGCTCTCTGATCTAGGTTTGGTACCGGCTTCAATATCAGAACCTCCTCCTTTTAAGTGTCTTCTGATAAACAAAGTAGATGGCAGTTGCAAAACATTCAATGATTCTGAGCAGGAAGACCTACAAGGTTCTGGTGTGTGTCTGGATCCTGTCTATGATGTTATTTGGAGGCAAGTGTGGATTATAGCTATTAAGGTCATAGTATGGAAATCCTGTTCAAAATATTTTGGGAGGCTGGAGATTTGATTATGCTCATTTCCTTAGTAAATAAAAACAATGTTTAGTCTTCCTTATAACTTTTTTCATGTATTTCATGATTTGTTCAGGTAAACCCAAAACAAACATCTTCTCTTGCCCAGATTTTTTTGATTCCTTTTCATTTTTGTATCATTCTCATTCCAGTCTTCATGACATTCAGGGGACTCTAACCTATTCTATTTATTTACTGTTTTTATTCTTCACTTGCTTTCCTCCATCTACTTAACATTTCACTGAATAATTTTCTGCCTTGCCCAGCTTCCACAACCATCATCCTTCTCTCGGGTATTAGTGGTTAAGACTTAAATAGGAGAAGGGGTGGACAAATAGTATTGTCAGTTCTGACATTTTGGGAGGTCAAAATAAACATACTTATTTAGATGGCATAGACATTCAAATTACAGTTGTATTTATTTCACAGCCTTTGGAGTGGTTGCTTTCAGTGGAGTCTTTGAGCAGGTGTAGATCATAAGCCCTTGTTCCAAACCAGAATCACAACATCCAATTCTTCTATAATGATTTGGGAGAGGAATTTGGACTGTCGTCTGAATGCAAGTGATGGATGATGTTTAAACTGTTTGAAGACTCAGGCAAATTAAGAATAATCACTTACAGTTAGAATAAAGCAGGGAACCAGATAGTCCTGCATTCACCTTGGAAAGATAGTATCATGTAAGATCATATTGCTAAAAGATCATTGTGTCCATAGGTTGCTTGCATCCTACTTTGGATGTCTTCATCCAAAACTGAGATTCAGGAACTTAATAGCTTCTTAGCAAACATGCATGCTTCAATGTTAAGCATGCTCCTTTATGACATCTGAAGTTCCTTGGATGGCTGTACTTCTGCTTTATGCACGTCCCCAGGGTTGTTTGAATCTCATGAGCTAGGTACCACTTCTTACTTAAATCATGCTGAGATTTGAAACAAGGAAGAGTAGTACCTACATCCCTTAAAGCTCTCAGTTGTGATATTGTCAGCATGATTAAACATACCGATTTCGATGGCCATGGGAAAGCAGCAAGTTTCAGGGGAGAAAAGGTGATGACGTTCAACTTGATGTAGCACACTAAAATGGTTATTCAGCTTGAGGAAGTTCAAAGTCACATGTTGAAGATATTATGGGTAAACATGGGTTGAGGTGTTTTATTGTCTTGCAAAATTTTGGGGACTGGAGAACTAAATCTAGAGCTTAAATACTTAACTGAAGAATGGATTCTTGGAGTCTGTGCAAATTTATTTCTGTGTTATATCCCATTCTTATTTAATTGAGAATACTGAAACAGTCTAAAGGACAGACATGTTAAAGAATATGCCTATTAGTAGTGAAATATTTGGTATATTAATTATTCCTGTGTGTGTTTATTCATGCCCATTTAAATGAAGGGGGGAGCATTCCTGATTACATAGATTTTAAGGTTTTCTTCACAGCTTTGTGACTTTTCCAGGTAGCAGTGAAATTCAAGCAGTTAAACTAATGTTGTGTGTGTGTGTATAAACTTGTACATTCCTGATTCATTGAAGTCCTGAATACATAATTGTGTCCTATAATATTTTTAATGAAAAGTTTCTTTCTCTGTTAATTAGTCCATCTTAGCGCCCTTTGGATTTTTAGAACAGTGAAAGTTCCTTTTGTGCTCATTCACTCCCATAGGCCTATGTCTTCTAACTGTTTCTTCCTTTTACATAGTTATATCAAAGACTTCATTGTTTTCATTTTCTTTTTCTCCATGTTAATCTGTAGTATAAAAAGTCTTTGTATTCCCTTGTTTATGCTGCCCTTTTCTATAATCCCTTAAAAACGCATAAGGTGATGTTATCCATTTAAAAAAGCCCAAACAAAATATGTTGGATTTCTCAAGATCTTTTTATTCTTATTTGAAGGTGAGTAACCCTTTTACTTTCACTTGGCATAGTTGTCATTTTTGAGCACATCTGCCATTGTATCTAGTACTTTGCTAGTTACTTCATGCTTCTTAATAGATTATACCATTTTAATATTTATTATCTTTGAAAAGTGTCCAACATTTTCTGAAATTTGTAAACCCATAATATGACTGTTTGACTTGAAGTACAGTAAGAATGTTTTTGTGTCTTTCCATTTGCTAGCATGTGAAGTTTATATGTGTTTGGTGTAATGATGTTCAATTTTAAGAGTTTGTACTAGCAGATCTACAATTTATATAAAATAGCTTATAAAATTTAATTATGAGTTAGATTTTTGTGGGTTTTTTTAGTAGGTGAAAGGTGTTTTTTTTTTTACTCTGTTTTGTCTTGCTCTAGGTTTCGACCAAATGCTAGGGAACTGTGGAGTTACAATGCAGTAGTTGCCGATTCCAGACTTCCCTCAGCTCCAGACATGCAATCCCGGTGTAGTATTTTGAGTCCGGAACTTGCTCTACCAACAGGTTCCAAAGCTCTAACCACCAGATCTCATGCGGCTTTGCACATTCTAGGTATACATTTATAGTTGATGAGTCAGAAGCTTAGACGAGATAAAGACACATTACTTCATGTATAAATGAATTGCAATCTAACAGCTTTCTGACTTTTTTGAGTTAAAATTTTACTTTGTAATCTTTCACCATTGCTCTTAACACTTATGATCTGGCTGACATGCATTAATTTTAATCAAAATAGTTATCTTCTGCCATCTTAATGATGCTAGAGGATTTTAGAGTTCTGATGGAACCTGCTACTAGAAGTCACCATAATAAAATAAAAGATCTTTCTAGATGATCTTTTTGGACAGTCTGCAGAATAAAGTTAGTACTGTTGAGTTAACCTGGACTCTCCAAAAGACAGGAAAAAAAGTGCTCTTAAGTAATCTATTTTTATTTTAGAGTAAATGCAATATCTAAAATAAGAATTTAACTCTTTGCAGTTTTGTATAATGGGGCACTAAGAGTAATATGGCTTTCTTTTGTAGTCTAAAAAGCCTACCAAAACAAAATATAACCCCACTGTGTTTATGTATAAACTAGCCATATGCAACCTACCCAATGCTTCAAAGCATAGCTTTGGGAGTTCTTTTGCCTCACTTGCTCACTGATTGTGATGAGTGGTCAGTTCATTGTCCTGCTCACTTCATTGTGTATTAGAGATGTGACAAATTTTAACTTGAACAGTACTTTTTTGTGTCTGAGTCAAAGTAAGGCATGTTAGGTACCCATGTATATGAAACAAAATGCCTTTTTTTGAAGGCTTTCAAATCTGCCCATAATTTAGTTGCTACTTCAACTCTTTTTTAGTAATATGTGAAATGTAAAAAGGAAAAAAAAAAGTGTTGCTGGCAATTTATTTACCATGGGAAAAGTTGCAAAGTAGATTTAATCACACTTCTTGGTCATTCTGAAAATGAATAAATTAAATGAAATTGATCTTTGGTAGCAAACCTTGAGATTCTACAGCAGTGAGCCCAGACCTAACCAAAACTATATATTCGGTAGCATATGTGTGGTTTAGGGATGAAACATTAGGTTGCTTTGATCTTCTTAACTAGTATTCATTTCCATTTCACTGATTATAATCAACAGTAAGAAATTTTGAGTTCTCTTTGATTTTGCTTTCTTTTAGGTTGTCTTGATACTTTGGCTGCTATGCAGGACTTAAAAATGGGTGTAGCAAATACAGAAGAGGAGACTCAAGCAGTAATGAAAGTTTATTCTAAAGAAGACTATAGTGTTGTTAACAGATTTGAAAGTATGTACGCAGTAAAATTTTATAGCACAAGCCGATCAGGCTTGCGGAATGAAAGTCTAAGATAGATGAACTGTATTGATTGTGGTTTTTTTCTGCAGGTCATGGAGGAGGCTGGGGTTATTCAGCCCACTCAGTAGAAGCTATCCGTTTCTGCGCTGATACAGATATTTTGTTAGGTGGTCTTGGTCTTTTTGGAGGAAGGGGTGAATACACTGCTAAAATAAAGGTAAGGTTTTTGGTTTTGTTTTAAACAATATTATGTCTCAAAATGAGAACTTTGGAAATACCACCTAAAACCGTGATTAATTTTAGTTCTTGAGTGGTTTACTGTATATTAAAAGCATTAGTAGTAGAATTAGAAGGCGGCTTCTCAGTGAGAAGTAATGAACCTCATGCAGGTAAGTGAAGTAGAGATCTGAGAATTACTATTCTTAATTGTCAAGAATTGGCCCATTCTTACCTTCACCAAACGCTGTGCAGGTGTCTTGAACAGATATAGTAATGGGTCAAATGGTTCTGTGATCTATTTACACAAAGCTCAGAGGTCCACCTGCAGAAAATTGGTGTTGTGGGCTTCCAGTTAGAATCACATCCTACGTCAGGACCATTTCTCAAAAAAGAAAGAGAGTGCTTATCAGTAGCTAGAATTCCTTTGGTATCAGCTGAGCCATTGCTTCCCACTGTCCCTACCACTTTTTTCTCAAACTGCTCTCTGAACAGCTTCTCAGCTGGGATTCTTCAACTGAGAGTGAATGGCACGAAGCATACTTAACTCTGCTTTGTGCCAAACGTAACGATGATTAGAGCTGGAGAAAATAAATATACAAACCTGGCTTTGCATAAAAAAAGCTCACATAAACACACAGTGTGATAAAAGAGCTCTGATTTCCGATAAGTGGCTTCTGTTCCTGCATTTAGTAAGGATTTCAGAAGCTTCCCAAAAGAGGTTGTAAAGGAAGGATATACTATCTGTCTGAGATTTATATTTGATGTGTATGTTCAGAATATTTTATTGTTGTTACTTGTCATTTAGTGGGTTATTGAGTTTTCTTCTACTATTTTCAGATTACTAGGTATTAACGTTTGTTTTAGGGAAATGGATGGCATATGCTTAGCAGTAACATTTGCATAAGACAACAGGAGATCCAAAATAAGTAGTTGTACTTTATTCTAGTTTAACACAATGACTGAGAATTGCAAATGATTAAGGAAAGCCAAGAAACTTAACAAAAAAAAAGCATGACTAATGTTTAAATATTAAAGGCAGTAACCATATGAAAGTACTCTAATATTATTTTTTCAATTTGTTTCTGGTTGTCTAGGATTAGATGATAGCCAAGGTAGGATTCGCTAGTCCTACCACAGATGAACTGTGTATTAACTAGGTATTTGCAAGAGCAATCATAGACATGTATTGTGGTCCTCTTCCAAACTCATCAAGCTGTAGAAATTGTTTTTGACTGAGTAAGAAACCCAATTTCTTTTGAAAAAGGTACCATCTTTTGTCCTAGTCACCAACTGTTTATGACACTATTGACTAGCTTTGCTGAACATTCAAACTGTCCCTTTCCAGAGAAGTTGAGTATAACTTCAGTGCATTTCAATCTGTGACAGAAAGCCTGCACTTTCACCCAGCTTTGCCTTTTTTGGATGCTCTGCTTTTGACTTGTCAGCAAGATTTAGGGGTTTTCTCCACTTTAAAATATCTGTGGTTGTAAGGCTGAGAGAGCAGTATCGATTGCTGTTTTTTAACAGTTAATGATGTAACAAAATCCTGACTTCCAGATGGGAATTTAACTGTCAGTGATAGTAACTAGCAATTACTTTTGGGAAGGAGAAAGAATAGTAGTAGACAGTTTCCAGAATGTCAGACACGAAAAAGTGGTATTATTAGGTTTCTAGCAGCAAAGATGTATTTTTACCTTTTTTCTTACTCCAACAGTTGTTTGAATTGGGTCCAGATGGGGGAGACCATGAGACTGATGGAGACCTTCTTGCTGAAACAGATGTCTTAGCATATGATTGTGCTGCTAGGTAAGATGTTTTCCTTACCTACTTCTTGGTCTTTATTTTTACTTTTTTTCATACACATTTTAAAATCACTTTAAATATCAACAGAGGTGATCTCCATCATTTTAAGTTAGTCTCAAGTGATGTAAAACATACTCAAACAAAGTTGAGAAAAGTAGTAAAACAGTAAATAACTTACCAAGCCAAATTAAACGAATCATCATCTCAACACTTCCTCTTGTATAAATCAAAGTCAAATCCCATATTCCTGTAATGAGAAGACAAGACAAAATGTTGCATCAGGTCTTTTGAATACTTCTATCAAAAGGATGCTGTGGAGCGCAAATGAGTATTTGCATTAAACAACTCATCGTTAAACTTACTGCAATATGAAATTATCATAACCAAAAGAAGGGTTATTGTGCTTCAGCTCATTAGAATACAAGAAGTTATTGCTTGAAATGTTTTGTGTATATGGATGTGGTTAAGCATGTTTTAGCTGCTTTTCCATTCCCTGTTCTTAAATTTTGAATTTAAATAGATCCTTGATTAATAACTTAATTCCATTAATTTTCCATTTTCTTTTATAAGCAGGGTGTAATTCGTTAAAGAATAATCTAAAAACTAATTCACACACATTTCTTCCAAAATTTATTTCTCCCAGAGAGAAGTACGCGATGATGTTTGATGAACCAGTACTTCTACAAGCTGGCTGGTGGTACGTAGCCTGGGCGAGAGTGTCAGGACCTAGCAGTGATTGTGGATCTCATGGACAGGCCTCTATTACTACAGATGATGGGTATATTTTTTTGTCTGTTTTTTTTAAGGCAAAAGAAGAGATCTAATATTACTTTAATAATAATTGGGTTATTTCTCTTTCAGTGTTGTATTTCAATTTAAAAGTTCCAAGAAATCAAATAATGGTACAGATGTTAATGCAGGGCAGATCCCGCAGTTACTATACAGGTAATATTTTGACCTCTATTTTGAACAATTTATTGGCATGTTTTTAAACAGAAGCCCTGTTAAAGTAAGCATATGCTTCATGAAATTGTTGTATTGAGCTAAGGAAATCAGTATCTGAAAACTTTAGGGAAAACATATTGCTTAGTGTCTTTGAGAAAAGTAATAAATCCATTATACCAACATTTATTTCTTTGCAATTTTTCTCGCAGTGATTCTTCGTACATTATGTTCTGAGACTTTAATTTGGTTCTCTAGAGCCTCGTGATTTCATCTAATGTGCTTCAATTTTTTTTGCTAGTTGGGAAGTATTCTATTTAGTAGGCCTCAGTTTAGGAGCAATATACTATCAAACAGGTGATTTTCATGAGAAGAAAAAGCCATAAAACAAAACAAAACCAAACAACAAATTGTGCTTTACAGTAAGTTACTATAAATTTATTATTCCCATGACAAATGTTATGAAACTGTGTTTTAAAAAGCAAGAATTCTTTCACTTATCGCTAATATATTTTTCAAACTTCCTCAGATACATGAAATGTAAAAATTAGGTCTTGTATGTAAGACTATATATACTTCCCCGCACACACACACATGTTATTCTGAAATCATCTCAGTTCTCTTGCTATGTCCTTTCTAAGCATGTCCTTTTCAGAGTCCCTTATCAGAGCAGCCCACCTTTGCTGCTAAGCTTTGTGTCCATAGACCCCTGTCTCACCAGAGGAAGGTTTCATTTTGACTGATGCACATAAAGTCCTGGCATAACCTTTTAATCATTTGGGTAATTTCTGTGGAGAGTTGGCTGTAGCCAAACAAGCCTTTAGGCCGCTGAAGGAGGGATATGGCTGAAGAGCCATGAGTGGCACAAAAGGAAAGGTGCTGCAGTAACAGGTGCTGCCTGTATTTTTTATCTCCACATATATTTTACCTTGACAAAACTAGACTTCTTTAAGACATTTCTAGTCTTAAAAATGTCATCTGAAGAAATACAGTAAATACTTGTAATAATCTCGTATGCAATTAAATCTCGACTTTATCATTACTTGTCACAATTCTGCCAGTTGAACAGAATTCAAGATACTTGGTTACTGGCCCAGCAGGATTAGGAACTGGGGGAAGTTATGCTGAAATTGAACATTTTTTGGATAATTACTTTAAACTTTTCTTCCACTTCTGTTCCACTTGAACAATACAAACAGTAAAAACTGCGAAAAGTAAAAAGTTCTGAAATTGTTCTTCTAGGCTGCCAACAAGTGATGGCAGTGCCTCCAAAGGAAAACAGCAAACCAGTGAACCTGTGCATATTTTAAAGAGATCTTTTGCCAGAACTGTCTCAGTGGTGAGTATTATCAAGAATCTTCTGTGTTTTCTGCAGGTTCATTCATACTTAAAAAACTGAAAGAAGTACCTGTGGAAATAACTAATGATTTTTTTCTGTCTACTTTATCAAGCAGAAGTTAGGTACACTGATACATAGAACGTTGTATTATTTTTGCTTTTTCTGAAGATTTCAGACGTAAACTTGAATCTAAGCTAAGCTTGGTATTGACCTGAGGACGAGAGCCTAGAAATGTATTTTTTTACAAAGTTGAGCTACTTAGTTCTGGGGGTTGTTTTGGGGGGTGTGGGGTTGAGTTCATTACTAGTTGTATTCAATTTACAAGACTTACTCCCTGCCAAGAAATTAATATTAGCAGGATTTCTAGAGTTTTGAGGGAGTTTTATTATATGCTCTCTTCTATGACTTTTAAATTACTGTCATTAATTAGTCATTGGTGAGATTCATCTTCCTCTTAGATACATTCCAATATACATTGAGGATCAGATAGCATTTAATTACACTTTGATAAGCTGAGGTAAGGAATATTAATAGGCACAGGGAACTCAGGGAACTGCAACTATTAATAGAAGATAGTCTGCAGTTCTTCACGTACAAGGAGGTTAGTCACATTTTGAGGAATACTCCGTTAAGTTGAATATTATCATGCAGGATAAGGCCAATTCTGTCTTCATGCTTTTGAAGTACAGTCCCTTCGTTATCCGTTACAAACACTAATTATTTTATTTTCAGTTCCATCCTGGTTTATATTTTATACTGCATTACATATACCGTTGGTATATGTACCGTTACATTGGAGTTATTGCCTCCATATAGACACTCGCAGTCCAATTTTCTGAACCAACTTGCTTTCTCCCATTTATGTATTCTCCATTTCTTCAGTAGTCTCTAATGATCAGAATGATCTTCCTTTGTTCAGGTTTCTTCTAGAAATGTATTATCTACATGATTTGCATTTTTAGTAATCATATTATCAACATATTAATAGCTACTCTTATTACATGTTTGCTATAAAATATTTGCATTAAGCTATGAACTCCTGTGGCTTTTCATACTTCACATTGTATCCTCCCTCTTCATTATCTTGCTGCTGTTATCCCTTACCATAGATCTGAATTGGGTTGAGAGGAGAGATTTGGCTTTCTGGAGCATTAAGCATTTTATAATTAAATTTCAACAATCAGCTTGATTGTTGCAGCTTGAAGGTATTCGATACCAAATATTTGTAGTTTGCCTTCTGAGGCACAACTTCATGAAACTATCAACCACATTTAATAATAGCAGAAACAAATTTTTGGACAAGCAAAACTTTTTAAATCCTCAGATTCGTTGTGGACTATCATGTGCTTCTGTTATCTTTAAAGAGAAAGTGTAAATGTGATATAGTTCCCATGAGTCTGCAGATCATAACTGTTTAAAAAAAAAAAAAAAAAAACAAAAACAGCCCTGATAAGTCTTTACTGTTATGAGAAGAATGTATTCTGGTAAAAGTAGGTAATACACTATTCATATGCAAATGAAGCAAGTAAAATTTACCAAAAAATCTGTATTACAGGTGAATACAAACAGTTGTTAGTTCTTAAATAACTGAGAGACTTCTAAACACATACTATTATAGCATATGTTATAAATTGCTTTTAGCGTGGTATTACAGTGACATGTTCCCTACATTCTCAGTGTTCTTTTTATTCTCAAGCAAATAGGATTTGTGTGTTGTATGGTAGATGTGTATAGACATTAAGTACTTTTTCATCATAAACATGCATAATAGATGCTATTTGCTTTTCATCTTATACTCATGCTGAAAGTTCACTTTTTGTTTTTAACACAAAATCTATCTTCTGTATCATTCATACCCTGAAATAGGAATGCTTTGAATCTTTACTGAGCATTCTTCACTGGAGCTGGACAACACTGGTGCTGGGAGTTGAAGAACTTCGTGGCCTTAAAGGATTCCAGTACACTGCTACTCTTTTGGATTTAGAAAGGTTGCGTTTTGTGGGCACTTGCTGCCTGAGGTTGCTGAGGGTCTACACCTGTGAAATATATCCAATATCAGGTATTCCTCTTAATTCATTTGTTTCATATTTATCGGTAAATAATAATCTACAGATAATCTTCAAAATTTGATCTAAGTATTCATATAAGATATGCTATAAAATGAAATTGCTTATACATATGGTTTTATTGGAGCAATTAAGAGACTTGCTGTCAGAAATAGGATATTTGCAATTATCTGCATAACCAAGTGTCCAATACCAGGTGTTTATGCTGTAACTAGTGTGTATTTTAAAGTTAATTTCTTGTTTGGCCTTACAATTTAGTACTTTTGGACTCTTTGTGTTGTCTTTTTTCCCTTTTTTGTACATAGTAGCTGCTTTGGTGGTGAGCGCAATTTAAAATTGAAAGACAGTATCTGTTTTTCATGCCTGTAGTTTAACAATGTTCATATTTAAAATGCAGCATATATTATGAAAGGCTGGAAAATTGGAAGTTTCTGATGTTCAGGTTTCTTTGACGTAGTTTAGCAGACTTCACGGTTTTCCTTTTGAAATTAACTTCTCTGAAGGTAGATTCATCAATGTTGCTAAATTCTAGTTGCTTTATTTGTATGTAAAATGTGGATTTTAATATGAAAATGTTTCATTTATTGTGCACTTAATGTTCCTCTTTTTGTAACCTTCTAGCTACAGCTAAGGCGGTTGTAGAAGAAACCAGCAAACTAGCAGATTGCATTGGAAAAACTAGGACCTTGCTGAGAAAAATTTTATCCGAAGGAGTTGATCATTGCATGGTGAAGCTGGACAACGATCCCCAAGGATATCTCAGTCAGCCTCTCAGTCTTTTAGAAGCTGTTCTTCAGGAATGCCATAATACATTCACAGCTTGCTTTCATTCATTTTATCCAACACCGGCGCTGCAGTGGGCGTGTCTTTGCGACTTGTTGAATTGTTTGGACCAAGTACGTTAAAACGGCATGAGTAGATATTACAACTTAGCTTCCCCTTTTGCTCAAAGAGAAGCCAAGCAGTATTTAAAACCTTTATTCCTTTTTTGCATTTGTCCCGATTTGCAACTTGAATTCTGCTGCGGTTTGGGTTTTTTAGTAACTGGGGTTTGGTTGCTTTGGTTTTTTTGTGTTGTTTGTTTTTTTTTAAAGTGTCCAAGCAATAAGAGTCTCACTGGGAGTGAAGAAAATTTGTGGTGCTGGTAACTGTTAGCACCTGTTTTTTTAGTGTTGAGGCCATGCCTTATATGTGATTCCTCTTGCTGCACGCTGCTTAGGAGCATACATGTGGCGGTTTTTTATACTCATCACTAATACTTGAGTAATTTCTCGTTATTAAGTGTTACAACAGTGCTCTGATCCAGTGAAGTACATGAGAAACTGGTAATATTATTCTATAATCAACAGCTTTCTTCTAAGTATCTTACTGTGAATGAGCATCCCACATCTAAACACTGTAGACGCTTGCTTGCATTGGTTGTAGGGAGATGTAAACAATTTGCTTCTTTGCATGAAAATTCGTTTAGCATATAAAAATTCAAGGAAGAATCAGTTCTTTAATGTATTATTCTAATTAAATTGTTTGATTAATTATAAGTGTTTTGTCTTCAAAGGGTGCTATTATTTCAAAATTACTTTTAAATGGGTTTATTATTTTAAAACATGTCAACCAACACATTTGAATTACTCCAATTTGAAAGATCTAAATGGAAGCTCATGAGAGAAGATAATGTAAAATTCACAGGAAAGCTAACAGTATATGAAATCCTTTCTTTAAATTGTTCTTATAATTACTATAAAACTGGAAAGGTCCTTTCAAAAGTAGGTTCTCCCTCATTTACTTTGAACGCAGCAATGCCATTCTGTTGATTTCTTTTTATGTTTTTAGGACATCCAGGAAGCAAACTTCAAAACCTCCAGTAGCCGGCTTCTTGCTGCTGTTATGTCTGCTCTCTGCCACACTTCAGTAAAACTCACCTCTATCTTTCCGATTGCTTATGATGGAGAGGCATTGCTGCGATCCATGGTCAAACAAGTCAGCACTGAGAATGACTCTGCTCTGGCCCATCGTTTTCCTCTTTTGGTTGCACACATGGAAAAACTCAGTCAGGTTAGGATATATTCCAAAAATCTAACAGTTATGTAGGTTGAAGTTTTAGCTTTATAAGGATGGCGCTGGATTTGCCTGAGTGCTTTCTTTCTAAAAGGCTTGTTTCAGAAATTTACTGTTTTATCCAGTTTTCATCTTTCAGTCTGAAATATTCCAGTTATTTCTTGTTTGAAGAATATTTGAGAAAAATTATTTATTTTGGAATATTAAGTTAGCAGAAATATAGTTTAGAGTTGTCTTCTGTTGCATAGTGTTTTCTGCAATGGTTTTTCAGCTTTTTCACATGATCACGTGATCAAGAACAAACATGTGGATAGATTCAGTGTTTTGAGGAAGAGTTAACACAGCTTTGGTAATAAACAGTCATGTCTCTAAACTGGAGTTTTTAAAAGAGTCAACAGCAGGTGGACAAGGGAACCCCTGTTCATATAGTTCTATTAAAGGTTATTAAACAGTTTCCTAATCAAGGGCTCTCAAATGCTGTATTTTTGCAGTTCTGTTATTCCAGAATGGCTTTACAGGAATGAAAAGGGTAAAGATAATAATCAAAGATATGGGACTACTAAATAGTATTCTTCACTTTAGAAGACAAGAGGGGTAAGACCCTATGAAATTATGAATGTTTCATGAAAGGTAAATAAAGGATAATTGTTGAGTCTTCCAATACCAGAAGTTTTGAGCAACCAGAGAACTTAGCAAAAGGTAAATTCAAGAGATTGCTGTTCTTCATAAAACGCACAGTTAAGCTGCAGAACATATTCCTGTAAGGTCATTATTATGCTTCCTTATTAGGAATGACTTTCAGTATGGATAACTGTTTTGAAAAACTGAGTGTCACTGCTAGGTAGAAGACATACTAGATGCCTAAGCTTAGGTTTGTTTCGGTCTTCATTCGGTAAAGCAATAACTGTTTGTATAAGCATCCCACCACCCCACCACTGGTTTTATCTTACCTGTTTGCACAGAAGATTCTCTTTACTAACGTCAAAGCCAAGAGTTCCATAGGTAGCTATGTATCTGTTGTATTCTAACTATAGAATGGTATGGCAAGGAGGGCTATAAGAAAAGCTCTCTCCTGAGAAGGTCACCTGTATATCTCCCCAATGCAATAAACAAAGTCCTCACCACCTCATTCTGGAAATTAGAATATAATTATTTTTTGACAAAGGAATACATACCATGGTAACCTTGAGAATTTTTAATATTTTTTTTGTCCTCTATAGACATCTCTTAATTTTAAAAAGTCTTGGGTTTTTCAATTACCTAACACTTATAATATGTGAAAAACGATGTGGTTTTCATTTAAGTAAGAACAATGTCATTTGTCATTTTTCTCTTCATAATGCAGAGCGAAGAAAACGTTTCAGGGATGACAAGCTTTCGGGAAGTACTGGAAAAGATGTTGGTCATTGTTGTTTTACCAGTACGGAACAGCCTTAGAAGAGAAAATGAACTTTTCTCTTCACACCTGGTTTCTAATACTTGTGGGTTGCTCGCCAGTATTGTGAGTGAGCTTACAGCATCGGCATTAGGATCTGAGGTAAAGCTTCCATAAAATCATTACGAGACGTCTTTCAGGACAAGTATATTATGAATGTGATACAGGCTGTGGCAGGAATTATATAGATGTGCAGATCTTTCATAGATGCTGGAATTCTCAGTTCTCAATAGCTTTCAGATGTTTAACATAAATATAAAAGTATGTATTCACTGTATTAAGTACTGCTGATAATTAGCTACTTCATTATGGCCGCAGAATACTGCAAATTGTTTATAAAATGGCAATTTTCTTTTTAGTGCTTCTCTTTTTGCAGGCGGGTCTCTGCATGCGTACACTCAAAATAAATAAATGTGCTCACTGGAGGCAGTGCCACATACCTGAGTGCCTCTGTGCCTCTCATGGGTATCATGGCTGCCTCGTGTATTCTAACCCTATCAGCTTTTGATTATGGGTCAGAATTTATGATGTGTTTTGTTTATGCATTGTGTCTTCCTCCTTTATATGTAAGATACTCTTTATACATATATCATGTAATACTGATTATATAAAAGAAGGTGTGTATTATATTTGTCTATACTATTAGACTTCTTCCAGTTTATTTCCTTTGTATTTGAAATTGAGAGTGGCACCGAGTTCAGCTTTAAAATCCAGGAATTCATAATCACACAGAGAAGTTCCCTTTAATGAGGCTAAATGTCATTAAATGATGGAAATTTATTTGATTTTATTAAAGCTGTGTCACTGTCTCTGAGTGACATTTTTCAGAAGACTTTTTTCACAGAAAGAACCCAGCTTTTGATAACATCTTGATTAAAGGTGTTTTTATTATTCCGTAAGATCTGTATCTGTCCTTGCTTAATCTTGACCTTACTTAAGGCAGAAAGACCTAACTCTCCTTGAAGCACTGTTAAGCTATATTTTGTGCTAATTCATCCTGTCAAATATATATTTAAATACTTGGAAAAAAATAGGAATCGAATTTCCTTATTATTCCAAATTACCAGAAATTATGTTTTCTTTTTTCTTTTTAGTCGATATTGAGTAGAAGCCCCAGTTGTTGGTATCTTCTGTGTTTTATCAGTTGACTTTTAAAATCTATCCAGTTGAAAATCTAGTTAATTTAATTCACTTAACTTTGCTTTATTAAAGTTGCCTAACATTTAACAGTTAACTTTTTCTGGTTCTTGTATTTAACTTTCTACAGGTTGATGGGCTGAACTCTCTCCATTCTGTCAAATCCACTCCAAACCGATTCACTAAAACAAGTCAGGGAAGAAGTTGGAATACTGGGAATGGATCCCCTGATGCAATATGTTTCTCTGTTGACAAACCCGGTGTAGTTGTAGTAGGATTTTCTGTTTATGGTGGAGGAGGAATTCATGAGTATGAGTTGGAGGTATTAGTCGATGATGTAAGTACTGCATTTGAGAAAAAAAAATGAACAAAAGTAACCTCAGAGTTTTTCATAATATGGTTTTCAAAGTAATATTGTAGTATTCTTATACAGCCTATGCTACTAGTAAAACAGTGCACTGGTAGTAAGGTTTTTTGGTTCACTTGTGGTGGTGATTTTTGTGTTATTGCAAGCTATGTACCATATCCAGTAGGGTCCTTATCTTGGTTATGGTCTTGAAATCTTCTGTTATTACAAATATTTGAAATATAGTGGGCTTTTCACTTCCTGGAGCTAGACCTGTTACCTCTCCACAAACTGTAGAGGAAAACAAGAAATAAAGAGACCAAGTTAAAACATTTTAAACCAAAAATTAAAGAAAGGGGTACCAACATGGTCAAGGCTACAGCTACATATGTTTCATGTGCTGTTGAAGTACTCTTTTAGAAGAAGATAAAACTGGTTTGTGTGTTCTCGGAATGAAAAAAACCCCCGTTGTTTTACATACCGACTCTTACCAACTGTTCTAATCACTTCCAAAGGGCAAGCATAGGTTGCTGTGGGAAGTTGGCATCTCTGCTCAGTAATTTCCTTTTCAGCAGAAAGGCTTTACTGTTGACTCTGAACAGGATTTTCAGCTTTGTTTTATTTGTAGTGCTCTGTGTAACAATTTATACTAGAAAACATAACTTGCATGATTGCGTGAATGTGTCATGTATTACATTATAAATCTATTAAGATGGCGTTGTTTCTTTGAACCAGAGTGATCATACTGGAGATTCAACTCACTCTCATAGATGGACATCTTTAGAGTTGGTTAAAGGAACTTACACCACAGATGATTCTCCCAGTGACATAGCTGAAATCAGACTTGACAAAGTTGTGCCACTGAAGGTAAATCAGAGAAGTGCATGTCTGGAGGTTTCATATGATGACTTCAGATAACAAAAATCAGAATTTCAATGTAAATAGGGGTTTTCTTTGTGTACACACTTAGAAATTAATCTTGACATGTTTGCTTCATAAATTTTCAGTTTCACCCTGTAACTGAAAATTTCAAATCCCAGCAGCAAAAAGAAACTAAGTCTTAATTTTTATAGTAGCATAAGATAGATTGTAATTGCTTAGTAATTTGGAATATTCTTGAATGTGCGCGACTTCTTTGTGTGCAGTTTGGTACCTAATTTTCTTGGGTAGTTGTTCGCTCTTCAAGTAATTAGAAGTAATATTTTACTTAAGTTATGGCCCATAGTTTGGGAACACAGAACAGCTTTGGCATTTGTTAAATGGTGGATCTTTTTCAGTTAATTTCATTTGTCAAGCACTTTGAAGGACTTTTCAGACTCTCTAGTATTAATGTAAAATAAAAGCTTTGATAATATCTTGAAGACTAACTTATATACTTTTTTTTTACTGCATATTGTTTCTGGCTCTCCTTTTTAAGGAAAATGTGAAATATGCAGTTCGTTTGAGGAATTATGGAAGCCGAACTGCCAATGGAGATGGAGGAATGACTACAGTTCAGTGTCCAGATGGTGTAACATTTACATTTAGTACATGTAGTCTGAGCAGTAACGGTACAAACCAAACGCGAGGACAGATTCCACAGATTCTTTATTACAGGTTTGTATGTCGTCATGATCATGAATAAGTGCTAATACACCACAGGTGTTTTTGAGAAGTAACAGAAATAAATACATCTGGAATGTGTTTGAGGAAAGAGCTTGTTTAACAGCAGTATTGTGTTCTTCCAGTGTGGTTTCAGACTTCAGTTATTTAATGAAGACAGTTTTCAGGACCTAGGTTGTTCTGGTGCCTCTTCCAGTCTCGTTTTAGATTCCCTTTTTTTTTTTTTTTTCTTTCACTCGGTAAATAATTTGATGGCTGACCTCTCTTACGAGGTCTGTTGTCTATTGCTTTAAAGCTGGAATATGGGAGGCTGGTAAGATGCGACACCTCAATCTCCGTTTTTTCTATAGCCTAAGAGATTTTTGAGAGGCTACGCACTGGAATGTTCATCTCTCTGATTTTGTTCAGTTTCTTCCTCTGTTACTAGGAAGGGTTACAACATGCAGGGAAGCAAGTTCTGTTTATATAGGAACCGTCTCCTCTCTTACTGTAGAGTTCAAAGGTACAAAAAGAGAAATTGCAACTGCCCAAAGAAAATCCGACTGTCCTGCAGGGAAGCTTTTTTAAGCCTTTCAGGATGATAGGAGGAATTCACTTAATGTAATGCTTTTGCAGAAAGCATTGCTTTCATTTTTGAGGTACTTAACCTGATATGCATGAAGACATGGTTTTCAAAATGGGGCAGCACCTGAATATATGAATTACTACCATGATCTGTACACCAAAAAAATGTGTCACACTTTTTACTCACATCTCAATTTTGGTGGTAAAAGGCTGATCAACAGTACATCCGAAGAGTAAAAGCAGCAAGGAATGGTAATCTACTTTGATATTTAATTTTGTGCAAGATATACCTATCTAATAAAAGATGAAGAGGATAAAATAAGTAAGACTACAACAAATGACATGTTCTGGATTGACAATCACAAGAACATGTTGCCCTTAAGGAATTGTTAAAGGAGTTAAAATATGAAGAAATAAAGTTGCCAGCAAAATTATAGTAACAGTATATTTGAAGATACAGGATAGTTCAGGACACCTGTAAAATATGAAATTGGCTGTACTGAAAAGATCCAGCTTGTCAGTAATAACAGTGGCTTATCAAAGAATGCATATCATGATACTTGTGTTGATTTAGTCTTCTGGAATCTTGGACATCTGTGTTTAGGAAATCCCTCCAGCATTTGGAGGAATTTTATTATGAAGTATCATGATTTTGATGGATCATATTATGTAATAATAACATAAGAAAGAGGAAAGATGACAAGGAAAACATTTATTCCCACTTCTAGAATTTCTACTTTTATATAAGTAGAAGAGGGAATAAAGGAAAAATAACAATTTCTTTGATTTCAGAAAAGCAAAGGACACAAAACTACAGTAAATGGAAGTTTCAAGGCATTCTAACTTAATAATAAGCTAACAAGTGGAAAAAAAAACACAGCAAAGAGCTGTCTTCAGATAAGAACAGTCTCAGATTTTTTTGTTTCAACTGTAATAAAATTCTAAGAAGCTTTTGAAGGACTGTAATAGCACAACTCAGAACTGCTACTGAATAAATTAAGTTTTGCTTGGAAAATTTGCAGACTGCTGCCTGTAATCACAATGTCTTTTGAAGTTTACTGGGACAACAGAAACCTAAATGTCATCTGATGAATGACTATAGTTACAAACTTAGGCAGTTTGAGGATTCCCAGTCTGATATATAATGACTTGAGGTTTTGATTTGTCTACAGTAAAGGACCAAATGTTGAGTTAACTATTACAGAAGACACCCTTTAAGATTCACCCTGAATTTTGTCTGAAGGATGCTCAAATACAAACAGAATTGTTGCTTATCCAAACGCCAAAAAAGGCCATACCAAGTGGGTTAATGCTCTTCTGATTAGGATAGAAATGCTTTGGAAGGGTTTGTTGGAACTGTACCCAGTTGAAATTACACCCACTGTCAGTCACAAATAAATTCACGTTAAAAAGGCTTGAGGCTGACAGCAAAACTATGATTCTAGGACTCATTGACACAAAAAAAAAAAAAGAAAATCTTATTATTAAGAGTGCTTAATTTAAGTCATAGGGAGGGATAGGTCTCCTTGTTGTGCACTGAACTGCTCCAAGTAAAGGTTTCAGTGTTCTGAGGTGCCAGTTCTCTGATCTTAATGCTCTGGAATGGTGTTTTGAAAGATCAAATCTTCCTGGACAAACATAAGAAATCCAAAAGAGAATGGGAAACTTTGCTTTACATGTTGACTGGGTGATTTTGGTTGTCAATGCCAAGGCTGAATCACTGTCACACTAAGGGCTTTAATTAGTTTATAATTATCATTTGACTGCTTTGATAAATCAAATCAAACCAGATCTTTTATATACCTTGTGAAACAGTTTTGTGTATAATGTTGTTTAGGAGAACCTAATTTGACATACAAAGTGGATTTCAAAGAAAAAGCTATTTTTTAAGGGTAAGCCTAAGATTGTGTTTCAAGACCAAAATTAATCTTTAGAATAGCGAGGGAGAATCTTCTTCCCTGTTACGATACTGCAGAAATATCCATTGAAAGAATTTTACTTGTTTCTGTGATGCATTTAGTAGTAGTCTATTTTTATAAAGATACGTGGTTGGGCTTGGAACAGCATAGCAATTAATATGTTTCTGTGGTTGGAAAGGCATTTAGTCATAAGAGACATTTCAAAACATGCTTTTCATATTTTCTGCGAAATAAAAGTAAAATGATTGCAAAGGCTAACACTGAGACATTGCCTCCTAAATATCCTCTGTGTTTTCTTTGATTGTTTCCTTTTTTGCTTTATCATAAATTGTTTTACTTATTCCATGACAGAAGTCAGTCAGTCGTGTTATTTTAATGTAATTTTGTATTTTGTGAACTTACTTTAACTTAATCCACCATCCAGGAGTGAGTATGATGGAGATCTGCAATCACAGCTTTTGAACAAAGCTAACGAAGAAGATAAAAATTGTAGCAGGGCTCTTTCTGTCGTAAGCGCTGTTGTACGAGCAGCCAAAGACCTGTTGCACAGGGCTCTTGCTGTAGATGGTAAGGCTTTTGAAAATTGACTTTCAAAATTTAATTTTCCAAACTTCTTTGATAGCAGGAGACAATAGTAGAATATCAGTGATACAAAAATTGTGATATTTCTCTTTTGCTTTCCAAATAATATTTTGCTAACCTGTCATTACTGTAGGGATCAAACTGGGAGTAACTTTAAGTCATTGAGTTGTACTTGAGATATCATAGACAGATACCTTGTATAAATTTGCTCAGCGATTTAGCAAGTATCATATTAAAGTGGTAAGATTCTTTATTTCCAAAAATGCTATGATGGGTCAGTTCCAAATTTTATTTTATGTTTTCCACGGTGGTGGTAATCAGGAAGACTGGTGGATGTAATGCATTTATAAGCACTTAAAATGTAGGCATTAGCCTTAAAAATGAATGGTTTTAAGCTACCATCTTCAGCCATTCTAGTCAAAAAAGTCCGGACTATTGCATAGTGCTATAGAAACTGATTTGGAGGGCTCGGAGGAGCTTGTTGTACTAGCTTTTATACAAAAGAAAGTATGAACACAGTTTCACAAAATGGCAAAGAATGCAATAAAATTATGTTTGTAAGAGGAGGAAATTTTTTAACAGAGAACTGTATATAATGGCATATTTCTCAAGAGAACTTTGCAGGTTTGCCAATGCCTAGATAATGAAAATAATTTGAAGTAAAAAGTACTGTAGAAACCAGAATTTTAACTCATAAGAAGCAAACCAGAAAAATAAGATGTGTTTTGAACCATGGTACTTTTATTAATAATACCTATGTTGTAATTATCTTTGTTTAGCTGAGGACATTCCAGAACTACTCAGCTCTTCCAGTCTGTTTTCGATGCTGCTTCCCCTCATAATAGCCTACATAGGACCAGTAGCGGCAGCTATTCCCAAGGTATGCTCCTCAATAGAAATTACTAAAGTTAGAATGATCTGGATGTATGACTCATTTACTGATGAATATTGGTGGGATGAAATGTTTTTATATTCTGTAAGTCCTATTTTTACAATATATATCCAAAGCAGTGATAGCTTCTCATTAAGATTATTTCTGTCAATTTTAGAGATGGGAAGATGTCAGCTATAAATAAAAATATCATTACTTTTCAGTGGCAGAGCATTTTCCATCTGCCTTGTCTAGGACACTCTTGAAATGTATTATTAGATTTACAAATGTCCTTAATCCTTAGGTAGGAGACACTGTTGTCTTTTATTGTTTTTTCATGAACTGTAAGCTCTCTTCTAACTGCTTTTTAAAGGGGAAGGAAAGAGGACTGGCCACTTAAAATCAAACAGATTCATTTCATTAAAAGAGTTTCAGGTTTTAGTTATCTTGTTACTGTGATGAACTTGAATTTAGAACTAAGTGTTTTGCTTTAGATGTGTTGCTCTCCTTTGAAAATGTCATAAAGATTACAGAAAACACTGTGGTCCTTAACATTACATGCATTAAAATATGTTGAATATTTGGAAAAAAAATGTTATAAACCAAAATATATATGTATATTCTATAACTTCAGTACAGCATTTGCTTTATCTCAACTCCTGCTTATTGTTTGATAATGTTATGGCTTTTTAGAATTATAGAATTGTCTAGGTTGGAAGGGACTTTTAAGATCGAATCCAGCTACCAACTTAACACTGACAAAACCTATCACTAAACCATGTCACTAGCACCGTGTCTACCCATCTTTTAAATACCTCCAGGGATGACAATTCCACCACTTTCCTGGGCTGTCTGTTCCAATGCTTGATAACCCTTTTTGGCAAAGAAATTTTTCCTAAGATCCAATCTAAACCTCCCCTGGTGTAACTTGAGGCCATTTCCTCTTGTCCTATTGCTTGTAACTTGGGAGAAGAGACTGATCCCCATCTCTCTGCAGCCTTCGTTCAGGTAGTTGTAGAGAGAGATAATGTCTCCCCTCAGCCTTCTTTTCTCCAGACTAAACAATCCCAGCTCCCTGAGCCACTCCTCATAAGACTTGTTCTCCAGACCCCTCACCGGCTTCGTTGCCCTTCTCTTTTAGTGTTAGAGAAGGTGTTTTAGTGAAGGTATCTCACAGTTGTGTACAGATTTTTGTTTCAGCTTTGGCAAGTCTCCAAGATGAGTATTTGAGATTAATGTAGTGATGCTTTTTCTGTACAAGGGTTCTGTACCAGCAGAACTGGAAAATGACTGAACGAATTGTGGTAGTGATATTCTGAGAAGATACAAAGCAACCATTGTAAAGAATTGTAGATTTGTGAGTATTGTTTTCACCCAGTCCTAAGTAACACTTAATTGCGTGTGGTGTTATGTTACAGGTTGCTGTTGAGGTCTTTGGCCTAGTACAACAGTTACTTCCTTCTGTGGCAGTTCTGAATCAGAAATATGCCCCTCCAGCTTTTAACCCAAATCAGTCTACAGACAGCACCACCGGGAACCAACCGGAGCAAGGGCTTTCAGCTTGTACTACCTCCAATCACTACGCTGTTGTAGAAAGTGAGCATCCCTATAAACCTGCCTGTGTTACGCACTATAAGGTAAGCACCATTTCCAAGTGTGCATCCAGTTTCTGAAAAGCTTTTGACATGTGAATTCTGTTTTCTCTACATTTACTATCTGCAAAGTTGTTGTCATGGATGATAATTAATATTGTCTAATACAGGAGACAATTTCCTCTATTATTACTTTACTGCTTTCTGGAGAAACCTCTGTTTGTCCAGTAAGTATAGTGGAAACTAGTGTGGTTTTAATCCCCTAATGCAAGTGTCTACTGTCAGTCCCTAAATTTGCTCAGTCTTAGATTTTCCTGCTGTCATGCACAGTTTCTTTGCTCTAACTGTACAGACTGTAGAAGTTGGAAGTTTTTATGTATACGTGATCTAATCATATCTCAGACTTTCTCACCTAATGCTAAAATGAGGCTTTGTAAAAAACACCTAATGTCAATTCTAGCATTACTATGCATTAAAGTATAGGGATCCCTATGCCTATTCTGGTTATTATTGCTAGGCTGCCAGTTTAAATTTGTCATTAATTGGTTTCGCTTGGACCATGGTTTGGCATTGTAGAAGTCTCTGAAGTCCTCTTAACTGTGTTAAGTCACTCCGAGGAGGATTCGTGCCACTTTACATGACTGACTATTGCAATATAACTAGATTTTCCCCAACTTCAATAGAGAAAGGGTGTTTTTTGTAGTTGAGTACGGGAGTGAAGCATAAATTGCATGCCTGTGAGAAATCTTGTGTTTCAGTTCTTGAAATAGCGAGTTCTGTGATTGCATTGATTCCACGGCTGTAAATCCAGAGGTAGCAAACCTGGAATCAACTAAGAGCTGGCGGAGGTCATTAATTACTGTCCCATGATTCCACGTGCTTGTCCTGTGAGACAGCAAGACATCCACTGCAAAAAATGTAGTTATCATATGATCTTCCTGATACAATGACGCTTATTATTGTTCTAAAAGTTTACGGAGCTCATCTGAAGCCTTAGGCTGAGTTGTTCCGGCTTTTGAATTTCTGTAGTTATATGCTATCACGCTGCAGGCCATGTTCACAAGCCTGATGCGGCTGCTTTGTACTTTTCTAAGATTGCACAAAACAGATGTTGAACGTATTTGTTGAAGTTTGTGTTTAAAAAGGTATTTGAGAGGGAAATGCTTGTAGCAGCCCATGATTGTTTTATTTAATGATCCTGTGCAGAGTTCTTAAAAATAACCACAGATGGTATCATAAGCGCAAATACTTAATCTGAATATAAGTTATAATGCGCGTTATAATTCACTAAGATGTAAAGCATTTTGTGTATATCTGTATTTCAAAGAATAAATTAGGTTAATGTTACTCTAAAGCATATCGGAACAACTGCACGGAATTACATAATTGAATCACTTCCATAGTCTAAAGAGTTAAAACCAAATGGAAATGAAGAAATAAATGTAAAAAACCATCAACCCCCCAAATTTGCACATAATTAGACTATTGTTTTGTTTTAGGTGACTTTTCCTGAATGTGTCAGGTGGATAACAATAGAATTTGACACCCAGTGTGGCACTGCTCAATCAGAGGATGTTCTTCGTTTACTAATTCCTGTCAGAATTGCACAGAGTCTGGGATTTGGACCAAAGCATGCATCTGTTCATGAAAACCTTAATTCATGGATAGAACTGAAAAAATTCTCTGGATCTTCAGGGTGGCCTACCATGGTATTAGTACTGCCAGGTAATGAATAGATACTGCAATAATTTCTAGTAATGTGAATTATTAAAGTAACGAAAGAAAGTTTGATTTTTCTGCAAAATTATCTTAGAAAATCAAGTTGAAATAGTATCTTTATCCAAGCTGTCAAGAGTTCATTATGAGCCATTGGTTGTACATCAGTTGATTATGTTTATATTAGGTTTCTTGTATTGATCTGTGTGTTACTCATGGTTTTACCTTACATGTTACATCTAAGGCCAGGGTTTCATATATGCTCTGTATGTAGAAAAAACATGCAAGAAGTGGAGAAATATTAACTTTTATTTATTTATGTTATGCATTCTTTTACTTTCTATAAGGAAATGAAGCTCTTTTTTCTCTGGAGACTGCCTCAGACTATGTGAAAGATGAAAAGGCTTGTTTTTATGGTTTCAAATGTTATGCAATTGGATATGAATTTAGCCCAGGATCTGATGAGGTAAGGAAAAAGTGAAATGGCTACAATTGCTGCAACTATTTATTCTCTCCTATAAGGCCAACTTTTTTGGTAAAAATATTTGTATTTCCACTTCTGACTAAATGAGCAAAATATTTTTAAATTAATTTCTTGTAAGTTTTCAACATTTTTTTATTACAGACATTATTTGTTTGGAATTCTTTAATCTGAATGGTATTGGAATGGCTTTTGTTTGGTTGGGTTTTTTTAATAACTATGACAGTCTGCAAATACATAGTGTGATTTTGTCTAGTATGTTAAGGGGATATGAAATTTCCTAAAATTCTGACCTAGTATTCCATCAGAAATCCAAAGGATTGGGTCTTTCAGATACACAGTGATTTGTGTTTTATGGTCACTACTGATTATGGGATGACGGGCTTGCATTATTTTTCCCGTATTCACTCATACCAGAATGCTCAGACTCCCTGGAAGTGCTGTGCTCATTTAGGCTACCTGAGATTTTGTGCAGTGGTCACCTCATCTTGCCCTTAAGGACACAAGTCATTTCCACCACTGTTTCTTTGTTGCACAAGGAAGATAAAATTTCTTCGTGTCCTTGGGCCAGTGCTTTATTTTGGCTTATTTGAAGAGGTTACGGAAAATACTTTCATATCCTGTATAATAATTCCAGAAAAATAGTCCTTCCCTTATCTTGGGAGTCTTTGGGGCCTATAGCTTCACATGAACTTCACAAGGTCTGCATCTTACTTACACTACACCCCTCACAGAAGATTTACCTCATCTTATTCCTGGATTCTGTTCAGGCTAAATCATGTCTTCGGGTTTTCAAAACGTGAGATTCTTTAGAATTTCATAACATATCAGATAAGAAAACATACCATGAGATCATCAGCTATGATGGTCTCATTGGCTTGCAGCAAATCAGATTTATAAATCCTAGAGATAATCTAAATAGTCTGTATTTGAGTAATAATAATAATTTTTGCTTAAGTAGGAAGAAAGATGCAGATTCATATACGTCATTAATTTTTTTAAAGCATTTACAAAAAAAGCTACTGGCATGTTTTTAACACTCAGTGATAAAACATGCTAGCCAATATGCTAACTATATCATCTAAAGAAAAATTGCAAGTAATTGTTTTCAAACATAGCTTTTTACAGCCTAAACACTTTAATTTAAAATTAATAGAAAAACAAGTTTTACAGTGTTTAAGCTACCTTGCATCTCAGGACTAAAGCCTCCATAAGTAACTTAATTGAAGTCATTAACTTAATTAAATTGGACACACAATGCAAGTTTCTCGTTCTTTTGGGAACTTTGACAATTTTCTGAAGTGTTACCGCTGGTAGGAAAAAAAAAAAAAAAACGTGTGTTCTGGTGTCCACTGTGTTTTCTCTAGCTTAAAAAAACCAAAATATCAGTAAAACCTAATCCAAGTCAGTGGGATTAATTTTTGCACATCTGATTCTCTCTCCTTCCAAAGGACAAGCTTCTGTTACAGTCACCTAACTATAGTATATAGAATGACATTCATTGTTAGGGAATTCTCTGCAATAACTGAAAGATGATATTGAGTGTGAGCAAGTGCGTCAAGGAATCAGGCGTAGTAGAACTATTAAAATTTGTTTAAACTTAAACAAAAAATTAAAAATTTTTAAAAAATTGTACGTTTATGCTTTGATGAATGAAAAGCAAGCCACTTTGCTGGTCATTATTAAATGTACAGAATACATGCAAAAACTGCCTTCTTCATAAAGGATGTTCACACAACGGAGAACTATCCAGTGAGTTGATCCACATTTCGCATCTTGCTTGCTATTTCTGAACCTGCTGTTTTGAGTCCTAAACGTGCAGTTCATCAAGGGTTTAGTTTAAAATATGTTTTGGAGATATTCAGTCTGCTTGGGAGCCTCAGAGAATACAAGGCAAGTCTAGGGTTATTGAAGGCTCTTCCCAAAGTATATATATATATTTTTTTTTTACCTACTTTATATATTGATGGTTTCTGTAAATCCGCATAGAAAATCCATCAGATAGAGTTTTCCCATCTCCCCCACTGTTTTTTGATGGTGGTTTGTTTGGTGTTTTTTTTGGTCTGTGAGAAGCAACTGTCAGAGGTGTGCTGAACCACCCACAGATTTCTTTTAAAATTGATTTTAGTGTCAATGTGACTTTGTGAGCAAAGTTAAAGAGGTTGTGCCTGCATGTATCTGGGACAAGTTGAAGGGAAAATAAAAAGTTTAAAAAGTAGTTACAGCCTCCCTAGCCATACTGCTCTCCCCACATTCCCTGCCCTCAGCCTCCTTCCTGACACATATTTGAAAACCGTATGTGTGATCTGTTCTTTTTTTTTTTTCTTCTCGTGAACAAGGTTGAAAGATACTGATGGAGACAGTCTCATGTTTTCAGTGACAAGTCTGGTAGGAGGGAGGAGTCGTCTTCTCATTCCCTCGAACAGCACCGTCAATGGGAATAAATAGCTTTCCAGTGTAAATAGAAAGGAGAAACTGTCAAGGGCTTCTCCCAAGATTTATAAGGGAGAAAGGGAAATTATGGAATCTTTTTCCCATCCTTGCCTCTCCAACTAGAGAAAGGGAAGAGGGAAAAAAAAAAATTATGAACAGTACTACCTTTAAACAAGATGGGAATGTGAGTTTGTGGTATGTACAACTTAGAAGAGGCATTGCTTTGCAATCCAAGTATGTATTGGTAGTTTTTTTTGTATTAGGAAGTTCGCTTTCTCTTTAACATTACAGATGAAAGACAGTTGCCATCTTCAGATGTTCTTACTAGGCTACCAGAAGCCTAGGTAACGCATTTATTAATACTCTTACCTGCTTGAAGTTTTTCTAAAAATTTGGTACTCTGGCCCATGTCACAGCAAAACATGACAGTGGCTGCTTGACAGGATCAATATCACTGAGAAACGTCGAACTGGAACACAAAATTAGGATAAATTAGCGTCAGGGAAACACATTTGTTGTACTCTTTTCTGAGACACTTGTTTTAAAATGTGTTTCAATTTGAAGGGTATTATTCAGCTGGAGAAAGAACTGGCCAATTTAGGAGGATCATGTGCAGCAGCTTTGATGAAGAAAGATCTAGCGCTTCCTATTGGTAAGTCCTATTCAAAGAACATCCTTTGTTATTTCATCATTGTTTCGGGTTTTCTGAATGACTACTACCTATAAGTCTTAATGTTGCTTCCAGTTAGAGATAATAATAAAAAATCGATTCTTAAAACTGAATTAATCAAGCAAGATAATAAAGTGGTGTTGTTTTCTGCTTACGCTGTTCCCTTCATGTGTGTATGGGGAGGAGGGAAACCTGGTCATTTAAATCTGACCCAACTCACCCCATTCACAGGTAGTGTATCAGTGTACGAGCTATGTCCTACAGTTTCCTCGTGGTACTTCACAAATGTGCAGGTATCTTGTTTGTATTTCTCTTTCACTGTTTTTTCTCCCTGCACTCCACACCTTTCTGAATGAAAAATACCTGCAGCATTGGATTGTAAAATTTAAAGTTACTTGTTTAAAATTGAAACTAACCATTGCATCTGTAGACCTTATAGCGTAAAATATTTCTGCTGTAGTTTTTTTTTTCTTACCATTACAAAAAAAAAACCTTACGTACTTTTACAGCAGATGCAGCAAATAAAAGTTTAGAGTAACCCAAATGCAATTTAAAATGTAAGGAAAAATAAGAGTTTATGAAAATTAATGGATACAGAGATTGAATTAGAACTTCCTAATGATGCAGCCATATTCTAACAGCATTTCTCGTAATTAACGTTTGCAAACAAGAAAAATAGGCTCATAATCTATAATAGGATATCTTTTTGATCCTTTTAATTTAGGAGCACAAATGAGAGCTCAAATATTGTAAATGAGACTGGAAGTATGTATTACTGAGCAGAAGGGCATTGATCAGTGTGCAGTTGTAACCACAAAACTTGATGTGAATTTTTTAACCTGGTATTTTGCTTGCGTATTTGAATGTGCAAATTTCTTTGTTGTAAACGGTCACCTCATTTGCACTGGTAGATCTGTATTTCTCTCTCAAAAGTACAGGCAATTCTGTAGTTTAAATGGTGCCTCCTTCTGTTATCCTCCAAACAGCTTCATTAACTCCTTAGTTTTGTTGTCTTCCCTAGCATCTATTCATCCTGCTGTTCTCCTATGTAAAAAAATGAAAGAAGCTAAAATTGAAATGCTTCTAATTTAATTTCCTACGTTTTCTAATACTTTATACTTCTCTCTAAAGAGGTTTTTCGTTTTGTTCTAGTTCTGAATATCTAAAAGAAGGGAAAGTATATGCTTTCAGATAGAAGGAATTTGAAATAAAGCATGCAGTTAAGTTACCTATGCAGTCTCAGCCACCTATAAAAAGTGGCTGTGTATAATCTGCAAGAGGGGAGGGATAGATGCATTGACTGTGAATAGTTTCCTGATTACTGACATAATTACAGTTGATTCATCTGATCGTTTACTTAACACCAACTCAAGGACTTCAGCCAAGTCAGGTTGTATTACTGATAATATTAGAAAGCTAATGTCAAACAGGCATCGTGAATGTGTATTGTTTCTCTATAAGACCACTGGACCCCCTGAATAAACAAAACTGAATAAATTATAGGTAGCAGTGGTAGTGTTTGCGAATGTAAACCACTATGCAGACTTTTAAAGATGGATTTCAATTCTCTGTGATTTTGCTTTGCTTAAGTGTTTTGCTTGGTATTTCATAAAAACACTGTGGTAGGAAAAGAGGCAAAATGTGGTTTTCTAGAGCAACATTTAAATGACTTAGTATCAGACTACTTGTCCTTTTTCTGTGTTCTAGATGAGGTATTTTCTACCTTTTGCTGCAAGTGAAATGATGTCTTAAAAATACCGTATTATTGCCATCACTCATCTGCAAATCAGTATCTTATTTGTGGAATGGAGTTTCCTTTAAGAATAACCTCTCTAATCTTATAAAAGACTGTCTTGTAATGCATAAACACAAGGAGGCCCTTTGTGTTAGACTTTTCATACTTTATTTTATAATTTCTACAATTTAAACTTTGTTCCACATGTGGATATATACAGGCTAAAGAAAGTAATCTAAGAAAAAAGCTCACTCCAGAAAAAATTTATCAACTTAACTTACAATGCCCAAACTCTGGCATTTACAAGTTAGGCATCTACATCTAAGCTAGTAGCTCAAACCTTCTTTTAGAGTTATTGTAGACATCTTCGGAGGATAGTTCATGTCAACCTAAGATGGAGTTGTGAGAAAAATTAAATTAATCACCTAAAGGAGGAGACTGTTTCTCCTCCATTTGCTGTAAAGCTATCTTGTAATAACTAAGTCCTGAGCTTGTTATCTTATGCTTCACTGCCCCAAAGTAGGGGAAGTAAATCCTGCTTCAGATACTTTTTAGAGCTCTGGATCCAACTGTATGCTCTTGAAACCTGGCAATTTCAATGAAGACAATAAGAAACTTCATGAATGTGGCAGAATTTTAAGAAAAGGAAATGGGAAACACATGATTGAAAATTCTTAGCATGTACATTTGTGGAAGGTTGTGCAAAGGGCATCATAGGAATAAAAAAAATATTGTCTGGAAACTTTCTGTCAAGGAAAATAGAATGATTCAACTGACTTCAAATCAGAGTTAAGAGTTGTTACTGGCATCCTTGCATGACCCTTCCCTCTTCAACTTTATTTGCATGATTTATCTTGGTTTATTGACTTTAGGTTGTCCTTCACAAAGACCTTGCTTTTAATAACTGTTATAGTGCGTATATTCTGTATACAAGTGGCCAAATACTCATATAAGTATTTCTCTAGAACCGTTAGGAAAAAAAGTGTTTTGAAAGGACATCAAAAAGGCTTTTTGCCTTTTTTACTCCAAAGATAGATGGGCCAGACAGTGATTCCTTCATGCATTAGGAAAACTTTATCTTTGAAAGTACACCCAAATACTATTTGAGTTGCCATGTTCAAAAGGTCACACTTCCTCCTTGCTGTCTTTCCAAGATTCAAATATAACATACTTCTTCCCAAGAGAGAGGTCTCGTCTCTGACCAAGATCTAACTTAAACAGCAATGTGGAATTGATTTGGGTATTTATTACTTACTGATAGAAGTTATTTCTGAGAGCAGAGTTTTTATATATCTTAATTTCTTTGAATTTTAAAAATACCTTAGGACTTGATTCTTGTAATTTCTCTTTCTCTGTTCTTACTAGTAGAATTGCCTGACATGTTTTTAAGAGAGAGTAGAAATATGGTAACCTTATCTGTTTTACTTTTCTTTTCTGTTAAGAGACTGTGTTTGGCAATTCTGGTCACCCTGGAATCAGACTTTTGAGTTGCATTTGTGAGAAAGAAATATTGTATAATAGAATGTATTTGAGTTTTATGTTTTAGGAGGAATCATAATTTACAAAAGTATGCAGAGTTTATCAGGTTTTCAAATACTGTTACTATGGTAAGTTCTTAAAAGGGAGCAGCTGGTGCATACTTGTAGGTCCTGCTTCCCAGAAACCATCTTGACCTCCCAAAAATCTTGTTCTGAAAGTATCTCGTCACATCCAAAGATTTGCCATACATACTGTCTTGGAGACAAGAAGACAAGTACCAAATTTTTGTTTTCTGTAATGTACATTGTTTATTTGCTTGTGCACTGAGCTACACAGTACTGCATGTTTACTGTGTTACTTGAAAATATTAATCTTTCAACTGCTGGTTAAAAAATGTTACACATCATCTTGCAAACTTACTTTTTTTTTTATGTATATAAAAGGCTTCACCAAACAGAATTGAATTTTGCATTCCATCGTGTGTAGCTAAATTTCAATATTGTTGTTACGAAAAATAAGTGCATTTGTTGTTGTGAAAATAAGTTCTATTTTTACAGCAGGGAATGAATTTGAAGAAGATCTTGAGATTCTTGAAGAGGCTGCTTTACAGGTACACCACTACTTTTTTTTCTCCATTGCAACATGCTTCAGCACGTAGTTGCATTGAAACTTTTTGACTGCTACGGAAGAAAATCATTTGTAAGGTTTTTATAGTAGAAGGGAATCTGTCTTGTTATAAAATAGTTTAAGAAAGTCTTATGCAAGTTTAGGATTTACATTAAATCTTCTTTTAAAATAAATCTGCTTAGAAAAAAATGCATAAAATATCACAGTTAGATGATGAAATATATTTCAAAATATATAAGTGTCTGGCTTAGGTTGCATAATTCAACAAATTTGAGATGTTACCAAAATTAATCCTGCACGTCTTTGTAATTGCAGAAATAAAATCACTTTTTCAGTTGAACAGTAACACTTATCAAATCCCAAATAAGATGATTGTAGTTGTTCTGGATTGATCATATATTTTATTTGTTGTGATGGGTGCTAACGCTGGTGAGTAGCTCCCTAGTTATACCCCCTAGCTGATGAGGCACAGTGAAAAAGGAGTTCTCACATTCTGTGTCTCTCTCCTAATTATCTTTAGGGCAACTGTTTTGAAATTTAGTTGTCACAGTACTTGCTGGAAAAATGTGTCAGTGCTACAGTATGACACCGTTGCGTAGGCCTTAGATGACAGAACAGTAAACAGAAACTGTCTAGGAGGAATCAGATGTTCCTAGGAAGAAATTTTTTTTTTTTTTTTTTAAGCAATCTGTTCTTGGACCCACTCCATTCTAATTCAGAATGTGAGCTAGGAGTGCGCATGAGAGTAGTAGATTAATTTTTACTTTCAGTCCTGTTAAATATTTTCTTCATCGTTCTACCGTCCTTCCCTTCTTGCAAAGAAAGGATGTCTTACTTTGTCTCACCTAAAATATCTTGTTTAAGAGATCTTTCTTTCCATAAATTATATCTTTAGCCTTTTATTTTCTTTTTCTCATTGGTCACACTTTCAGAATGGCTTTTTTCATTCTTCTGATTACAATTCAGCAGTTCAGGATACTCTTCACATGGAAGATCATGTTACCTTATTCTTTCTTCCAGAAATTATCTCTCAACTCGAGCTCCTTTAATCTCGTATGACATAAATTATTGTTTTATAGACTGAACTGACTTTTTTTTTTTTAAACTGTCATCAGACTGAAGTTTATCCGCTTGCCTCCTACTTGAATGGTTTTCAATGCCCAAAATATCTATGCCAGTTGTGTCATGTTTGGGAAAGTGTCTATATGTGAGATACTGAAAAGCTGTTTTGTCTCTGTCCTTTCATCTCCAACTCCTGCAAAAAAAAAACAGGTGTGCAAATCTCATTCTGGCATTCTGGGGAAAGGCTTGGCATTATCTCACTCACCAACCATTTTGGAAGCTCTTGAAGGAAATCTTCCACTGCAGGTACAAAGCAATGAGCAGTCATTTCTGGAGGATTTTATTGCTTGTGTACCAGGATCAAGTGGTGGACGACTTGCAAGGTAAAAAATTAGTGTGCTGCATGAATAAAACCATTACTTCATAGTTGTAACGTTTCGAGTTTTGCAACAAAATAGAAAATATTTAGTTATTCAAAACCTGTGCACTGCTACTTGTCTATACAGCTAGCTATAGAACTTTAATAGTTAAATATTAGTTAAGTAAAACTATTTGACTGTATTGTTTCTATTAATATATTAGGTAAAAGCATTTAAGTATTCAGACCTTCTGCATCCTTTCTTAGCTGGAAGTCATGTTTGTACAGAGTGCAAATTTATTTTTTTGGGGCCTGTAAGAGATTTTAATATTAAGTTTTTGTCTTTGCTTCAGGTGGCTTCAGCCAGATTCATATGCTGATCCTCAGAAAACATCATTGATTTTGAATAAGGATGACATTCGATGTGGTTGGCCAACTGTCATTACAGTACAAACAAAAGACCAGTATGGGGATGTCGTTCATGTTCCTAATATGAAGGTAATTATTGTCGTCTTGGCTGTTCTTATACTTCATCATGCCTTCTTTTAGTATTTGTTGTAGATATTCCACTGAATACTCCTGTATAGGGCAGAAAGTGGCATTTGTAAATTCAGTTTAGTCAGACTTTCTGACCTCTAAATCCACAAAATTATCAAATTCTATATTATACCAACACCATTTCATGCAATTTGTAGCTTGCCTGTAATGAGCTACACATGTGTAGCTCATAAAAAATAATCAGTTGTAGATGATGTTTGAAAGAGATGATATGTAAGGTGACAAGAATCTATTTTTTTAACTTTTAAGCCAGGAAAGAGTATTATGAATTTTAAACTGAATAAATGTGATGGAAAAAAGAATCAGAAGCATGCTATTGGACCATTTCATAGTCACTTTATTTTAGACTAGAATAGCACTTCCTCCTTTTCTGTTTTCAATATTTGAAAGTCCATGTAGTCTTGGTTGGCTGGTTGGTTTTTTGTTGTTGCTGAAGGACTGGAAAGAGAGTATTCATGACAGCCTCAGCTACAATTGGAAAACCCTTGCAGGCTTTGGAGTAAACCTGATGTGTTATAAAAGTTGGCTGCTTCATTGAAGTAGCAAAGCACGCAAACGAAACAAATTGAATGGATTTAATAAATTAGGTTACACCTGTGTTTTGAAGCCCATTATTACTTGGGAGTAGTACAAATGTTTTCAAGACTTGCTTTTGTTTAAGCCCAAAAGTAGGTGAAGTAGGTGAATCTGTTCTGTGTATCGGATATAATAATCGAGAGTTGTCTTACAGTTACCTTTGCTGTAAATGCATTAATGAACTGTGTGTCTACAACAGTAACACAAGAATCAGTCACAAACACAGCTTGATTGCAATTAAAATGTGTGGTTACTGACTTAAATGTGTGACAAAGGAAGTAGGAAACTTTAAGTAGTGATTTTACCCTATCAGAAAAAGGTTATGTCAAAATATACACACATACATAATATCAAAATTGTTGCTGGATTTCTTGTTTAATTACTGTATTTCTTCCTGAATGTATTAAAGTAATAAATCTTAATTCAATTTAATCATTCTGTTGGACTCATTCAGCGTGCAGTGTGCTGATGTGACTTCTAGTAAATTAAAACAGCATATGAAATCGACAGCAATTAAATGCATTTTAGTGCAGATCTAGGATGAGTAGTGAGTAAACTTATTTGCTGAGGAAGAACGGACTGTCTGGAAAACTTAAATTCAACTGACTCTGTTACCTGCACTAATGCAGGTCTCTGGGGCCGGGGGGGAGGGGAAGTCAGGTAAAATAGGTGTGAAATGTGCTGATGTATTAGGGTGACAGAGCCAGCCAAGATCCAATCTGCCCACTGCTGATGCGGATCAAGCAGTCTCTGATGACTCACTCTGAAACCTGTGCACTCATTTGGAAGGCTCTATTCCCTGCTTCGAGCATTTTCTGCTGTGGGAAAACCTAGCGAGGTGTACCAGGCTGCGTGCTGCTTCCCAGGGAGTGCTCTGGGACTGGCAGAGCTGACACTGACCTTTGCCGATCATGTGCAAAGTCAATTGGGTGCTTCCCTCCTGTACATTTACAGTTTTCAGATCTAAAAGAATGTGTGTGTGTGTTCTCCCTAAATCATCTTCTGTATTCCATGTCTTACTGCAGGTAGAAGTCAAAGCTATTCCTGTTTCTCAGAAAAAAACATCTTTGCAACAAGAACAGGTTAAAAAGGTACAACGGATACCAGGGAGTCCTGCAACAGCTGCTTCCCCTATCAGTGATATGACATTTGGAGGGCTTCCTTCACCGAAGCTTGACTCCTCCTATGAGCCAATGATAGTAAAAGAAGCTCGATATATTGCTATTACAATGATGAAGGTAAATTGCTGTCATTTTAGCAATGTAACTATTCAGTTCAGCATTCAAAGTGTGTAAAGGTATGCAAAGGAGAAGGAAAAAAGTATATCTCAGTTTGATCACAATCTAAAAATACGTTGATTACAAATTAATTTCATTATATTTAACTTCAGCAGAAAACTAGGTGCATCAAAAGGGACAATTGCTGGATTGGTATTTAAAAATATCTTGTATCTTTGATTTTGATTACACTGATTAACAAAGTAGTCTGAGTCACTGAGGAGAAATGAAAACAGCCATTGAAATGGTGGAGAGGAAGTCAAACCAGTATATCCATATAGAGTTGGAGTGTTGCAGTGAATCTATATTAAAAACTCTAACTAGTGACCATAGGGGAAAAAATAGCGGCTCAGCATAGTAAAAAGACCATATAAATGAGTTGCGTATCAATGGATGAATATTAAAAAACATCTGTTGAAACTGGCCGCTGTCAGATGCATCAGCTCAGAGATTTTGCCAGCAACAGCTTTTAAAGAGGTGAAAACCGAACAGTTAGTATTGATTTGAGTATATTTTAGAACCCGCAATATATTTACATATGCATAACATATTGACCCACTTAGGAGAAGTGGTATGATGTGTATAACTAGTGGTTAGACAACATAATATGACATGATTAATCAGGACTTAGAGCAGGATAATACTTATTATAACTCATAGGGACATATGGGGGGAGAATCAGCAAACTAGCATCTTTTAGAGTGTACAGGGTTGTTTTCTAGAGAGGATAGTGCTGCAGTAGCTATGTGTAAATAGTGCAACGGGCTACTAAATAATGTCTTAATTGATCAATGTAGGAGCTATGAAATATATATGATGTACAACAAATAGTTTAAAAACTTGTTAAATCACATGTCTGAAAAGGTATTTAGAACTAGGGCGTGTATACCAAGGAGACAAGTGTGGTCTGCTTGTTTCGCTGTTGTTTTTTTTTTATCTTGGGGTACTGCAAAGATCGCTTCTTGGCTTGATGCTGGTTGGTATTTTTACCAGTGACTTGAGGGAGAGCAGGAATACATTATTTATTCAAAGTAGGAAGCCAGATGGGACTTTTGATTTGACAGGCACCTGCTGCTGCTTTTCCAGTAACTGGTATTAGACCTGCTCACACAGATGTTGCAGTGACACACCTCACAACACATTAGATGCTCAGGAGTAACTGACTGTGGAGCACGTCAAGGCGTCCAGAAATTAAGCTCTAGATTTGATGGCCCCTTTGAGTGAGGAATGCTTGATGTTAGCTAGTTAACTTGTAATAAATTTTAACTTGAATCAGGCTAAGATAAAGCAAAAATGCAAGTATTCATTTAAAGTCATCTTAGCAGATAATAGCAGTACAAATGTTTGTAAAGATAAAAGTGAAAAAGCAAAAGAAACAAACCAGGACAAAATATAAAAAGTCTCTCTGCTTTTTGAAACATTCTTGACTTTTACATTTAACAACTTTTTGGGGAATCTCCCAGAGGTTCCTTACCGATTAAGTGTTTTCCATCTGAAACTTTTAACTCCTTTTGGTTGTTTGTTTTATTCCGAAGAGAGCTGGTATTTTGCTGCTTAAATTAAGGACTGCCTGACATTGTGGGAAATGCAGATGTGTTACCTGCTGTTCTTGACTAGCTTACTAACAGCTGTACTGATTCAAGAAAGTGTAAAAATTCTCTTGTACTTCCCTCCCTGCATTACTTAGCGCGCTCATTTCAGTGTAAAACGCAGGTGTCCCCGACCTTTTCATTTTATACCAGCCTGCATATTGTATCAGTACTTGATAGAAACATCCAACTATGATTGGAAACTGTAGCTTCTCACCTCATGACAATAAATTGACAGATTCGGAGGACCCAACCCACATCTTGGATAGAGACCCAATATTGCTGATCTGCGTGTATGTTCAAATGTTCTTATCCCATCTCTTTTCCCCCTGGTTGTTGGTTTTAGTTTTGGGGTTTTTTTTTTGGTTTAACATGGGAATCTGGTAACTCGGCGACCATCGCAGCCCAAAGATACTCTTGCTGATGTAACCAGGAAATTCCGGTTACATATTAGGAGGAAAAAAAATTACAATGAGAGTTGTCAAACAGCTGGAACAGGCTGCCCAGAGAAGCTGTGGAGTCTCTGTCAGTGGGGATACTCAAAATTCGACTGGATGCACCCCTGGACAAACTGACCTAATTTGAAAGTTGGATGTAATTTTTGAGAGAGGCTCGACTTTGAGCAGGGGGGTGAAGTCCATTTACTGCTGGAAGTCTCTTCCAACAGAAATTGTTGTCTATTTCTATGGTATGCAGAATTATGAGAGCAATATGGTGTTATCATGCCAGGACAGACTTAAATTGACTTAAATCATCATGGTCCTGTATCCCTTAGAGACTACGTCGATATTCATGCCTACAAGGAAGTTGAAATCTAGATTTTTAAAATTATTCAAAGGGGTTTTATGCAAGTGAGATTGGAAGAGATTTAAATACTTGTCTGTGAACAAAGCTTTTGTTAACAATAACTGTCCTTATTATCTAAATTAGCACAATTTAAAGGGAAAGCAAAATACTTGTTTCATGTATGTATATACATGTGTCTGGGTTTTTTTCTGTTTTTTGGAATTGGTTTCTGGTTCCAATTGGTGCTCAGTGCTTCTGGTGAGTGTAAAATTATATTAGTATGTTCTTTGAGAAAATACTCTACTTTGTTTTATTCGTGACTTAAGTATAATCGATAACTGTTGATTTTATGTTTGTTGAATTTCACCTGTTTATAGGCATATGAAAATTATTCTTTTGAAGAATTACGCTTTGCTTCACCAACACCAAAGAGGTAAATGTCAAAGAATTACTTTTTAATAGGGACTAAAATTAATGTGTCCTGTCACTTCTGCTTATGCCCAGACTCACAACCCTTTACTGCCAAATAATCTTGTCTAAAGGTGGAAACACTACAGAAATAGTGATACTTTGTTTTCTTAAGTTTAAAGATTCTGTTTAAAATCTTCCGTTCTTAGTTGTTTTAATGTTGATTCCTTATTTGTATTATCTACTCTTTGAATGTGTTCTTTCATCATTTGCTATAAATAAATGTGGTATAGAGGTTTATAACTTCTGAGTAATATGGGATTAGTACATTGGATGGGTGGGAAATGGTACTTAGATGATCTGATAAAAAAAAGAAAGAAATTTCCAAAATATTACAATCAATTTTCAAGATGACAATAATTGTTTAATGATTTTATTTGTTTTGTTTATGCCTAGACCCAGTGAAAACATGTTGATCAGAGTCAATAACGATGGTACATACTGTGCAAACTGGACTCCTGGTGCTGTTGGTCTCTATACCATCCATGTTACTATAGATGGCATTGAAATAGGTACTTAATTTTCACTATACTTAAGCAGAGATTTGTATTAGATGGAGTTTGTATACCAATAAATGTTTTGGTGCTCATTAGATTTAGTATTGAAGTTCATAGCAAAATCTAGCGCCCAAGTTTTGGTTCAGAAGCTTGCTACCTAATTCCCTCTTATTTCTCAAAAGAAAAAAAGACTTCAGCTATTCTCTCCTTGAAATAAGAATAGACTTGGCAAATCATGTATTTATAATGTGGTTGGACTACAAGACGAAGAGAGTTTCTTATTCTCTGCTCTCAATGTTGCAAGAAAAATGTCTTGTTTCAGTGACGGAGATGTATAATTAAAGGGAAAAAAAAAAAAAACACAACACCAAAGAACCTATAAAAAGGGAAAATTGTTCCTGACCATTCAGGAGTAAATAATATAATTTCTTCTGTGGAAAATTGAGAAAGCGTACTGTTAATTGAAACTCTACCCTAAATTTCAGTTATTTGTACAAATTTTAAATGCTTTAGGGTTCTTCCTTGCTACTTTTAGTTGTATTTTAGCTGTCTTGCTGGTCCTAGGGACTACAGTATAAGACACTGTAGTATGCCATGGAAAGATTGCCCCTTCAAAAAATGTCTGTATCTTGAATCGTCACTTTTCTGCTTGTGTAACTTGGACTGAGAAGCTCTCGTCTATTCCTTCTGATTTGTGGTTAGCATCTGCAGCAGCACAGCAAGCATAAGCTATTGCTTCCCCAAGAGCTTTTACTTGCACCCCTCAAACACTTAACTCTGTGTTCACCATTCCTTGAAACATAGTTCTACAGATGCCGTTAGGATACGAAATTACTTAATAGCGCTGTGTACTCCAGGTATGACAGATAGCTATTAACAACATGAAATTCTATAGCTGTAAAGTTACACATGTGAAGATACAAGTGTTGAGAAAGTAATACTTTGCACTATGAAGCAACCGCAAGTGTTGTTTAAGGCAGACAGATAAGTGAGTGGTTATTTTGCCTACCCTGAGTTTTAGCACAGATAAACTGTAGTTATTGTTTGACTGATACATCCCCTTATGTTTATTTTTTTTAAAACCGTAGTCTTTGTTTGTTTATAGATGCTGGACTAGAAGTGAAAGTAAAAGATCCTCCAAAGGGAATGATACCTCCTGGAACACAACTTATTAAACCAAAAGCAGAGCCTCAGCCAAACAAGGTTTGGAGAACTCAAAAAAAAAAAAAAAAGCCCAGATAGTTATATTTGGGTGGGATTTCATTGTTGTTCAATACATAATTTATCATGTTATAGTGGTGCAGAACTTAACGATATTTGCAAATCACTTTAATGTGCTGAATGGAATGCAATTAATAGATAATGTGAAAGATATTAATTCCATTTTCTTTTTGCCTATCCATTAATAGAACTGCTAAAAGTTCTACAGAAACTCCCTTAGTCTTGGCTTGCCACACAAACACGGTGCAGCCATTATGAAAACTACAGGCTGCGTTCTGCACTATTATTAGTTCGTTTTCTTTGAAATTGTACTCTGAAATTAATTGTACGAAGGGCTTTACAAAGATTTTGTTTGTTTTGTGATAAATATCTTTCTTCAGTTAATATAAAATCCCAAATTAATTTCTTTAGTGACATTTTCCTTTCTTGGAATATCATTATTTTATTTTTAAAAGTTATCCTTTCTGTAGCTTTTGACTTCCTCATTTCACCTTATCATTCTATCCTGAAGGACTAAAGTAGACACAAATAACAGAAGTAACCTAAAAGGTGGTGTGGCAGTGCTATAAGGAAGATGTCCAGACAGGGGAACCTTATTCCAATTCCTTTTAGATACGAAGGGAAGGGATATTAAATGAGGCGCTGAATCTTTTTTTCATGGAATAAACCTGTATTTAAAGATGTGGAATTTGAAATACCACAAGGTTATCCTTCTCTGTCTTACTACAACTGCAAAGTTGTCTAGGAAATACATGGTTGCAAAAAGGATCAGATGTTTGCTAACTTCTTACCTATACAGCATGTCCTGGTTTATTTGGTTTCCAACTTTCTGGAGGCAGGAACTTTGTTGTACCCTTCCCCAGTCTGTAAATGCATCCAGTGTCTGTTTCTGACACGAACAGGATTCCTCACCCTGCACCCACACCTCAAAATAAAAATAATAAATTTCCCTTTAGTTACCACACAATTTTTTTACCCCTATTGCATTTTATTTTATTTTTTTCAAAAAAATACTTCCAGGCTTTATCCCTTCTCTTGGAAGGAAGACTTCTTGGTTACTTCATTATCTTAATTAAAATTCCAATCTTAATTCCAGTTCCTACTGGGTGAGATTCATCTCACAGAACTTAATATCTCCATCCAAGATGATCATCACATGTGTGGTTTACTGTCACCAAAGTGAGAGACACATCTGGTCTAAGATGAGATAAATTGCTGGATGGAAGTGCTGTCTGTCTTTTCAGTTATTACAGTGGGGATTGAGGTGACTGGTTCATACATAGTAGCTACATTTTGTTAAGTAACAGTCTTCATGACAGTTAAAAAATACTTGACAAAAGTTAAGCCTATGGTGTTCCGAGGCGTTACCTAGTGTTTAATCACCTCCCTGTGTTGTTCTACTTTCATGTTTCTCTTCTTGTTCCAAATTGTAGTCTCTTTGAAAGAGGAACCATCTTTCTGTCCTGTATATAGCGTCTGTAGAGCCTGCAGAGTCCAGTTTGTGTAAGCTCCATGGGAGAACTGACTATGAGGGTGTTACAGGACAGTTACTGAACGATTGTGCCGTAGAGAAATAGTCCAAGCAAAGAGGTGCTGTAACAGAAAGAAGACTCAGACAATTAATTTTTTCATGACAGTCAGAAATGAGCCCAAGAGAACCTTTCATCCATTTTCTCTTGTTTTGTCTGTTAGCGGATCTGACCCCTAAACAGTTTGTAGCTACGGCTTGAAGTTTTCTGTTAGCTAGTTAGCTGCTGCAAAGGGGAAAAATGCTCTTTCCAGCCCTTTGCGTATCCAGATCTTGAGTGTGAGTTCTTCCTCTAAATTCAAGTCTTTAATCAAAGTTCTAGCCAGCCCATCATGATTTTCTGAAGTAACGTTTTGGGGTAATAATGCAGGGACCCCTAATTTGCAAGGCTTTGTTTATAGGCTTGTCTGTGTTGAGAGTGCTGTCAGCAGTGATTAAGCCTCATATTTTCACATGGACCTTGGAAGTCTTAGTTTTGCCTGTTGAGAGAAATCTAAATCCTTGGAGTAACAGCATTGTTAGTAAGCAAAACCTTGCACATTTTGGAGTCATTTACATTTGAAATTCATTACATGCTTCTGTTTTGTTTTTAAATTAGCCTTAAAATAAATATAATTTCTTAAAATGAATCATTTATTTAGGAAAAAAAACAATGAATTCATGCACTTAGCTGTTACTTTTCATTACCTACCTTTTCCTGAGTTTATTCTTTCCATATCATTCTGTGCTTTATGTTAAGTTGCTAAAGTCCATACTTCAGTTGATACTTTTTTTCAGTTTTATGTGTGGAGTTTGAAAATAACCTTCCAAGAAAAAGGTTTTATATCACATGTGTAGAATATATGCGCTTCTTAAAACCAGAGACCAAAAGGATGGCTTACATTTGTTCTCTATGGGACAGTTGCCTGATAATGTGTTTAACTGGTGAAAACATGATAGTGAATAGCAACTGGGAGATTTTGAGGGCTGTAGTAAATCAAACTAGTAACAAGGAGCACCTGATCTCACCTTCCTGTGAAAAAGGGAGAAACTGTTGAAATAGCTATTTGAAAAAACAATAAAAGCAGCAGAAAGATATGTTCTTTTTCTATTTTTAAATGGCTATTTAAACTCTTTAGCTAGGGAAAATATCCAAACTTGGGCCAAAAAACTGACTAAACAAGATGTTATGGTAGTGCAAATGAGAACTGGTAATCCCAGGTTGATCAGTTGCTGCAAATACTAAGTTTGAAAAGGTAAAGGCCTTGAAACTTACAAGAATGAATAAAATTGGGGGGGAGCAGTTCAAAGAATCAGAAGCTTGTACTGAATATTGTGTGGTATAGCAGAGATCTTTCCAAGACTGAATCAATGCACTTCTAAGGTTTTCTGGAACTTTATGATTTTATTTGTTATAGTAAAAAAGTGAAGTTATACACAGCAGCCATGGGAAACTAGCAACAAACTGTAACTCTAAAACTGCCGTCTTGTCACTAGCATTTCAGAATCTGTTAAACCTATTTCTTTTTTACTCTTTGAGAGCTCTGTTCCAATTTTTTCTTCCTTACTGTCTTCCTTTGCTTCTCTTAGGTTCGCAAATTTGTGGCCAAGGACAGTGCAGGGCTTCGTATCCGTAGCCACCCTTCCCTACAGAGTGAGCAAATAGGCATAGTGAAAGTCAATGGATCCATCACTTTCATTGACGAGGTAATTAATAAGACATTTCTGTTGAAAATTGGGCTAAGATGTAAAGTTAATTCATGCAAATAATGTTTTTTTTTGATGTTTAGATGTTGACATATACAACTTAAGAACGTAAAAGTATAAATTGCAAAAATCTAAATATTTACTAATTTAGTTTCTCAAGCTGTCATTTCCTTTTAATTTACTTACCTGAAAACCTGTATAACAAACTTTTGAGACTCTAATATGAGGAAACAAAATTCCTAGAGCTCATCTTATAATAATATCTCTAAGGATTTAGCTGTTCATGACTTAGGATTTCAACTCTACACAAAAATTCAGATGTAGGTGTCATTTTCATCTTTCCACTTACACTTCTGAAAGATCACTAGTGTTTTAGACTACTATGCATGTATTTTTCTTACAATATAACTTCATATACAATGAATATTTTTGCAATTTACTAAGTTATATCAGCAGTGGAAATATGGGAAGTGGGGAACTTATGAAGCTTATGAAGGCTTGGCTTGCTTTCCTCTTTCTGATCAAAACAGCTCTTACTATTGCATGACCTGATTTAAATTTATCTTTGCACCTTGCTTCTAAAAAGATACGCCTCCCATTGCTTTGAAATCCTGATTTTGCCAGTATTTATCTTCACCTCCTCTTACGTTCTATCAGCATAGTGAAGATCATTACTTCCTTGCTACTGTTGTCTGTCTGAAGTCTGTTAGTCCTTACTAGCTACGGAACAGTTACAGGAGGGCATGGCTCGTTTTTGTTGCTTGTTTCCCATAGATCCACAATGATGATGGTGTTTGGCTGAGGCTGAATGATGAGACAATAAAGAAGTATGTTCCTAACATGAATGGTTACACTGAAGCCTGGTGTCTCTCTTTTAACCAACATCTTGGCAAGAGCCTTCTGGTACCTGTTGACGTAAGTAAAAGGTGCCTTTGAAAAATATCCAAAAGTACACTCTATCCTCATTACAAGACTTTCTTTAATTAAGGCTGCAAATGAGTCCTGAGGTAAACGATATTTTAATTACCAAATACTACCTTGTATGTGTTTGCATTTTTGAGGGCTATTGCGTAATGAGGGTGGAGTGTAGACAGGTATGAGTTTTTTTTATGTTGAATCCTCTTCTCCCAGAAGAGAAGCAAAAGTGCAAGGACCGTTATAACAGTGTGCAAAAATATAATCATATTTGAATGTGGTCTACACCAGGTATTTCTGATTCAAGGTGTCTTGTCTGTAAAGTAGCTGATGCTGTGATTTCAGAAGAGGCTTGCAGCCTGCAGTGAATCAACGTCACTGAGGCTTGTTAAAAAAAAACTTGAAAAGTTCTTTAGGCTCTGTTGGGTTTTGTATATTTTTTTAATGAGTTTTACACCTGAACCCTAGAGTTACCAATTTATTAGCTAATCAAAGAATCCCAGAGCATCAAGACTGATTAAAAAAAACCCTGAATGTATAATAAGCATAATTTATCTAGATAACTTGAATGGTGATCACCATCACTACAATTCAAAGGTTACACCTTTTCTGTAAACAAGATACAGCTTAAAAAAAGTTTTAAAACACAAGAAGAAAAAAGTACATTATCTAAACCAATGTTTCTCAAATTTATGAAAGTGCAGGCCTTACTGGCTGATCTGGTTTTGCTCATTCCTCACAGCGGACAGTACCTTGGTTTCTTCAGGGCAGAATGTGAAAACAAGATCTGATTGCTAATACAGCTATTTAGATTTGATTTGTTCTCTTATGTGAGTGAGCTGCTGCTACATTTGAAGACAGTTAACAAATATTTGGCTAAATTAAACACCTGCAACCAGTAATGTCACGCTGTTCATGTTTTCCAGTCATAGAACTGAGATATTCCCAGTTCCAGTGAAACTGGTCTGTTCGCTAGTAGCCAAATCTGGCAATTCATAAGTCCCCTGTGGCTGCAGCCTGCGTTCTGGCAAACACTGTTATGTGATGCCACTAGATGTTCTTCGTGTTCACCTTCTTGTCTATAAATTATTTATTGATATAACTCTTATTTGGAGATTTCTTTCAATGAAATACATATTTTGGGAAGTACTTTAATATCGCATTTGGCAAGCGAATTATTGCTGTACTCAGTCATCAGTTATTCAAACGCTATGGTGGCATATTTATCCAGTTTGTTGTAGAATATATGAAAAAATTTGAAAAAATATAAGCTTTGCTTAAAATCTGGCTTGTATTTTTGGCCTTAGAAATTGATACTCTTTAGAAAATAGCTATAGTGTATTTTCACAAAACAATATTTGTATGCATCAGTATCGTAAGCCTGGATGGATATTATATTTTGTTCGATTTTATTTCATTTTTTCTATTCTTAATACTTTTTTACTTGCTGAGGGGAAAAGGTTTGAGCGCAGTAGTCATGTACCTACTGGTTGGCACATTTCAAATGGCTCTAGTACACACTTCTAGAGAAGAACGTACCTTGTGTTCTCTGACAAAAGCTTGAAAGGAAATGGCTGTCGTAGATAAATAAACCAAGTATTCAATCTTGATAATATAATTTTGATAATTCAAATTTCATTTGAATAGGTCAGGTACAATTAAATTAGAAAAACAGCATTTAATTACCATACATTTCACTCAAAATGCTTCTGTAAAGTTCTGATAAATTGTTATAGATCTTTTTTCCTTAAACAGTGCTGTGAATTAGTTTTGATACTGTTTGAACTATTAGGAGCTGGTAGATATTACTAATTTTCTTTTAACTAACCACTTATATTACATCCTTAATGGCACAAGGTGAAAGTCACATGCTTTCTTAGCTTCTCATCAGTAAGCAGCCAGTGGGCAACATAGCAAAAGTCTTAGAAAAGCAACTACTATAACAATTGAGCTATGTATAATAAGAGATGTGTTTTGAGCTAGTTTCAGATGGAAGGTTTCTTTGCATCTGTCATATTTTCCAATTTTTGAAAGGGCTTAACGTGTCCTGAAGTTATTTAATTTCACTGTGACCATATTTAAACGTTAAGACTTATTGGTTTGATTCATAAGAGGAAAAAAGAAAAAATGTTCTCTGACATTTTCTTTCTTTCTTAAAGGCCACAAAAGGTTCAGTGGCTTACTTTTGAATGCCTTAAGTCTTTAACGCGTGCTATTATGGTGTTATGCAGCACACAACTTGATGAAATCTAATAAACTCTTTTGTAAGCTCCTGATTTTTGTAACTTAGCTTAAAACTCTTTTTCCTGCTAAATCCTTGCTAAAGTGATATTGCTTTCTTGGTGGAAAGTTTTAAAATAAAAATCTCTTTTAAGGTGATTACTGATTGGAGAATATTCAAAAATTTATGTCTGTCTTTCTCTAAACTGTCCAAGAAAATTATGTGCCTGCTTGTTGCAGGGGAGGTTGAACTAGATGACTTTTATAGGTCTTTTACAACCTAAACAATTCTATGGTTCTATGAAAAGAACTGTATTTTTATTAAGTTTTCAAATTTGATCGTGCAGTCTTCTAGGGGTGAAGGATTTGTGTGGCAAAAGATGTTCAATTAAGCAATAAATGCTAAAGGCTCTGTAGATAAAATTGTGAAATAATACATATCTGCTCATCCTTTTCTGTTTGTTTGGGTAACCGAATGACATGATGAGCAGCGTGTAGTGAAAAAATGTGTTAATATACAAGATTGTTGGAATCCAAAGCTGTTCTACCAGTATTGGTTTCAGAAGAAGGAAACAGATTGGAAGACATCTTTTACGTGACTGAAAATACAAACGGAAAATCAAGTGGCTGAATTAGTCATTGTATTCCCTGTTCAAATGAATGTCATGTTACTCTTATTATACTCAGTTTTTACTCAACTTCCGAGTGTGCAGATTTGGCAACTCTGATTACATTACTTTGTCACATTTAAGTATACAGGCTTTTTCTAATCATCCCTTAAGTAAATAAAATCTCTCAGTGTATTTTGTAAAATATATTGAAGGTATCTTATTTTTAAAGAAAGCTTGAATTCTTCTGTTTCATCACTGTATTAATAGAACAGTGAACACAAAAAAAAAAGTAAAATTTTTCACCTTCTTGTCCTCCTGCCATATATATTGTATTTACATTTTATGTTGCTTTGTAGACCGTAACCATTTATTTTATGATAATGCAAATATTGAGTATCTTAGATCTTCTAAGTACAGTATTTCTGTATATTTTGATCGAAGCTATTATATTTAAAGAAAAACGATCACAGGAAAGCATAGAGCCATTGTAGCTGCCGAAATATTTATTTGAGCTGTGGTCATTTACCTTAAGAAAAACTGTACAGTCAAATCCTTTCATGAGGGGCTGCCATGTAGTCATTGATCTAAAGTTGAGCATCCAATCCATTGTCGGTAGTATGATTATGAGACTATGAATTTAATAGATGGTGATTTTGGATAAGAGTATGAGTCTTAATAGATTGTCATTTTGGATAAACTGCTTCCTTCCCTGGTAGTTACTTTTCCTTCTGTCTTGTGACATGAGGAGCGGCTGAGGGAACTGGGGATGTTTAGCCTGGAGCAAAGGAGGCTGAGGGGGAGACCTTATCGCTCTCTACAACTACCTGAGAGGAGGGTGTAGGAAGGTTAGAGTTGGTCTCTTCTCCTAACTAACAAGTGTTAGGATGAGAAGAAATGACCTCAAGTTGTGCCAGAGGAGGTTTAGACTGGATATTAGGTAAAATTTCTTCACCAAAAGAGTTATTAAATGTTGGAACGGGCTGCCCAGGGAAGCAATGGAATTGCCATGCCTGAAGGTATTTAAAAGACGAGTAGATGAGGTGCTTGGGGACATGGTTTAGTGTGGCACTTGGCAGTTGTTTGCTTAATGGTTGGACTTGATAATCGTAAAGGTCCCTTCCAACCTAAACGGTTCTATGACTGGGTTAACTGTTTTTGAGAAAATACTTGTTAAGTTCTGATAGAGGGTGTTACATATATAGGGACAGTGATGTATGCATGATTACACGTAGTACATACAGCATAAAACAGTATGCCCTAAGGAGAAATAGAATTTTATCCTGGTTAAGCTCTGGAACTTGGCTTTTTAAAAACAATATACTGAACATGGTTCTGTTACTTCATTTTAAATATGAAACTTTACAATTATAGGGAATATTGTACCCTACTGCCCAGTTTTACTATTACATTGGTCCCCCACTGCAGGCAAACAGTGGAACTTGCAGGAAAACTGCAAGTTTTTCAAAATAGTATTACAGTGGAAGAAAGAACCAAAATTAGTATGTAGGCTGCAGCATTTGATCACAGAACCTCAGAAAGGTAAATGTTCTATGGAAGCATTGAACGACGTTCACAATAGATTTCTACCATCATTTTAGGCATGATGGAAAGCAATGGGAGAGTAAGACTGTGTTGGGTAAAATGTCAAGATGGTTGTTTTAAGATAAGCCTTAGCTTTGAAAAATAATAATAATTGAGATTTTTAAATGCCTCTTAATGTTCTGCTAAATTTTGGTGGCAAAACAAAGTAATTTATATTTGCAATTTTAAGTTCTGAGACTTAAACTTTATTGGGGAAAAAAAAAGTATGAATTCCTGAAATTATTTTTAGGTTTTGGAAGGGAAAGCTTGAAAGGAAAAAATGAACCAAATCTACAGACAGTAGCATAAGGACTCAATATAAAGCTTGTATGTAGTAGTTTCTTCAGAATCAGAACTTAATTCTCAAATCATGCCTGATCTATTCATCTAATCTGGCGGACACTGTGCTAATAGCCAGGAACATCTAAAGTTCCTAGAGCAAAGGAGACCTAGTTTGATCGTCTTGATGTTGCTAAGCCAGCATGGTCCCACTTCACTGCTGTTGGTTTCTTTTTTATGTTTTAGACATATATCTTTTTAACATGCAAAAGCAGATTTTTGAAACTATACTTAAACTTTTTTGGTATGGATAGTCTGTACAGTAGATATCCATCACAAAATATGAGATATGCTGCAAAGTAATATAATTAGTCTGTGAAACTATGTTGGATACCTATGAAGTACACTCTCATTAGGCAAGTGTAGGCTTTTAATAAGTCATAGTTTTATGTCAAATTGCCTTTACTCTGCCAACCTTCCTATCTAACAGCTTCCCCAATGCCCCAAAATATATCTTACTAGTGCATTGGTACCTCTTTCAATTTTGGGTGGAGGTACCAAATTCTAAAGAAATGCTGGTGTTTGACAATTTACCTGTTTTTGTCAAAATTGCAAATTGTTTGTATTACTGGAACTCGATGTAAGCAGCAGTTTTGCAAACAGTATATAGCTAGATCATTTGCTTCTATCATGAAACAAAAGCATGGTTTTATTTGCTTTCAATGTGTAAATGTTTTTTTCAAGGAACACAGAGGAGGCAGGCCAAGAGTGTTTTGTTCTTGTTTCTGCTTAAAGGGTTTCGCTGCCTTTTTTTTAACTACTGTTAAATGTTAATTTGACTGCTGACCAGGGATTTCACTTGGTTCCCCTGTCAGGATGGGGATAGGAAATAAGATTTTGATACCTCTCTTCAAACAGATAAAATGGTTACTTTGCTAAAAGGATTCTGTCGTAAATATGGATTATTAGTACTACTATATATGTACTATTAATACTTTCCTTTGACAGGAACAATGAAAATTTCTTTGAAATGACTAGAAACCAGTTTATGGCCAAAAGATGGCTTCTTTTTCATGTTTTCTGGTGATCCAAAAACGCTGTGCAAGCTGTTTTGTGGGAGGAAAAAATACATAGAAGAGCAGTGCTCATTTCTATTGTACAGGCAATTGATTATAAAATTAGTGAAGTCTCTCTGGCAGCTCTATTTGGTTTATGATAATTCATAACAAACTAGTAAATGCATTGTATATTTTAAAACTGATGAAATCTTAGCAAGCGTTCTCCTTACAGCGCTTTGTGGCATTTTTGGCTCTGGTGAAATCATTCTGTGCAAGTGAATTGCTTTCAACGAGAGTGAGCTTAGCCCTTCTGCATATTATCGGTTCTGACTTGAAAACCAAAAGCCCGTGTGCAGTTGTGTTGAAATAGTTGAAATTATCTTTCAGAGCAGCCAGACCATCTTGCTATAAAACTGTGGTTTGTGGTGAGACCAGCTACTGTTTCTTTGTAAGAGAAGTGTGGGATTTTTCTGTGCACGAAGTCTCAAGCTTTGTAAGAAATGTCTGGCTCTTAATTTCAGTAAATGGCATGACACACTACATCCATTTCGAGCTTTTGACATACTAAACTGTTTTTGTTTAATGGATGATTTGCCATGGTGAGCAATGGACTCAGGTGACTTGATTAGGAAAACAAAACTTTTCCCTTTTGCAAAATATTCTGGCAGTAAATTTACTTGTGGAGAAAGTTTGCATTATAGTACCTCGAGCTTCTTCCTCCAGTGTTTCTTTGTTCCCATTTCTTTGTTGATATATGTCTTTTTTTTTTTTTTTTAAACTTTATTGCTCAGAATGTCTTTAATGCTAGCCAAGGAGTAAGGGATTTGGACTTTTTTTCATGGACTTCCAAAGCTTTACCCCCTAAGGTGAGTGCAAGTGACAGGAACAGTCACACTGTATCTCATGTTTTCAGATTGTACCTTATGACTCAATTTTACACTAAATATCCTTTGAAATCTGTTTTACTTTGAATTATTTTTACAGGAAATAGCATATTTGCATAGAATGCTCTATTTGTGTCTCTTCCTTTAGGAGAGAAAAAAAAAAAAAAGGCAAACAGGGCAGATTATTGAATTTTCCATAATTCATAAGTAGCACTCGAACCAGACAAGAAATTTGAGAGATTACCTAGTAACATAATAAAGGCTTTCATTCTCTTTTTGATGCAGAATGTACTAGTATTTTTTTTTTCTGTTACTGGATGGTACGCATTGTGTTGCAGCATCTAATAAGATGATATATTTGTATGGTAAAGCCACAAATATTTAATAAACACTCAGCCCATTCTTAACCTTTTCTAAAAAATGTTACAACTATAGGAGCAAGTTATGTTATGTACAGTTAAGCATTTAAATTATCTACAAAAGCGCTTGTCTAAATCTCTTTGCAGACCTATAGTGATTGTGAGATCGAGTGGTTTTTTTTCATATGAACTTCGTAATGAAGATGACACTGTGTTGTACATATTGATTTAGAGATTTAAAAACTTGGTTTTCACAGAATCTTTTTCCCCAAAGTAGCAAACTTTATTGTAATATCAAGACCTAGACAATGTTTAAACTGTATTTAAAACATACAGAATTTTTTTTTTTCCTTGAACCAGTTAACCTCCGCTTGCGTTAACTTTGAAAGTTACATATTTACAGAACAGATGCATTTTTGTTATGGGAAAGACTGCTGTATTGCTGTGGACATAGTGCACAGACTTCAAAACAAACAAGCTGAAAATATGATAAGTATAGAGATCAGAAGAAATGGCATTAATGAAAAAGGAAATAACATAAGCTGAATTTGGATTTAAAACTGATACAAGGAAGCTTTCTTTTACACAGCAGGAAGGGAACTCCTGGCAGGTGTTGTTGCAGGAGATTGTGGAGGCAGAAAGTATCAGCACATTCATAAGAAATTAAACAAGTTTATAGAAAACAGATTCATAAATAAACACTAAAGAAAATAGGGCATGCCCTCTAACATCTGTAATAAAAATATTTTAAATGTTATTGGTGTATAAGGGACAGACCACTAATAAAGATTTGAATGGTAATTTTAAATGGCATCTCCTGTTGCCATTGCTGAAGACAATATACTGGACTAGCTGAGCCACTGGCTTCATCCTGTACGGCATTACTTAGTCCTTAACGTGCAGATGTTCTTTTAAAAGCACCTATGACTTGCATTATAAGCATAATAGAGCTCGCTCCTGCTTCTCACTTGCTTTCTTCTGATATAAGTGTGCGTTATTTTACTCCCATCCCTCAGTTTTCTGTACAATAGCCTTTTTATTAAGCTATGGCTGGCTAAAAAATCTATACTAATGTATTTCTTGTTCTTTTAGTAACTATCAATTTTTCTTGGTAGGAAACTCAAAAACTTTTTTTTATTTCAGATTTGGGTATATATGTCATCTATAATTGGTACCAGGTGAAATAAATTTGTAGGCCATTTTTATTGTCATAATGAAAATAATAAATATGCACTAATATTTACATGTGCATTTAAGAACCTACGGCGTTGCTGTTACTCTTTGTCATAGTTTTACCTTTATTCTCAATTAACAATGTATTCTAAATGTGAAATAAAAAAAGGAAGTGTATCATTTGGGAAGAGATAATATTCAAATTCCCTTTACATAGCCCCAGACTTTTTCACAAAATTTCACAAATACAGCAGGAGGAATGAGTGTGTATCCTGATAAATGTCAGTATAAAACAAGGTTTATTGAAAGAAGCTAGGGTAAATAATTTGTCTCTAAAGGTAGATATGAGATGTTTCTTTTTATATAAATGGTTACATTTATACCACTTTTGTTTCAAGAGTAATATGATGACTTTTCAGTTAATGTTCAATTTACTAGTAGTTAGTTGTTTATCGTTGCACGCTAAAATTAGCTATGTAACTAGTATCTCTTTTAGCTCTGAAATTTAGCTATTGTAGTCTTGAAATAAGTATTTCTTATCTAAAGAGTTCAAAGGTATTATTAATAGGTTTTATTCTGTTTTGTTTTACCCCCCCCCCCCCCCCCTTTTTTTTTTTTTTAACTTCTCAGGAATCTAGGTCTAATACTGATGATTTTTTCAAAGACCTAAATTCACACTGCCCACAGGAAGCAGTGATGCAAGAACAAGATATGCCATTCCTTCGAGGTGGACCTGGAGTGTACAAGGTAGTGAAGACTGGCCCGTCAGGTCACAACATCAGAAGCTGCCCTAACCTTAGAGGTATCCCAATTGGAATGTTAGTTCTGGGAAACAAAGTCAAGGCAGTGGGCGAGGTATGGATCCTTGTAGCTTCAGTTCATGTCTTCATAGATACCAGTATATAACAGTAATAAGCACAACAAAAGAACAGGTTTGCTTTTCCAACCTTCATGATAAATACTAACCTTTGAACTTGGTTTATACTATAAATCCTAATGCAATTATGTCTTTTTGCCTTTTAGATGTGTGCGTTGATTGGAATAATGTTAAAATTGTACTGCAATTATATATGCTTGCTTGTATATTTCTGTTACAGTATTCCTTACCAAATGGTGTTTCTTGTTCTTCTTCTTTTGTCGTATTCTTTGAAAGAATTTTGTTTCATTGAAAAAATATTTTTTCTAGGACCTAACCAATTAACAAATTGTTCTGTTTCTCTGTAATGCTTGTATTCATTTGTTCAGTTGTTGAACTGTTGTTGCTATTCCCAGTTGTCCAGCTGTGGTGTTTTATGGTTAAGAAGGGCTTAAGGATGAAGTGTGTCATGCTATTTCCTAAATATAATGTCAGGAACAAAATTATACTCGTACAAACTTTTCATATATAACTTGGTATTAGAATTCTACTGTTGCAGCCACGAATAGAAAAGCATATTTTGGTGAATATCGCCTTCAAGCTTGTTTGGATGTTCTAAAGTTGTGGTGTTGGTGTTTTGCTTCTTCTGAACATAAACGGGTCTAAGATTTTTGGAAATAGACCTAACTGTAAATGTGCCATAAATAGTTTTGGTCCTTCAGTCTGCCTCAGCCTGTGGCCTTAATTTAAGAAACTTTTTTTTTTTAATATTTGCTTTGTAATATAAAGATTGGAATGAGTGTGTTTTTCAGATACTATAATAAGTTGCTGAATCACGCTACTGAATTATCTGAAAAGTCATTAAATTGTGCTTTTTTTATGTGTGTGCATCAGGTGACTAATTCAGAAGGTACGTGGGTGCAGATGGATAAGAACAGCATGGTAGAGTTCTGTGAAAGTGATGAAGGCGAGGCATGGTCGTTAGCTAGAGACAGAGGTGGGAACCAGTACCTCCGACACGAAGATGGCAAGTTGTTGTTTTGTTTCGTTTTTTAAGTTAACTTAGAAAAAAATAAGCAATCTAAACACAACAAATAAATAAAGAAGGAACTGAGCTTTAAACAGGTAGAACATAAATTTAGATTTTTCATTTGAGTTACTTGATGCAGTTGGACTTCAAATTTGCTTATAAACATTCTTTAAGTGTTTTTAAAAGAACAATTACAATATTTCCCCCGTTTTCTTCTGTACCACTTATCATATTTTAGCCGTCCTTCTTTTAGCTATGGAGATCACTTTTAAATAAGTAATTGTGCATTTTTATTAGGTTTATTTGGTCTACTTTGTGTCTCCATGAAAAGCAGAGCAGAATTCATTATTTATGTTCCTTTTCATTTTAAGTTTGATGATTCTGTCACAGACCATCCTGTTAAAAACCTGTTATGTTTTTTAGCACTGTATTTAAAATTAACATCAGATTAGTTAATTATTCTAGTTAGGAAAGTATGATTGCATTCTCTTACAATGCAAAATTTCTGTCCTGATAATTCATCTTCAGATTGGGTAAGAGCTAGAAGTAGTAAAATAAAACATAAACAAAATGTTAGTATACAAACTTTTGTCTTGCCCTCCCCTCCACCCCATCACCTTTCATGTTTACCTTTCTCTAAACAGGCTATCATTATTTGTCTAAAATATTTTTCTTTCACCCTGAATGCTTTGTATGAACACCTTGAGGTATTCTGAAACTGTTGTTTCCTTAACAGATAGCCTGTCTGGGTGAGTTCTCCTGTGCAAGTTTACGGGCTACTTATGTTACCTTAAAAGGTGAAACAGGGAGTGATCTGTCAGTATTTATACTTCTGGAGGGAGATCATCTATCCAATCTCCCTGCCAGTGCAGATTCAGCTAGATAAGGTTACTCAGACCCTTGTCTAATCAACTTCTCACTATCTCCAACCTCTCTGGACAACCTGTACTGGTATTTGATTACCTTCATGGTGAAAAGCTTTCCTAATACCAAATCACAGTTTCTCATTCTGCGACTTTCGTTTATTGTCTCTTGTCCTATCCCTGTGAACCTCTGAGATGAGTCTGGCTTCATCTTCCCTGAACCCTTCAATTAGGTAGTTGAAAGGAGCAATAAGATCTCATCTTAGCTTTCTCATTGTAAGATTGAATAAACCCAGGTGTCTCAGCCTCTCCTTAGACGTTATGTGCTCTACTGCCCTGACTGTCTTGGTGGCTTCTGCTGAACTCACGTCAGTCTGTCTTCTGATGGGGAGCCTGAAATGGGACACAGCACCCCAGCTGTCCAGTGTGTTCCTCTTGTCTTTACAATCTCTGGTAAAAATTACTGTGAATCTTCATTAACATGATTTTGTTACAGGTATTCTCAAGGAGAAACATTTAAGGTTCTTCCATTGATAAGAAAATTTTGGTAGAGTTCCCTAAAGGCTGGCTTAGTTTTCCCAGCTCACTTCAAGAGGTAGTTTCTTTAAGCCACCCTTTTTTTTTTTTTTTTTTTTTTTAAATTTCATCATGTATTTCTCTGTTTTCTGGATAAATCTGGACGCTTTCAGTTTATTATCTTCCCACTCCGTATATGAGATCTAATGCATCCATTTTCCAAAAGATGTCTTTGTGGAAAACCTCCACCTCCGCAGTCATAATCTGCTTGTGTTTTTAGGCAGTACTTATTGTCAGCCTCTTCCTTGTTCATTATAATAGACTCTTTGCCCTTTTTCTGGCTTGGACATTTTGTGCTGGAAGTTACTTCACACCTAGACACTCTGATAATTATCATCACATTACCATGTTAAAAAAAAGTAATTCCTTGCTAATATGTAAGTATGGATTGTGGGCTGTTGCTGCTTGACGTTAAGGTATAAAACACTCTGCAAAGGGGAATAACCGAGAGTTTTTCATAAATTGTAGAAGCTGGGAAGAAAAAATGTGTTTACTTAATACTTAGCATAGTATCTCTTTTGAAGTCATAAATTCTCTATTTTTAGTTATGTCTAATAATGTCAAGTTCGCAGGTGCTCAGAGAGCTCAAGTAGATTCTAGAAACTAAGTAGTTGTGAATTGGAACAATACCTTAATGTTGAAAGCACACATACTCAATAATCACACAGAATCACAGAATGGTAGGGGTTGGAAGGGACCGCTGGAGATCTAGTCCAACTCCCTGCCAGAGCAGGGTCAACTAGAGCAGGTTGCACAGGAACGCATCCAGGCGGGTTTTGAATGTCTCCAGAGTTGGAGACTCCACCACCTCTCTGGGTAGCCTGTTCCAGTGCTCTGTCACCCTCAAAGGAAAGAAGTTCCTCCTCATGTTTAGGTGGAACTTCCTATGCTCAAGTTTGTTCCCATTACCTCTTGTCCTTTTACTGGGCACCACTGAAAAGAGCCTGTCCCCATCCTTCTGACACCCACCCTTTAAGTATTTATAAGCATTGATAAGGTCCCCCCCTCAGTTATCTTTTTTTTTTTTCTAGACTGAAGAGACCCAAATCCCTCAGTCTTTCCTCATAAGAGAGGAATTCCAGTCCCCTAATCATTTTGGTAGCCTTTTGGTGTACCCTCTCCAGCAGTTCCCTGTCCTTTGTGAACCAGGGAGCCCAGAACTGGACACAGTACTCCAGATGTGGCCTCACCAGGGCAGAGTAGAGGGGGAGGATGACCTCCCTTGACCTGCTGGCCACGCTCTTCTTGATGCACCCCAGGATGCCATTGTCCTTTTTGGCCACAGGGGCACATTGCTGGCTCATGGTCATTCTGTTGTCCACCAGGACTCCCAGGTCTCTTTCAGCTGAGCTGCTCTCCAGCAGGTCAGGCCCCAACTTATACTGATGCATGGGGTTATTCCTCCCCAGGTGCAGCACCCTACACTTGCCCTTGTTGAATATCATGAGGTTCCTCTTTGCCCAACTCGCCAGCCTGTCCAGGTCTCTCTGTATGGTGGGTTGTTAACTTCATCGTTTTCTATCCTAATACGAGGCTGTTTACTTTTACAGTAGAAAATAATTTCTCTGAAGTTAATAAATTTAGTAGTGTGCAAAATTTTTGATTCAAGAGTACTTCTTTTACAGAATGGATATAACCTGTGGTTTTTTTGTGTACCTTAAATAGTCTTCTCCAGCTTCAACAATTTAGTTATCATTTCATCCTTTCTATATGTAAAATGATTTTTGAAGGTATATCTGTGCTTTAAGACAGAACTCCCAAATTTGGAAGAATTTAAACAAGGCCCTTGTTTGAAGATACATCTTCAATTTCTTGATACTTGATGTAATCTTGATTTCTTGATACAATGTACGGTTATTAAGGCACGTCTTCAAATATATTGCTTTTCTCATGGAAGAACAGAAATGCAAGCTCCAAGCTTTGAGGACAGAACTCTGTAGTGGGATTTTTACAATTGAATGCATTGGGATACCATCTTAGAACTTTCTGATGAGAGTCCTGTGCCTTGAAGTGTCTGGCTTTATTCTTTTCTAGATGAGTCTCTTTTGAAAAAAAAGTAGAGTGAAGATAGATGACTCTTGTGCATCTAGCTAAAACAGTTTCAGTAGTTGTTAGTGCAATTACTGAAATATTTCAATCTATTCAATGTTCCTGGTCCGTATCAGTACCAAGCAAAACTAAAGAGCTTGAGCTACATCTGAAAATGATTTAAACTAACTGCTTTTGTTTGCCATGAAATTAATTAGGAATACTCTGTCTTCCATTTCAATGCTTTTGCTGGAGGGAAATAATTAGCATTTGAAGGAGCTCCAACTAGATTTGCAACTGTCTATATTTTTATCCATAAATAATACCATCATTCGTGTTGCTTTCGTATTTTCATTATTTAATAAAATGATAATGAAATTCTCAGAAAGAAGTAGGATTTGTCAGAGCAGAAGTCATACTGAATGCCCAAGTATATAGGCAGATATCCAGATACTTTAGCTGAAACACTACAGCAAGATCTAGAGTTGCCTATATTTTGGAAATATCTAGATTCTTTCCTTTTTAAATTGAGTTTAAATTTCCAACTTTCTCCCTGATTTTTTTTTTTTAATTTGAGTACATGTGTTCTATAAAAGTTCATACTATGGAATGCAGTTTTGGCCTGAAATACAATTTTCTAAAAATGGCTCTTCGAAGAATTGTGATTTTTTTTTTTTTTTAATCAAATCTACATTGACTTCAGTATGTTTACAAAAGGAAAAGTTGTTCACCGTGACAACCAGAGATTTTAACCTGCATTTGGAAGATTTCACATGAATTATTTCTTACAACTTATCACTTGAAATGGAATTTCTGACCACATTAAGTCAGTAATGTCTCCCTAAAACGAAATAGTCAAGTGGATTCTGTGTTTCATTTATCTTGGCTCTTCAGTTGTTATGGGTATTCTGAAAGACCCCAAGTTGCTTTTAGTTGGAGGTCTTTTTAGTACCATACAGAAAGCAAAACTGTAGTGCTCGGTATCAGATATGAATAAATCTGTCCGGGGAAAAACTGTCTGATGTCCTGTGAGCTAATTAAGGGGTTAGCCAGGATTAAAAGTTTATTGACTCTGAAAAATATATTTTCTCCATGCCACTTTGACAAATGGATTTAACAATTGGTCTCCAAAGAATTAACATTGAATGATGTCATGTTACTGAAAAGCAAAGTGTCAAGCCTGTTCCTAAGTGGCATATGATGGCAAAGCAGGCAGCAACCCAGTCAAACATAAAACAGTCTCTGTGGTATTAAGTCTCCCGTCTTTTTGTTTCTAGAGCGTGAGCTCTAAAGAAGAGAGATGTGCTTTTCTTTCTGAAGAGAACTGAGTAGAGAGGCAGAGTGCTATCTGTGGCAAACCAGTATCGCTCCTTTGTGACTCATCTTTCCCATGTAAATCAATTACTAAGAAGGTCTAATTCTGAAGTGATGTGCTTTTTTTACAGAGCAAGTCCTTCTAGATCAAAATGTTCAGACTCCTCCCCCAAGTCCTTTTTCAATACAAGCCTTCAGTAAGGGGACAAGCTGTAGTAATGGACAAGGGTTTGATTATGGCCTTGGAAATAACAAAGGTATGTTTTTACACTCACATTTCAAAAATTTATGTTTTTCTTAACTTTACTTATATTTTTTTTTTATTCATTTCCTACTCTTTTAGGCGCCATCAGATGTCCTCCCAAAGACATAAGCAGTAGTGCAATGAATTGCACGGGGTTTTACAAAACATGGTTAATGTTGACTGCTTTTTTCTCTGCTTTAATTCTGCTCAGTCTAAGTACTTTGTTTAATTTTAAGTTACAGTTGGGCTTTCTATAGTGGTAGGCACAAAACTATAATGCAGAAATGAAAAATAGATACTTGTAAAACAAGATATGAAAATAATTTTATTAGAAAGCATGGGTTTTTAAATGATCAGAAACACTTATAAACACTTCTCATCTGTATTGACATTTTTAAGTGCCTTTAGTGGGATGACAAGATAAAGGATACCGTTTGAGATTTAAGTTGCAAACCTGAAGTTAGCTTTCAATCACATAGGTACCAGTTACAAATAATGGGAAATAAATAAAACCTTGTTAGTTTTACTGAAGTAAAACAATTGTTTCTTTTAACTATGATTTGTTACATTGACAAGATGTAAATAAATATAAGCCATCACAGTAAACTCAAGCTGCATGCCTTCTGTTCGTTCATTGATTAGATCTAGATGATTTAATAATACAGAAGGGACTTTCGTTCAGGCAGGTGTCCTTGAGAAATATTATTGAAACATGGAGCTTTGTCATTCTGCTCTTACATCGCTGAACTCTGTCTATGCCACTACAAACATGGGCATGAGGTGTGCTGTGTGTTTTTAACACCAGCATATATTCTTGGTGGGCTCCTAAATAAAATAGCTTGATTTAAGACTTGTTTTAAAGGAGAAGAGATGAAGGGAAAAAATTATTCCTAAATATTCTAGTCTTTTATTTTCATAATATGAAATAATTTTATATCATTTCACAGCGCTTGACTGCATAAAGAAGCAGTTCATGCTTGTCAATGCATTACTATGAGACCTTTTTTTTGTTTCTGGAAAAGTTGAAGTGTTTTCCCTTTGTTTTATAGGGTCTTTTATACAGCCCTATTGATAACCATACTCATTTTGAAGTAATGGTTGAATCACAAAAGTGGAAGTGTTTAAGATGTTTGGTGTGTGAGGCAGTATTGCAGCTTGTCTCTCAATGTCAAATGTATAACAGTGCAAGTATTATCTATTCTTTTTCTGCAGAAGCATATTAGGAAAAGAATTTTTTCTTCCTGTGTTGTCCAAAGATAAAATCTTGGGAGATCGATATGCTATGTTAACAGGCATCCTAGTTTCTGAAGACATTGTGATTCTTTTTACTATATCCTATCTTAAACAATTTCTAAGGTGTTTCTTTGGAATATTATAATCGCAGAAAGTTTGAAAGCTACTCCTGGCATTGAATTCCATGTCATTTTATATGCATTATTCTCTCAACATACCCTCAAGCAGTGATGTTTTGTGTGAGTGAGCAATTCAGCTAGATGACTGTAGACGATGACTTTATTCATTCCGCGTACTGTAATTCCTTCTGAATTGCCCAAGAGTGGAGAGTTGTTGGCAACTGTATTGAAAGAATAATGATATTACTTTCCCAAAAATAGAATTCTTCAGCTGTATTACTACTTTAGGTACAGTCTTTTTGCATTCTCAGGTCTAAGAAGCTGAGTTTTGTGGAAAATAAAAATGAAGGCACAAGCATAATCTCTTAGGGGAATTTCTGAATGAAGCAGTTCTTTTGGGGGTGCTTGTTTGTTAAATGAATTTTTGTAGGGGTGCACTAGCTTCAATGAAAATTCAGTCACCATCTATGAGCGTTTCAAAATGCTGGTCAAATGTAAAGATCCCCATGTAATAGGTTTGTGTTTACAGTATTACTTGCATGGCAGAAGACATAATTCCAACAATCATTCTGTTTGAATTAGCTATGTCTTCTCTATTCCAGCCTTCCACGTTGCAGGCAAGCCTTTAATATTCCTTATGAATGGCCCTACCCACCTCCATATATAATTATTGTGGGCAGATGACTTTCAACCTCTTCTCAGGCATTCTTCCCTTCAAAATAATTAATCATTTAAGGAAATAGGCCTGTCATATTTAAGAATAATAGTGGTTTGTCACACATGTCAGTCACTTCTGGGTTATTAAGGTAGGAACGATTGCCGCCCCCAGTATTGATTCAAATTTATTTTAGATATGCTACTTCCAAAACAGTGAAATAAAGTTGGTTTATTGATACCTGTAGATGATTATTTAGAAAGGCATTCCAGCTGTTTTCTGATATTTTTGTTCTCTCAAATTTTGAAACCAAAATAACAAGAAAATAAGTGCAAAATTTAATTTTGGAGTTCTTAGGTAATACAGGGTTCTGTACACCCACTGGTTTTTCTGTAACTCTGTGAAAAGACAATTGATGATCACCCAAAAATGTTGTACATTCAATGAGTTGTAAGTTCTGTCTTAGCTGCTAATTTTTTTACTAGGATTTCTAGAAAGCTGTCAAAATGATACGAATTTGCAGAATAAAGTGACACTGTTAGGATTTGCATGGTGATGGTTCAAATCTGAGATGCTCTCAAACTCTTGGTGTCTCCCAGCTCATATTACTAAGTATTCTTCAAGTTATGACATGGTGTGAGAAACTCTGCCTTTTTACTGTAGGCTTCCTATATTTCTAATGTTCATAGAGAGTTTTTTTGAGAATTGGCGCTCAGAAATTGAAACTCTGTTTTTAACACGTTAGTTTTTTGAAGGCCGTCATTTGCCTCACAAAAAATGTATGTAGTTCTTCAGAAAACCAGTTCCAGTTCCTAAATGGTACTTTTTTTTTTTTTTTCAAATTATCTTCAATCTGATCTTGAAAAACAGCATGACAGAATACTTTTAAAGATATTTGCAAAAATGAGCAAATATTTACCAAAGCCTTGGCACAGAAATACACTTGCCAAAGCCTAATTACATGTTATCTTTCCCTTCTCATCAGTTTTTCTAATCTTTTCCTGCATGTTCTGTTGCATGTGTGTATTATTGTAAATGCTAGGGTTTTGTGTTTTTTCTTTGGCTGCTCTTCATTTTTTAGCAAGGCGAATATAAACCTCTATTTTGAAATGTTTTAAATAGTTGCAGTAAAATATCCATGATCCTTAAAAACCCTACTTGTGCTTTTCAGTAATTTTATTGCCATGCATGGGGTGAGATTTTTATGTTTAGCCACAACTAGAGGTGTATGTGGCTAAATGAAATTTATGAGCTTTCTCTATTATCATTTAAACTTTAATTGAGCACCATTTTACTTTGCCTTTCTGGAGAATGACAAGTAACAGGTTGTAGTTTTGACTGTTTTGCCCACTACAGGTGACCAACTGAGTGCCATACTGAATTCCATTCAGTCACGGCCAAATCTCCCAGCTCCTTCCATCTTTGATCAAGCTGCAAAACCTCCCTCTTCCCTAGTCCACAGTCCATTTGTGTTCGGACAACCCCTTTCCTTCCAGCAGCCTCAGCCACAGCTTCAGAGTAAGTTTGTCAGCCTTACCTGCCTCTTCAGTCCATTTCTGCAGCTTTCACATTGCTGTTCTCCGTTGCTTACCAGCTACTAATCATCCCTCAGTGCACCTTTCTGGTTTTGTTTTGTTAAGTTTTTCATGATTCAGAAGCATGTGAGGTAATGCTCCTAAAGAGAGTATACTTGTTCAACTTTAATTTCAATATTGACAAACTTTTGCTGTTGCATTTGTTCTGCAGTGTAGATAAGTCATGAAAGTGCATTTCCAATATTGTGTGCAAGTCTGGGTTTATAATTAAGGTAAATATTTTATGTGGTACAAAATGTTGATAATTCTTTTAACATCAAAAATGGACTGCAGTAAATTCATAGTAGTAAACTTCCTCGCCTCATAAATTTCTATTTTTGTTATCACTTCTAACTTTAGGGATGTAGCTGGAAAGTGGGAACAACTTGGTGCTACTCATAAGAAAGGCTTTGGTAGTCTTCTGTTGGGTGCTCATAGGATTGGCATGCACATGAATGTTTGCACCTGGAGGTGAATAGCACCTGGTGCTGCACTACTGGTGAGAGTACAGGAAACTTTAGGTTTTGATTAATGGAAAACAAGCACTCAGCATTCATGATGGATGGCAGATGTTGCAGTAAATTATTCCTTATATACAGAACAGGTATAGCATATATATTTTCTCCTGTCTCCCGTAAACTGTTCTTCAGAAGTGCCTCGGTTCCTCGGTTCTTTCCTTTGGAACCCTGTCAGTCAGTTCAGTCTCTGTGTCTGTGCAGTCCTGGTTCTATCCAGCTCAGCTTATTGAAGCGACAGTGAAGTGCTTCATGTGAGAACTAGATTAAAACACCCAATTCACTTTTATAAAGACTGTCGGAAATACTCTGACAGTGATTTTCTGTACTCTGACTTAAACCAACGTCCTGAAAGCAGAATATTCCAAAATCTACTCAGATAAAACAGCTGTTTGCCAGTGGCATCAGCGCACCACCACTGAGAATTTGTCAATTGCATATTCTTTCCCATCACTTTTAGTTTTTCCCTCTTGTTCAGAGTAGTAAAGTCAGAGTTTCTTATTCAACGGTGCATCAAAAATAACCCTAATTGTCTTATTTCAAATTTCAGATGATTTTTTTCTCCTTTAGCATTTAGATCTGTATTGTATGAAAAACCGTCAACGTTACTTCAAGATTTTGCTCAAAGTATTTACCTGTCCAACAGATGTAGATAAACTGTATTCAGTAAGCTACATCCATGGTTTGTGTTTTAATAAGGATCCTTAACTCAAAAGGAAGCCTTTGTTGTCAGATAGGGGGAGAACTTGTAGTCTACCAAATAAAATAATAATAATGAAACTGGAAACATTTTTCAAGTTTGTGTTTGAGTTGGGATTTTATCTTAGTGTAAGATCTCAACCTATATGGTTATTTGCCCTTCCAGCAGGGTAAAAATCATCAACCAGAACTGTTATACTGTTGTAGTAACTGTGATTTGATACGAGGACTTTCTTCAAAACAGTTTATTATCTAATTTAAGATGTGATGCAGATAATGTAAATTATGCCTAAAGGAGAGAAATATTAACATTTTTGTTTTCACTATCAAAATTTAAGAATTATATGGTGGAAAATTTCCTGTTTGAACTCCTTCAGTCTTTTGCAAATGTGTTAATCATCCATTTGCAAGTTTATCCAAATATAGAACATTCTCAGGGAGACCTGTAAGACTATATTCATACACTTTGTTCATTTAATAGTCAAGGAAATTATGATGAATATAATACTATCTAGATTAAACATTTTAATTTAAACAGTTACTCTGTTATTACTTCCTTGAAACTTTACATATTAGAAAGTAATAGAGTAATTTGCAATATAAGATTAATTAGAATAGTAAGGCATATATGCAATGAAAATATTTAGACAGAAAGTTCTATTTGGGATGAATTCTGCTGTGTGGTTTTTAATGTGTTCAACGTTGATGCATTTATAATAGAACTGCAATAGAAACTTCTTAAGTCTGCGGTTTTCCTTCATTATTTTCAAAGCACCTTGTAGCCTCCTGTTATCAAACACGTAATTAAAAGTCAAATCCACTAAACAGCATATCCCAAGGCTCCATATCAAGTCACTTGGATCTTTGCTCTAGATGTGCTTAGTTTCAAATGATATGCTCTGTCCTTAAGCGCTTCCTGCAGTAAAGTTAGATCTAAAAATTAAAATGAATGTTTATAGTCAGTAACTGCTATGTTAAAGGGACTAATGGTAGTCTTAATAGTTGAAAAAAGTTGTGCCAGCCTAGATTTCTATGGCAGAAGTTGTACTAAATACCGGTCTTGATTGAAAGTCTGCCTAAATTAGTCTACCGCTTACATTTTCTATTTTTTTCTCAGGTAGCTGTCCTCCTGGGAAGAAATTTTATTTGGCAGCATGATTATGAAGAAAGTTAGGATCATGCTGAATGTCCTGTAGAATTATTTCCTTAATTTAGGTTTTTATAATAGGGAGAAGAATGTTGGTCTGATTATAAAACATACTATGTGCCGGTGGCAGGTGGTAGTTTTTCTTCGGAAGAGTTTGTAGCTACCTGTTCTTTGAGGAACGGTTTCTGTGCTTGGGGTCTGGTTTGATTTCCAAATTCATTTAAAGAAGGGGGAAAGGGCTTGTCACAACCTTTTATCTTCTGATACAGTGTCTGTTTGTTTGGGGTATTTTTTTGCGGAAATACTACAGTTTCGGACAACCATTTTCTCAGATGTAATGCTTGAAAAAATGAGAATTGTCTCTGTTATTCTTTTCACATCACAAGTAAACTAACAAGAGTCCTGTGTGTTTTGTCAAAGAATTCATTGCAGAAGGAATATTATAAAAAAGAAGGGGGAACTGTGTTACCAGTTTTGTGTTATTTGCTAGAACTCTATGAAGGGATGATTGTTCTATCCTACCTAATAAAAAAAAACTGAGACGTGGGGTTTTTTTTCATTTTCATGGAGACAGACAAAATTAAGGTGCTCTTGTCAGGTATTTTAATTCCTTGTCAGTCTTTTATTCAGCTAAAAGTCCAAAAAAGCTAGAAGACACGGCATAACCTGCCTGGAGTTCAGGAACAGCTGTATTGACTTAGAATCTTAGCATGGATTTTTTTCCAGAAGGAGCACAAGTTTAGGTGTGTTTTTTCCTTGATTATTTCAACAAAACAGTCTGTAATTATTCCAGCCCAGCCCATGCTTGCTTCTTAGAAGTGTGTAAGACCATTATTAACAGATTTGCTCAGGTCTGCAACCTCCCACAGCTGCGAGATTATCACTGGTTGCTTGATTAATTTGTCCCTGAACTTTGTGAAGAGCACAGAAGACTCAAATTTCTGCTTGAATTCTGAATCTAGGTGAAGTGTAGAAAACTAGAGTGTCAAGGAAGATGTTGTTTCTCAACCTTTGGAAGTGTGTGCTGGGTCATAAAAGTCCTTAGATGTGATAAGTCAGGTAAACAGGATCTTGCCATGCTGTCCAGCAGCAGTTATCAGAATTTCACAATTGGCTGTTGAGCTCTGAACTTTGGGAGGGAAGTGTGAGGCCTTGCAGCCCATGAGTGATAGACCTTTATGCCGCGTTTTCTCACATCTGAGTCACTATTGCAAATGAAGAACGGATTTATAGGCTAAAAGAGGCTTTGGACCTGCCTTATTAGCCTCATTTGGCACGTTGTCCCTCTTCCACTGCAGTCCTGGTAGCTCCTGTGCAGCACCGTTACTGGTTCATGACTTGTCTCAGTCTGGACAGAAGCTGCAGTGCTGAGAGACTGTTCGATATGTTCATAGTGACCTGTTAAGCTCCTTCCTTGCCAATCCATGCTGCAGAGCTGCAATCCCCACAGATATGATCAGCCCCTGCCATTCATGTCAGGAGTTCCTTCTCCCTTTAGGATTGCGCTACCACTTTCTTTTTCATTTTGTTCCTTTCCTTTCTAGGTGCTAGTTACAGAGCATCTAGAACTGCTGGCTTTGCCTGCAGTGCTTCTGTCTACGTTTCCTAAACTGTTAGAGACCAGTTTAAGAATGCCCAAGAGACCAGCACACACTTGGAGCACGTAACCCTTCTCAGAAGTGTTTCAGTAAAATGAAGGGAGGGAATATTCTTAACCAAGCACACTGATCTCTTCCATATCATGCTGAAATGGTTTGTCACACGAAGCAGCCAGACAGTATTGGCTTAACTGTTTTTTTTCAGATGCTGCATATTGCCAAAGCATCATTCCTGAAAATTTGAGCTAATAAATTTAACAGTTTCATACCCTAGGCTTTATGTATTCGATAATCAAAGATATGTATGAAGCATACATTTGTCCAGGTCAATCCAAAACTATCCCTGGGGGACCAGTATGGTAAAGTTTGGAGGAACAGCTCATGTCAAGCTTTATTTTAGAAATAAATTTGGCTTATCACATCTTCAGAAATTATAGTTACAAATTATAAAACTATAGAGTAATTTTTATGATTATTTTACCCTTATAGCACATGAATGCTTCTTTCAATTGATAAAGTTAAATGGCTCGGGTGTTGGTGCTCCAAACCCTACCTTTGGTTAAAGAATATTGCTAATATTTTTCTAGTGATACTGCATTTCTGGTTTTGATTTCATTCGCTTGCTCATTCCTTTAATGAATGTTTGTTGTCAAATGTTTGTTGACTTCAGTACATTCTTTTACTCATGGGGGGAAAAAAAAAGAGTCCTTGTCCAAATGTCACTATGGCGTTTAGCATTTTCATGATATGAAAAAATATACATTGATTGCAGTGCTTGAGGAAATTCAGCTAACAGCCATATCGTAGCTCCCATGTCTGTAACTGCAAGCGAAAGAGGAATGCATTCTTTTTGAAGAGGCATCCGTTGCTTAGGCAAAAGAGTAAAAGCAGTCAGTGCTTTCCTTCATCATCCTGCAGAAAAGCAGCGGCATTTCGGAAGAAACTTTAACTTATCCCCACTCTCCAGAGACATTTTACCACTTTGTTTTAAGAGTTCATTTAAAAAAGACGTACCGTTTAAAAAAGGTGGTATGTCATGCCCCCTGGATTGGTTTACCAGCATTTCCTCAGAGGAAGTAGGCATGGCTGTTAGAAGACTGCATCCTGCCGTAGGAATTGAACTGCCTCTTATGTCTCTGTATCATGTAGCTTTTCGAACTGGAGCTATTTCCATTGAAGGAAGGAGTGTGACCAAAGATAACGCTGTCGCATTCAAATGTGATGTGAGATAGACCTTGCCTACCTTCTGTTTCAAGTCTTTGTAGTCTTTGAGGGTGATTCAAAAAGAAGAAATCCTGACCAAAAAGCTGGTCCCTTTGGCTGATGGGTTGTCCTGGATAGATATACATTGTTTGCCAAGGCAGCAAGGACATTATGTGGGAAACTCATTCTCTTTGACCCACAGTCCCCTTGAAATGATTGAGTAGTAGTACATTGTTGAACGTAAACTAGATGACAACATTTTAAAATGTAAGTATTCTTGGACATGGAATGAAAGAATGAAGTGTAAACCTGCATTCATGAAAGTGGATTTAGTAAAGATTTTCATTTAATTATTCATAGAGTGGAATGCTAGTATATCAAACTGACATTTTTAGGATTGACTACTTCTACTTTGTGTTCTTAATGTGTTTTGCTGCGTTTTACCTTAAAAATTAGTGGAGTGACTTCCTGTTACTCAGAAGCTATATAGTTAGTATTGGATCCTTCCAAATCATTTCTAGGCGTTGAAGTAGGTAATACTGTTCTTAAATCTATGCTAATACTGGATTGAGAAAATAAAGATTATGTCCTTGTTTTTAAAAAATGAAATTCTTACTTCAAGTGTGTGAACACCTCCTTATTGTAGAGTCTGTAGAACTATAGCTCATTGCATAAGATAGGGATTTTAATATATTTACGTGTACAAGTTAGTGATGTCTGAAGCACTGCAGGAATTGAAATTACTTATTTTCAGTACGTTTATCTTGCTCCATTTGTACAATAGAATCTCTCCAAGATACTCTCTAGAGTATCTTCTAACATAAACATCTTTATAATTATTAATGCAGTAAGAATTTGACTTATTTTTTTCTAAAGGAAGGAATAGGAATTAGAATTTAAAACATTATAGGAAAGTAAAACGATAGACTTGAAACTAAAAGTCCCTGCTGTTATCTCACTCCAGGTTTCACTGGGAGCTGTACCTCTAACAGAATTGGTGTCAGTAGACTCTCTACTGAAATTATCTTGTAATATATCAGAATTTAACTTTGTTAATTTAGCTTGGTTTTCCTGTGCAACCTGCTCTAGGTGACCGTGCTCTGGCAGGGGGGTTGGACTAGATGATCTCCAGAGGTCCCTTCCAACCCCTACCATTTTAAGGTTCTGTAATTTTGCCTTAAGAAGAAAAGCAATTTTAAAGTGTTGATACAGATTTGTTTTCACATCTATACTGTTTGATAGAAACTCTTCTACTGCTAGTTATGTCTCTTGATAGTATTGAGAAACTGCAGTTCACGTTACGTGAAGTTTTCCAAAACATTACATTATTGAGGTGCATTCAGATTTGAAAACAGATAGTTTTGATGGGTTTAATGTATTTGCCTTCAGTCTTTCCAGTGTGAGACTTTCCAACACAAACATCTAGATGTTCTCTAATGTTCTCAAAAGAGTGTGAGAACTGGTCATCTAGAAGGCCATATTGCAGTTCTAAATAATTCATCTCTGAATTTACAGGTTAAAGTTGTCGTTTTAAACCAGAGTTCAGTTCAAAACTAAGTACTGCTGGGTTTTATAATAAGCCATAAATCTCATTGGTTCGTTTACACATATTTCACTGATACTGAAATCACAGATCTTTTATTCTTTTAAAATTTAGATCAGGGAAAACATTTTGAAGTAACTGTTTCTCATTTAAAACTAATGTAGGCGTCTAAACAATGAATTCTTAACAAAGGAGATGCGTATCGTTTGAAGTGCTTGTTTTTCTTTACTGCTTTTTCCATTGAATCTGTGCTGCTTCTGTGCAACTGTTTTCCACTGTAGAAACTCCATCCTGCTGCCTTGCTTCTCGTGAGCGTATTTACAAAACTAGTGATGTAGCTGGGCCTGCCTCTGCTATTTCATCTCTCTCTCACAAACTGAAGGGTGGGTATGCATGCCAACGTGGCAAGGTTGTTCAGATTTTTTTACATTCAAAATGTTTTGGTTTGGTTTCTCCTTCCGTTCATTTTCATTTCGTTCGCTCAATAAAACACTGTTTTGAAAGTAAACGTTCAAGTTTGGGCGCTCATTTGATATGACCATTCAGTGTTGCCTTCCTGAGTTGCAGCAACTTCATGATGTATGATCCAGCCATCTCTTTCTGCTTTGTGAACAGAAAGGTGGCTGTTAACCTAATCCAGTAACACCTCCTTTCAAACAGTAGACAAATGAAATATGGAAGAAGAAAGGGGAACAAACATATGGGTGTTTTTTGTTTACAGATAAAGCAGTTTGCTGCCTGATTATGCAGTTTTTCATTTGGAGGATTTTTTTATTTTTTTTCATGATAGCCTGGAATGCTAATTAAAATTATTTACCTGTATATGTGCAAGTCTAAACCTTTGTTTTTAAAAAACAAATTGTTTACTGCTGGAAGCTGCTGTTAAGCTATGCTTTTCTTAGGCAGTTTTGTTCTGGAATGTTTTCCTGCGTGATATTCACTAGCTGTGCATATACTTTGAATTTGACACATTGCTGAATGGCTTGCAGTGCTTTATGCCCTTTAAGAGGATTATTGTGGTCTTTTCACTATTTTTTTCCGTTGTGAGGAATTCTGTAAAAGGTTCTATCTAGAATATTTTCTCATCTGGCAGACCTTAAATTCATCTTTTTATTTGTTTGTTTCTGGGAAAAGTGTGTATCAAGTAATTATAATTTACATTTCTGAATTCATATATCATATAGACATCTCAAAATAGCTCATCAGTAAAACTGGTGAATAACGGAGCTGGCATGAGCCAAAATGCTTGGACTAATATTTAGGAAACTTTTTAGTTTTTTTCATTTAGCAAGAACAATCATTTTATAAACTATGATGTACCATGCTATTTCTTTCCTTCCTCTTCCGCATCCCTCCAAAAAATAATTATAGAACTCAAAAGACAAAAGAATAAAGACAGATGAGACTCTCAAAATTGATCATAATGACGTTTGAGATGATCTCATTGTATTCTGCTGTTTACATTTGGCATATTGTTCCTGAATATAGACAAAATATTTCTTCTCTGCCTGGAGAAGTATGAATTCCTACCGTGTCCTATGTCCTGGGGAAGCCAGGAGAGTACCCTAACCTTCAAACTTGTTAAATATTCCAGTATAGGTATCCTTCACTTTTTCCTGTTGCTGTTTGTTTTATTGTATGCTACTTAAATATGGAGGTAGCAGAATAATAAGAATTGTTTTGTAACCTGGGGAAACATCTGGGTTGGTAGATTTTGCTCCAAAAGTACATTTGTTTTTGTATTGCGAGATGTAATAGAAGGAAAAACTAAAATCACTCCATGCTTGTATATATTTTCTAGCATAAGGATAAGGCTTCATGACTGAGAACTGAAAGAAGTTGGTTCAGATCCCATAATGCAGAAGGAAGTAAACACAGATTGCCTACCTTCTAAGTAAATACTGAAGGCACTAGATAAAAAATTACTGCTTCTCCTCTCTGTTCCCATTAGAAATCAAGGTCCAAATTTGCAAATATTCACTGATTAATTGAAACTTTATTTTCTTAGCAAACAGTTGCTTCCCCAAAAATGTACCCAGATGACTGGACACTTTTAATATCTAGAAAAGTAAGATAATCCAAAGTACTGCGACTTAATTCTACGAGCTTCACTAGAGAAACTTTTCATTTTTAACTGAGGAAAATCCATTCATATCAGAATGACTTTGCTATACATTCACGACTTTACGGTGTAATGCTTTGTGGAGAGACCGTTACATTTAATTCACAACTGCTGCATTGCTTGCCAGTAATTTCAACATTGCTTGTCTTAATTTTCAAAATACAGTTCTACAAGAGAGACGGTGTGTTCACAGAACCATTAGAAGCAGATTGCTTTAATGAGCTCCTTATTTGCATATACTTGTTTTGTATGTATTTATATTAAGATACCCATAGTTTGTATAGTTCTGTAGATGGATATATGTACAAATTCAGTGTGCGTAGGAACAATAAATTAGTGCATTAAAATAAAAGGACATCATAGACCAAAGTTGATGGTTTAGCTTAGTGGCTGAAAAAGGTGGGTTTGGGTTTTTGGGTTTTTTTAGTAGATTGTATGCTGGTAGCAGAACATTGATAGTTTGTGGTCATAAAAAGGTGGATACCTCAGATTATCAATGTGAATAGTTTTCAGGACGTTTGTAAGCCTCTTACCCCATTTGCCTTACAGCTGTATTTACTTCCTACGTTTCATGACATTTGAGCATTAAAGAAAATAAATCTGGTAATACATTTGATCTTTCTGCAAATCTCTTGCTGCAGTCAGGCTGACACACATAGAGATTATCCCTGGTTTCTGTTGCAACTGTGGTAAACTTAGTTAACTCCTGGAATTTTACCTAAGGATGTAAATTGTGCTTCCTTTACTAGTGTTTTGTGGAACTAGTGAACTGTGCCCTTTGACACCTCCATAGTAGTGTTTTCTCTGTAAATATTTCCTAACACTTGTTTGTATCTATCTTCAGCAGAAGAAATGTATTGAAAGTATTCTAGGGGAAAAGATTTTCGCTTATACTTCCTCTCATTTTGATATGAACAAAAGCAGGTGTTTGATTTTATCTTGTTGTTCAGGTCTTGAATCCTTGTTTTGTGTTATTAAAGGTATCACTGCCAAAATATAATAATTTAATTATAAAATACACTAAACAGGTGATCGAATGAATTTCACGGGAGCTGCTAGACCGGTTTCTCCAGCAGGAAGATCAGACGTGTCATCAAAACACAGAGCTGACAGCAGGTCACCCAAACTTGATGTGCGAATGAATAGAGCTGCTGCTGACCAGAAGAAACCTAGGAATACAGAAGGCTTATCTGCCAGTGAGTCTCTTATGCTGAAATCAGATGCTGCAAAACTGCGGTCAGACTCTCACAGCAGGTCTTTGTCTCCAAATCATAACACTTTGCAAACACTAAAAACCGACGGAAGAACAACTACTGGTCTGAGAGCTGAATCTCCAGGGCCAGGAACCAGGTCATCTTCTCCAAAGACAAAGACACTTACAGCCGTTAGATCTGGTGCTAGTTCTCCACGATCCTCATCACCCCACGAGAAAACTCTACCTCAGAAAGCTTCATCCCCTGTAAAAACAAAGCTTGATCCTCCTCGAGAACGCTCCAAATCAGATTCTTACACATTAGATCCAGACACCCTTCGCAAAAAGAAAGTGCCACTAACAGAACCCTTAAGGGGGAGGTCCACTTCACCCAAACCAAAAATTATTGCAAAAGATGGAAAACCTGTTACAGAAACTGAAAATAGAGCTCCTTCCCCTCATGTTGTACAAGAAAATCTTCACAGTGAGGTAGTTGAAGTCTGTACTTCAAGTACTTTAAAGACTAACAGCATTACAGATAGCACCTGTGAAGACAACACAGAATTCAGAAGTCTGGATGATGGTTCTAATAAAGTTCATTTCAGCATAGGAAAAGCACCACTGAAAGATGAGCAAGACATGAGAGCATCTCCGAAAGTGAGCCGTAAATGTGCTGGCAGGCACACGAGACCCAAAAAGGAAAAATCTGGCTTTCTCTTCAAAGGAGATGGCTCCAAGCCTGTAGAGCCTGCCAAGCAAGCAATGTCACCTTCTGTGGCAGAATGTGCTAGAGCTGTATTTGCTGCGTTTCTTTGGCATGAAGGAATAGTTCATGATGCTATGGCTTGTTCATCTTTTTTGAAGTTTAATCCAGAACTGTCCAAAGAGCATGCGCCTATACGAAGCAGTCTTACTCAACCACCTGCCGAGGAAAAAGAAACCAAGCTGAAAAATAGACATTCGTTGGAAATATCATCTGCTCTTAACATGTTCAACATCTCACCTCATGGACCAGATATATCTAAAATGGGTAGCATCAATAAAAACAAAGTCCTCTCAATGTTAAAGGAACCGCCTCTGCATGAGAAGTGTGAGGACGGAAAAACTGAAACTACCTCCTTTGAAACATCCAGTCATCACACGATGAAATCCAAGTCTCCTCTTCCATTAACGCTGCAGCACTTGGTAGCTTTCTGGGAAGATATTTCTTTAGCAACTATTAAAGCAGCTTCTCAAAACATGATTTTTCCAAGTCCTGGTTCTTGTGCAGTGTTAAAGAAGAAGGAAAGTGACAAAGATAACAAGAAAACCAAAAAAGAGAAAAAGAAAAAAGAAAAGGTTGAGACCAGGCCAAGGGGAAATCTTTTTGGCGAGATGGCTCAGCTTGCAGTGGGAGGACCTGAAAAAGACACCATCTGCGAGTTGTGTGGAGAATCCCATCCATATCCAGTGACTTACCATATGAGACAAGCTCATCCAGGTAAGATGGCCTATTTTTTCATTCCCGTGTCCATCTGGTAAATACATTGCATCCGGACATTTTGGTATTAGTTACAGTTATGAAAATGTGTCAGGCTGTCTTGTCTACCATTTTAACATGGTTCACTATATAAGCTAAATTAAAACTTACACATGCTTACTTAAAAATTATTAACATGTCTGTGTATGTAATTTTAAGTAGTTATGGATCTAAACTTTAAAAATGCTGAATAAAGTTGTTTGAAACAAGGCCAAAATAATGAGCTGACTTTACAGTATCTCTTCAAAAACGTACCATTCGTTACTCTTCAGGACTTGAAACTCTGCTGCGAAAATCGGAAATAAAATAAAAAATATAAGATTGATTATTTGGAGTTTCTGTTTCTTAGAGGTTCTATGTTGCCAAAAGTTTTCTATTACTATTCTACTGTGAGTGGTGGAAAACTTTTATTTATCTGTTGTCAGCACTGGGTATCAGTGGCGTAATTTCTTTGGTTTAAAATGTATCTTAAAAAAAAAAAAAAAAATCCACTTCGAGTCTGTAGACAATTTGTATTGTAAAATGCAACCTGAGTCTGCTATTTTGTTTTTCTATGTGGATCCCTGAATTTTTTTCCAGGATTTTGTTTAATTTTAGGAAAATGGGGTAAACCAATGCTAGCTAGGCATTATCTTAGCTGGTCAACTGAGTTCAAAAGATACATAAATTGTGTTTTCTTTAGAAAAGGGATCACTAATAGAAGGGAGTAACTACAATATAGCTAATAACAAGTAGCCTTGTTAAAGACAAGGCTTCTAGCTTGTGAATATAACTAATTATTTTTCCAGTTAGGGAAGTTCAGGCTGATATTTTATGTGCTTGTTTTAGCACCGTATGCGAAGTTAAAGCAAAATTAAGGAACATTATTATTCAGCAATTATCAATGCCCTGAATCTTTCTGAGAAACAGTAATCATCAAAGTAATGCACTTCATTCCTTTTTAAGCTTTGTTAGACAGAGGGTAGGGTTTTTATGTTTGTTAAGTTATAGATAATGTTGGCTAGTGTGTAATACTGACCTTACCATCACTTAGCTGTCTGAGCAGGTAGTTGTTAATGCTTTGGACAAGTTCATAATAAAAACTTGAAAACTGCAGTGTGTTTGGATTCTTTGGATACTGGTGGGACGCATGAAATAATGAAGATAAATGAGATCAGAGATAAAGAAAAGGAGAAAATTAGGCAAGGGAGAGACAAGCATCTTCCCCCTCTCCGTCTCTCTTTTACAATAATAAGTAATATACTAATAATCCTTCCTTTGAAATAACGTTTTTTTTTCTTCACATTTTTTTTTTTTGTCTGATGTAGGCTGTGGCCGTTATGCTGGTGGCCAAGGCTATAATAGCATTGGGCACTTTTGTGGAGGATGGGCTGGTAATTGTGGTGATGGTGGTATTGGAGGAAGCACTTGGTATTTGGTTTGTGATCGATGCAGAGAAAAATATCTCCGTGAAAAGCAAGCAGCAGCAAGAGAGAAGGTATCTTGATCTGTTTCTCATATGTTTAGCTCTCTATCTGCTTAATAGCACTGTTCACAACTTGAAAATGAGGTAGGGCAAATTAAAAAAATTGGGCATTTCAGAATTTTGGAAGGTTTTGGAATATCCACTTACGTCATTGATAGGTTTATAACACTAAGATAGAAACTTTGCTGACTACTTCTGACCAGACTTCTTCCCTTCACACAGTAGTGTTTTCAAATTTTTTTAAGTAATTCTATTTTTTTTTTTATCCCAATACAACTGCAGTGTTGAATGTAGTACCTAATTTTGTTAAAGTATGCATCAGTTTATTTAACTTTGAATTCGTTTTATTTGTTTACTGAAATATGAGTACTGTTTCAACGTTATAGTTTCTTTAATCGTCTTAATCATCCAGATCATTGGATACAGATGCCAAGCACTGGGCAAGCTAGAGCAATTTTTAATAGGAACTGTACAAAAGTTGGTGTTCTTGTTGGTCTCCCATGACCAATATGAAATTCTTCAAATTCTTGATTAAAGTAATACAAATATGTTGGGGTTTTAAGATAAAGATAACAATGCTAATTTAACTTTATTTTTGAAACTAAATTTATTGAAACTTCTTTGCACACAAAATTCATCCTAAGGCAAACATCAAAACTTTCAGCTGTTTGTTAAAAGTTTGCAAAGTTATGAAGATAATAGGAGTGCCATTTTGCAAACAGAAAACAGGAAGAATGAAGCAACTTTAGTTAAGTGACATTATCACCTTTTCCTGTGATGAAGTATAATTTAAACGTACCTTTTTAAAAATTTCTTTAGATTAAACAGTCTAGGAGAAAACCAATGCAAGTTAAGACTCCTCGTGCCTTGCCAACTATGGAAGCTCATCAAGTGATTAAAGCCAATGCACTGTATTTATTGTCGCTAAGTAGTGCTGCTGAGCCCAGTATCCTCTGCTATCACCCTGCAAAAGCATTCCAATCTCAACTTCCCAGTGTCAAAGAAGGAATTTCTGAAGACTTCCCCATAAAAATGCCTTGTCTCTATTTACAGACTTTAGCAAGGTAATTAAAATAAGTTTATGAATATTGATTTTAATACTAATTTATTTATGGATAAAAATGTGTGTATAAACTAAATTAGAAAGTACATAGAAAAAAATATGTGTTTTCCTAATTCTTTATGATCTTTTTTTTCTTCTCTTTCTTCCATTTCCGTGATCTTGTTCAATTTCTTAGACTGTATTTGCTCCAAGTGTCAAATATACCCGCAGTAGCTTTTCGATGCTAAATATTTTTTAACAACAGTTTAGTTTCTGTTCAAAGAATTTAGAATTTCCCGAAAAGCTTAACTTAGCTTGTTAGTAGCGGACATATGTGCTATTTTTCTCTCTTCACAGGTAAAAATAGTAAGAAGGAAACCAGAGCATTTGTGCTTACTTGGTATTTCTAAGTAGATTTCACTGTAGTGCCTCACGTCTGTGATGGATAGACATTTGGGCCTAAAGTACATAAAGAAAATACCTAATGAAAATACTAAAAGATAGCACAGGGTGATCCCCACTCCCTGTTGGTTGAAAATGCCATTATATTTTCCGCTAACGCTTGGTAAGTCACAACCAGTTTAAGTGCATGAAGTGAGGAGTAAATGAATAGCGTTGGCTGCCCAAATGTATTGGCAAAGGAATTTTGTCTATGTGTGGTTTTCAGGAATCTTCTAATCCTTAATTCTAATTTTAAAATCTCATTTGATGTAGGCATCATCATGAAAATTTTGTTGGGTACCAGGATGACAACCTCTTCCAGGATGAGATGAGGTACCTGCGCTCAACATCAGTACCTGCACCATACATCTCAGTTACTCCTGATGCAAGCCCTAATGTCTTTGAAGAGCCAGAGAGTAACATGAAATCTATGCCCCCGAGGTACTTCTTTGTAATTCTAAGTACTACGTACAAAGGCTAAAGCATTAGCATAACACCAATTTATGTATTTCTTTATTTTTAAAAAAGAAAACATTGCTGAGTTAAGTAGCTGAAGTATCAGATCGGCCCAGATCAATCTCTGAAATGGCAGCAAAAAAGCCAAAAACTTACGAAGCTGTAGTTAGAAAACTATCTTCAGTGAATTGTATCATACCAGATATGTTTTCAACCACTAGCAGTGCAAGTTTGCAAATTGAATTTGAAGCTTTTAACTGTAAATGCAAACCAATTGCTTTTCTCCAGAGAGGTCTTGGTTTTACCACCTAAATATGAAAAAAAAAAAAAGGTTGTCCAGAAATTGATAAAGACTCTTAGCATACCTCAGGGAAATTTATCCATAGTCCTTACTTCAGGCCAGCTTATTTCCCTATGGAGACAAAGACAATTTTTCCAGAATCTCCAGAACTGCAGAACTGAAAAATTGATCTAAAGAGCAATGGTCCGAGGACTGTAGCTGTTGCCAACTCCTTGAAAACGTAGCAATTTTTTCCCTTGTATTTCTATTTCTTAACACAATTGACTGTAGTGCAGATTAATGGCCTTTTTGAAAGGAAGTAATGGTCATCCTTCTTTCAGGATTTCATTCTGAAGAGAAGTTTGAACTGGAGGGAATTTCATTACCTTACACTTCTCTAAGCAAATGCTGCTTCTTTTTGTGGGAAGCTAAAATGTCACTGAAGAAATAACAACTTAATGCTATACAGGACCAAGAGCGCGAGATGGTTTCTGTCAGGTTAAGCTAGTTTCTTATCTCATTAAGTTTATTATGATCTAAATCAAGGAATTAGGGAGTTTTTTGTTTTGCCAGGATAAAAAAGACCACTTTTACGGTTACTTAATAATAATCCGGAATCAACTTAGATGCTCGGTGTTTTCAGATGTCAAACAGTGATTCCTGATATTACAATGAGGATGAGGATGTAGTGAAAAGAAAACTTGCTTTTAATCTGTTTTTATTTCTATCTGTTATATTTTATACTGACTGCAAAACCAGTTTATTGGAATACTACAATCTACAATGTAGTCTTTTCAGAAATAGAAATTTTCTAACAAAACTCCTTAAGAGTGCATCGTATTGGTATATTCCTTTATTGAAACTGTGGACACCATGGTCTCCTGAGGCCTATAGGGACAGCATAAGTTCAAAGTTCTTCTGCAGACTGTAGGAAGTCCACTGAAGGTAAGGAGCAAAACATGTCAGAGGCGTAGCCGTAGCAATTGAAAATTGGCTTTAAGGCCAATGTTGTTAGAAACTTCTACTTTCACATAAAGTTTGAAATTTCAGTTGGCTTGCATATTAAAAATTCACTCCATAGATGTTTTCACGTGCATTCTCAAGGCAAATTTGGTCTGAAACTTCAATTCAGGCATGATCTTCTTCACATTATTCTCTCTAAAATTATACCTAAAGTCTTGGAATTTACCATGTACAACATTACATTTGTTTATAAAGCACTTGCATGCTTTTTCACCATGTGTAATTCTAATACGTGTTCTTTCTTTTCCAGCATTTAAATGGTGATTAGGTACATAAAACAAACTTTCGTGCAGTAGTAGCGTTGTTGTCACGAAATTCATGTGTCTTTATTTAATATTTATGTATAACTCAAGTGTGCTCTATATATTCGTTAATGGGTCTACAACTTTCCTGATTTCTTTGTAGTTTGGAAACCAGCCCAATAACAGATACAGATCTTGCGAAGCGTACAGTCTTTCAAAGATCATATTCAGTTGTTGCATCAGAGTATGACAAACAGCACTCAATTTTGCCAGCACGTGTAAAGGCAATCCCTAGGAGACGAGTCAACAGCGGAGATGCGGGTAAGAGCACAGACATCGGAAGCAGTGAAAAAATGCTCAAGGATATGGCATTGGATTTGCAGTTCTTCTTGGAAACTGTAGACAAGTATACCTTTTTATAACTACATGTAATGGTGTTTATTTATTAATAAACATTAGCTGTTTGTTGATCCGCACAGTGGGCAGTTCAGGAATTACTGCGGTTCTGAAATTTGTGGTGCATCTTTTGTGCTTGATTTAGAAGTTAAAGTGGTTATTTTATTTCTCGGTTGAAACATCATTTTTCCACATCGTTTTCTTAATGCATTTTTCTCATAGAAAAAATGAACAAAAATATCAACTCTGAAATTGCTCCATTGCTTTTTACTTTTACTGTGGTTGTAAAATTAAATAGCACAAAGAATCTAATGTATGCATATTTTTTTTGCTTTTGAATAGAAGTGGGGTCCTCTCTCCTGAGACATCCATCTCCTGAACTTTCTCGGTTAATCTCCGCCCACAGCTCTCTTTCCAAAGGAGAGAGAAATTTCCAGTGGCCAGTACTGGCATTTGTAATCCAGCATCACGATTTGGAAGGACTTGAAATAGCAATGAAACAAGCCTTACGGAAATCTGCTTGCCGAGTCTTTGCCATGGAGGTATTAATGTACTAATGGATCTTGTATGATTACAATAACACATTTGTGAATTCTGTCTCAGAATTTTTTTAAAGAACTTTTGTATAGATTAGAAAACAAAAAAAATACTCTGTGATGTGCACTAAAACCTATTCTAAAAGTTCACTTGTATTATTAACTCTAAAAGTGATGAATACAAGCGTATTGCCTGTAAAGCTTCTTCAATAGATAAAAGAATATTATTAAAGCTGCAAAAATCAATTATACAAATACTGTTTTCTCGTCCTTTGCTCTGCATCTTCCTGGTCTTATTTGCCGTTCCTTTCTCAAAGGAAAGATTAATTGCTTCAATAAAATCTTCAAGAGGCATCCTTATTCAGGCCTGCCTTTTTTTTTTATTTCAACTAAGCTTTAGTAAAGTTTATTCTAAACTTGTATACAGCATAGCTATTTTCCAAGTATTTGTAATGTGAAAAGATAGGTGGATTTTCCAGATAAGGTAAAAACCACACCTCTTTTGTTAAGTACCATTCGTCAAATTTTGAAACATCAAGTTGCAGAAGTATTGCAGCTTTTAGAATATAAGAATGTTACAATTTTTAAAAACCTTTTTCCTTGCTACATTGATTTTTTTGGAAGTGGCTGAATTGGTTTGATTAATTCAGTCAATGGCAGAGACCAAACAAGGAAACCAAATCTCAGCTTGCAAAGTTCTAAATTCAAAAGGATCTGTACTTCATTAACAAATTTAAATTGTAAGGAGTGCTGCCACTTCATCCTGTAATAATCTCTGCAAATACATAAGAACATTGCTTTTTCATCCCTCAGCTTTTTCCAAAAAACTTATTTTTGTGTACAGTGTTTGTGAATTATTTTGCTACGTTCCCTTTAATGTAGTTGTGATTTAATAAGACATATAAGAAATTATTTTGCTCCAGGTTTGCTTAACCAATAATTCCTTGTGTGTATTTTATTTTAGGCTTTCAACTGGCTTCTTTGTAACGTCATTCAAACAACTTCTCTTCATGATATTTTATGGCATTTTGTGGCTTCCCTAACTCCTGCACCTGTAGAGCCTGAAGAAGAGGAGGATGAAGAAAATAAATCAAATAAAGAAAATGCAGAACAGGTAAGTGAGGTTCAGCGTTCCTTTCGTAAATATAGTATCTCTTGACTCTGTAGTCAATTTAGAAATATTTTTATTAGTCTCTGTGAAACAGGACCTTCATTACAGAATGAAAGTTCTTAAATTGTAGTTGAACTCTTTCAATAGTAATAGATAAATTAATTTGTGATCTAAATTTGCCAGATTTTTTGTCCTGATGAATTAGTCTTTTAATGCATTATTTTTGTGAATATTCATGGTAAAGAAGGAAAAAAAAAGCGCACAAGCACATTGCTAATCCAGTAACAAAAAAATTTACAGTTTGGTTTTTATTCTTCCTTTGCCCCCCAAAAAGAAGAGAGAAAAGAGAAAATGTTTTTCGGAGAAGCTTTGTTGTTCAGTCTGCTGTGTCTTTCAGCGCTTTATGAAAAGTCTATATTTAAGTCTGAAAATCTATAGTTAAGTAGTTATATGTATATATATGAAGTAATTATATATATGAGTAATTATATATACAACAGATACAGTTAATTTAGTGATTTTTAAGAAACATCTACAGTTAGTTCTAAAAATGTAGTATGTAAAATGGTATAGTCCAACATATCGCTCTTCCAGTGATTTATTTAACCTCTTTTAACCTTCCAGATTTATTTAACCTTTTTTTTCTCTGAAAGTCTGTTAACAATGTACAACTTGCTTTGCGTCTTAGGAAAAAGACACAAGAGTGTGTGAACATCCTCTGTCAGATATAGTGATTGCTGGCGAAGCAGCTCACCCGTTACCCCACACTTTTCATCGCCTTCTCCAGACAATCTCTGATCTTATGATGTCTCTTCCCAGTGGCAGCGCATTACAGCAAATGGCTTTACGGTAAGCACAGATTAAGAAAACTCTTAAAAGCCTGGAAATGTTGTAACATTATACATGAGAAGATTTTTGCAATGTAGATACGAAGTTTGGAAGAACTTTATGTGCCTGTGTGAAAAAGAGCCTATGTGAAAATGTAAAAGATGTATGTGTTTATACATATAAATAATAGTATAAAAGACTTCGTAGAGAAAAATGTATTTGCTCTTAAATTCTGTACTGTATCCACTATGAAAAAAACCCACATACTTGAATAATGTGGTAGTATCTCTGTGTGTGCACGGTAGCGTAATAATAGCTTTCGCTCAGAAAGCTGTCATCTGAATAGTACCCTTAAACTGTTTGAAATTTTTCCTGTGTGTCTGTCTCAAAGGTGCAAATTGAATCATAAAGATTCTATTAATTGTTAAAATTCTACGACAAGTTTACTCCCGTCTTCCTCAAAATGATGCATCGAAACACTTTAGATCCTGCAAAAATTTGAAGTTAAAGGAGGTTTATAGCAAATATTTTGAGAAGCAAAAATGTAATTAATAGTTTGACTGGTAGGCTATGTCTTTTAAACTATAATCAAAATTTCAAAGTCTATTAAATGTGTTTTCAGGTGCTGGAGTCTCAAATTCAAGCAATCTGATCACCAGTTCCTGCACCAGAGCAATGTTTTTCATCATATCAACAATATTTTGTCTAAATCTGATGATGGAGATAGCGAAGAGAGTTTCAGTATCAGTGTTCAGTCTGGTTTTGAAGTCATGAATCAGGCAAGTATTACACCTCTCTCTCAGAAGCAGAGGTCAATTGTGAACAGCCCGTGCGTCCTACGATCATTCTGTTTGAATTAAAACATTCTTTATTGCAATGTCATATTTCCTTGATGTATCTCAGTTGGGGATCTTGTTGGTGATACTCTTGTTTCTCATATTTAGCTTCAGAAGTTCAAATATTGACCCTTAGGCCATATAAAACTCAAACCTAAATTTTGGAGCAGTGATTGTAAGTGCTTGTTTGCAGGTACAGTGTTTGGGGGTCTCTTAAGAATTTGTTTAGTTAATTCATTTGGTTCATTGAGTTAGTTCAATTTTTAAATGCTGCGTACTTCCAGTTCTTACCTGCTTATATCTTTTTTTTTTTTCTTCTGTTATTCTGAGGAGCACAAGTTAATACTCCTGATGAATATCTTTAAAGTGTTTTCTTCCATTTATTAATACATTTAGGCATTTACTAATATATTCAGCTGTTAGCTATTAATATTTCCTTTGGTTTAAAGGATTTAATAGTTTGAACCAATAAATTACAAATTTCTTCTTTAATCCAGAGAGCATATTCCTCAGAACAGAAATGTCTGTCTGGTTTTAAAAATTGTAAAAAATGCCTGTATTTGGGCTTACTTTCAGTTTTTCTAAATATTTTAATTTGTTTTCACAGGAACTGTGTATAGTCGTTTGTCTAAAAGACCTAACCAGCATTGTTGACATTAAAACATCAAGCCGACCTGCCATGATTGGGAGTTTAACAGATGGGTCTACAGAAACATTCTGGGAGTCAGGAGATGAGGATAAAAACAAGACCAAAAACATCACAATCAACTGTGTAAAAGGAATCAATGCACGTTATGTGTGTGTTCATGTAGACAATTCCAGAGATCTTGGGGTAAGAGGAAAATGAAATTAAATGTCTCTCATTGAACCTGCATAGTCAAAGTTGTATATATTTATCAGTCAAGAACCACCGTTTTCTTATTCCTGTTCAGTTTGCAGTTCTAATTCAGAAGCTCATGTTTCAATGAAGTTTCACATTTCTGTGTTTTGAAAGCAGTGCCTGATTATGATCAGACCGATCCAACTAAATTTGCAGTTTGCATGAACCTAAGACTGGGAAACTTAGTTCTCAGTGGCATGTTCAATTTCAGATGCATTTTCAAGCATTTAATGATTTCATAAGTTACTTTTCCTGCATACAATTTCTGTAGAGACATTCAAATAAGGGGTTTTCATGAAGTCCAAACTATTTTCTAGGCTTACTACGTTCACGTTTATTGATCTGTCCAGTAATGTTACAAATATATCTTTATTTCAAATACAGCTCTTGATACAGGAAGCAAATTATATATTATTTTTGAGAGCTGTGCTTTGGAATTCTTCGTCCTTGATTTTGATCACTTAAATTATTTTTTTAATAATGAAACAACTTGTCTCTCTTTTATGTATTCTCTTAATGCGGAAGGAATAGTCAGAATGGTACTCAGTGGTTCTTATTTTGCTTCTCTGTTGCAGAACAAAGTGACTTCAATGACCTTCCTAACTGGCAAGGCAGTAGAAGATCTCTGTAGAATAAAGCAGGTAAACATTTTAACAGCTGACATTCAAAAATTGTCGTCTTTTTTTTTGACTGTGTATAGCAGAGATTTTTCTAAGCAAGTAGTTTCCATTTCTTACTGTAGGTAAATTATTTTACAAATATCAGGCATCATAATCTTCTTGGAAAATACTGTATTATCAGTGACAGAATTCATCCATATATACTGAATATTGATCAAGCTTTTACTCTCTCACTGAAATAGAACGGGGTTGTTTCTCTAATTACTACAGCTGAAAGAATAAGTGATCATGTAGAAGGTGTCCAGAAAAGACTGTTTAGGTTGAGTTTTATAAGGTCCAACAAGCTGTTTGATTTATTTCAGGTTGCTTATATCTAGGTATACCTGAAATAATTGCATTAAGCAGTATTACACCTTGTTAGATATTCTGATGCCTGGGTTCTTAGTGTTGCGCTGTCATTGCCTTGTATCTGCTTCATGGAATCATTTTTCATTAGCAAAATGCAGCTTAAGAGTTAGCAGAAATAGAACGCCATGAGAAAGGAGAAAATAAATCATTTACCCTCAACACGAGTTTTTCTAGTTAAGTGGTCTAATACGCGTTTATAGCACACATTTTGCCCTGTCATCTTAGTTCTCGACTTCACGTAGCTGAAGACTTCTGCTTGGAGACTCAAGTTCAGAATGGTATTTAGTCTTTGAACTTCTCTTACCAAGCCAAATGATAGAGCTATATTTTTTATACAGAGAATAATAACGTTTTGTATTTTGACACTGATGTGACCCATCACAGATATGTAAGGTTTCAAGCAGGCAGTTACTGTTTTGGTCTCAAAACTTTATTCTTTGATTTATTGACAGTCAGTGATAAAATTCTTCAAGAAGAAGCATTGTCTTATTGCAGAGAGATGGTTTGGTTTTCTCTCCCTCTTACCCTCAGAGGGCATTTAAGGCAAAGATACAGCTCCAAAAGGTGTTACAAATCTGAAGAAACAAAACTTTGGTGCAGTGGGCTTGTACTAAACAGTGAAGTGTGAGTGTGTGTGTGTATATACATAGATAGATAAAAAGTTTGTGTGTGAGTCTATATGTGTAGACAGAAAATATAGATGGACACACACCCTCCTCTTGGAGAGTTCTTTTTTTTGTGGGAAGACTCACTTGGTATGCCTGGGTTTCCAGCTAAATAAAAGACCACCGCGGTAGAGCGCAGGTGCTGGACTCGTGATCATTCATACAGATTATTAGCTTGCTCCGTGGCCTGGTTTCTGTCTGCTCAAACACAATGCCCAGGCATTTTTCCAGGGATGTTTCCCTCCCAGAAGACAGGCGAGACTCTTTGCTGAACAGTCCTGACACTTCTCCAACAGTTTTTTTTATATCTTCAAACACACCCACATATACTAAACCTTAACTCATGCACAGCCTGTCTCGTGGTATGTTTTTTTAAAATTAAAAAAAAAAAAAAAAGCCAATCTTGTCTGCTGCAGCACAGCTCAATGCAGACACTAAGAAGTAATGTAGGAATGGGAAAGAACAAATATTAACTTGATTATAAATGAGCCTTATGGATATGAGAGAGGGCTCACTTGCCTCAGGACCAAGTGTAACTTAGCCCCACTCGGGTCGCTCTGAGCAATGTGAGCACTGCATCCTATCGCTTTTTGGCTTCCACTAGTGACATCACAGTTTAAAATCATATAACATAATTTACATTCTTTTTTTTAACCATATTTATTTTAAAATAAGCTTAATTTGATACAGTTATCTGTATTTTTTTTAAACAATTATTAAGTCCTGCATCTCTTGATAAAGATATCAGAATTACAATTTCTTTGGCAGGGATTTATGTGGATAAGGTTGAAATAACTACTGACAATTGTGTGTTATCATTTCAGTTAAATTATGGTGGTGGTGTTTTTTTAACACTAAAAGTAGTGAGCAAATATTATTTCAAAGTGATTTTTTTTTAATTCATGAACTGTTGCTTAGAGGCCAAAAGGGATAGATAACCCGCTATTTTTAATAGGCTTTAAAGACAAAATCTGAATGGCTATATGTCATTTCTTTTAAGTTTGAGATTTTTTTTTTTTTTTTAATCTGAATTCATGAGGTTGAATATTTTTATAATTAAACACGCTACTCTTACTGCTCGGGATTAGAAATTTCATAGCAAACACTGTATTGGTTCTGGTGATATATGATGGGTTTGTTTTAGATGTACGTGACTTTTTGTTTGATGTAATGTCAGTTCCCATCTTTATATTCCTGTTTAATAGGTAGACTTGGATTCAAGACATATTGGCTGGGTAACAAGTGAACTTCCTGGGGGTGATAATCACATCATCAAAATTGAATTGAAGGGTCCAGAGAACACACTAAGAGTTCGACAAGTGAAAATTCTTGGCTGGAAAGACGGTGAAAGCATTAAAATAGCAGGCCAGATTTCTGCAAGTGTAGCTCAACAAAGAAACTGTGAATCTGAGACGCTGCGAGTATTCCGACTTATTACATCCCAGGTGGGATTTTAATCATGTGTTCTACAGTGAAATTTACTTTAAATCCTAGACTTTCAGTGCTTTGTGTTTTAATGTAAAATGTCGCATCTGCACAAGTTTGTCTTTGAGATAAGCTAATTGTCACTGTCTTTCTTCCAGGTATTTGGAAAACTCATCTCCGGCGATGCTGAGCCAACCCCAGAACAAGAAGAAAAAGCGCTGTTGTCTTCCCCAGAAGGAGAAGAAAAAGTACACAATGTATTTATTTGTATTCTATCAATAATACTTTCCTGAAAAAATGATCCAGGATGATTTTAAGTATTTGTCCTATGTCTTATGCTTCCTAATTCTCAGATCAAAACGGAAGGAAATGTCACAACTGCTTTTTTTTTTTTTTTTTTAAAGCATCATTGATTTATTTTTTTTTTAGTTAGTAAATTGTAATTGGAGCCTGCGCATTTAATGGAAACATTGTAGCAACAGTAGTGCAAAAAATGCCTCCGATTACAGAAGTATTTAACACCTGCAGTAATGGTCAACCTGAAAGTCCTTCTTGCCTATTATCTTGTACCTTTAGAGGGGCTCTAGTGATGTTTAGAGAAAATATATTAAGAAACCGCACTAGTATCCTTTTACCTAGTGTACTCTCCTTTCTTCCAGCAAGGATTAGTTTAAGAAGTGTTCCTGAAAAGGTCACTGTAGCTGGACTGTCATGTTTAATAGCCAAAATTGGACTGTCCTCAATGAAAGTAATTTAGTTTTTCAGATGAAACATGGGTTTGCTTTACCCAGTACCTTGGGCAGTAAATTCCATGACTGAATTATTGTAAAAGTGTATTTTTCTCACACCTGCTAATTGCATGTTCCCTGTTTCTTTTATTGTGAAATACAAACTGAAGAGTATATTCTGTGTGCTGCTTTACAAAGACTTAATCAGTAATTGTATTAAGCTACGTGAAGAGGCTGAATCTCAGATAATTATATTTCACTTGGTTTCCTTATTGATTATTTTATTTCATGCTCAAATGTCCTCTTATAAAGACACTAAATACATCTAAGAGGTATTTATTAACTGTAGTGAAATTGATCTTGCTTACGTATCTTATTTTTCTGTAACAAAAAGCTACAAACTTTAAGAACAAAGTTTCATGATATTCCATGTTAATTGCTCAAGTAATTAGGAAATGTCCTTGAAATTCTTGATCTAATATTAAATATGCTTTTTATGAAGGCAACATCAGATGCAGACCTGAAGGAGCACATGGTAGGGATCATATTCAGCCGGAGCAAACTGACAAATTTGCAGAAGCAGGTTTGTTCATTCTGAAATGCTTTGAGAATTAAATGTTTGCGTGTTGTAATAAATATGTTCATTTTCAATGAATATGGTACCCTTTACTTGACAGATACCGTTCTGTTGTTCTTTATAATCAAATTTTGGGTTACATTTTAAATAGTATGTTTCTGTGTTTTAATATAAAAGTCTGCTGTAATTGACACTGAAAAAAAGCTATTCTAATATGATAAAACCCCTATTTTATTAGACTTAATTTAAAAAGAAAAGTTTTAGAACTGAGATGTAAATGGTACTTATTTGTGTTTGTAATAATAATAGCATAATAGTAGACCCTCTCAAATTCTAGGAGAGGTTCAGCAACAGTTTAGATTCTCAGTTTTGCACATGTTTTCTCCCCATTTCTGTCATCAAAAAGTATTTAGGTTTGATAAAATGTAGTCCTAAAAAGGTAATCAGTGCACAGATTCTTAAATTATTCTTTCCTGCACTCAAGGAAGGTTTGAGTTTGTGGTTTTCTTACTTATCTTTGTTCTTCTTAGCATAAAGCATTAGTTCGAGTATGTTTTTTCTTTTGGATACTTAATTTTTTTTTTTAAATATACGGACTAAAGCATCTTTTATATTATCTTTATTACATCTATCATGAGATAAACATTGCCATAAAGATTTTTTCAAAGTAATACAAGAGATAGTAGATTAATTCTGAAGTTCGTTAGATTAGTAAGTCATGCAGAATCTACTTTCTTGTCACCCATCTTATCAGACTTTAAAATCTCTTGACTGTGCTTTTTAACATGTTATTGGGAAAATGAAAATATGGTTTCTAAAATATTTTAAGCTTCCTGAATGGTAAACTGAACAAGAGAGTTAAGTCTTTTAATAAGTCCTTTTCTTTTGTGGGTGTTGAGTAAATGTATTTCTTTGGGGTATTTGTATGTGGGGTTTTTTTGACTTGAATTCTATGTAAGAAGCAAATTAAAAGGCAGGAGCTACAATAAAAAAATATTTATTTCAATTAAATTTTACAGACTGAAAAGGAGCAAATTCGGTATTAAATCTAAATCTTAATTCTAAAGATTTTATCTACTCTTTAAATCTAAATTTTATTCTTCTTTTTGAATTCATTTCTGAATTTATGTTGAAAAGTAATTTAAGCACAGGCCAAATTTTACAGGCTTTCCATATTAGTCATAGTTGTGAAGGTACATAAAACACAATTTCTTTAACTTTTTAAAAGTTTTTAAGAGTTACTATGTATTTGGATTCTGTTTGGATAGGTATGTGCTCACATAGTCCAGGCCATACGAATGGAAGCAACCCGTGTGCGTGAAGAATGGGAGCACGCCATCTCTAGCAAAGAGAACGCCAACTCCCAGCCTAACGACGAAGATGCTTCTTCTGACGCTTATTGCTTTGAGCTGCTGTCGATGGTTCTGGCGTTGAGCGGTTCCAACGTGGGCCGGCAGTACCTGGCGCAGCAGCTGACTCTGCTGCAGGATCTCTTCTCGTTACTACACACCGCTTCGCCCAGGGTGCAGAGACAGGTGAGTGCCGACTGTTCCGTGTCTGTTTTGGTATTGCTAGCAAAAAAAGTCAATAGAATCCTATAATTGTGTGCGTGATAGTAGAATATGTTATTTGAATTTATATTTTTTTTGTGAAATGTAATTTGGTGTTTTCACTTCAAAAACGTTTTCCCAGTCGTACTCAGTTCATCCCTATATTCCGCATATGGAATAATTGTAAATAAAGCAACTCTTTCTTTTTTTTTTTTTTTTTTTTAATTGCAATCATGAGGAGAAAGCGAATAGAAATTTATGAACACTTAAAAACAAATTACAAAATCTCCTTTTCGAATTTGTGTCAGTTGTTGGGGTTTTTTTTCCACAGTTTTTTGAGTGGGACTAAAACTATAAAGTGAGATGTGTTTGATGTGTATAATTATAAAGTTGGATATACCTCAGCACCAACCACCACAATTTGACTGCTTAAAATTGTTTGTAGGAAGTGCACACAGTGTTGAAGGCAATGAAGGCTACAGTTATGAAATTAAAATAAGCTCATTTTTGAGTAAGTTCTTAATGCTTTGTCTCCGAGAGGTAAAACTGAGGTGTAAGAAATCAAAATTGCTTGACTAACGCTTATGTCATCATGAACCTAAATCAGCAAACTATTCTGAAATGCCTTTGAGTAATACTAGTGTTCACCTTTCTTGTCCTTATTCTGAAGGATATTGGATATGGTGGGATAAATTGCTTTCTCAAACCATACATCAGAGGGACATACGGTTTGCGTGGCAGGGGTTGCTGCTGAAGTGAAGTGGGATGCACAAGAGCAACTAGTCATTTTGTGTGCCCTCATAGGGGTCTTTTTCGTAAGCACACAGCCTGTGTTTTGGAGTGATATTGTGAAGGATTCTTTCACGAATCTGAACTTCACAAATCTGATTTCCTAGTAACCCAGTTTTCAACAGATTCATCCCTGCCTTGTTATGTATGTTCAGTTTGTAAGTTATTTTCTTTCTGTTGCAATGACTAAGAATTCCCTTTTTTAAAATGAATGTTCAGATTCTGAAGTGGCACTGCCTTGTGACTGGCAATACTTAAATTTAGACCAGTGCTATGTGTTACATTCCAAAAAAGAGACTTCTTAAAGTTCATGTATTAGTCTACTTTATTTATAAAGGACAGCATCATCCAGAATTATTACATATAATTGCAAGAACCAGAGGTGCTGCTTTTAAATATCATTTCTCAAATGTATGAAGTTTAGAAGACAGTTTATTTATTTATTGCAAATAGAATTCAGTATAAAAAGCATTTAAGTTTTCAGGTGTGGAAGGAAGCTAGTGAGGTGACGGCGTATTTTTTAGTAAGATCTCACGCCACTTCATTGTGGGGAAATGGTGTGAGAGGGCTACACAGTCACCCCTGTTTGTGTGTGCTACACGTGCTCCAAATGTTGGTAAATGTTTGCATGATTTGAGGCGGCCATCGCTAATTCTTGCCCTTTCAGTATCGCGTTTGACCTTGAGGTGCAGTGACAGCTACAACTATGGGAGAACTAATCTTGTTAAAACAAGCCGACTTGATAAATCATCGTAGCACATGAAGCAGAGGCTTCGCTGGTTGAGATTAGACCTTGGAAGAGCAGGGTTGTCAAATGGACAGGACCTAAAAATCCGGTTTTGTTTGAGTAGTTCATATTATGCATTATATATAATGACCGTGTAGGTAAGACCAGAGGTTTTTAATTAGCAGTGTCTGTTACTGATCTGACCTGAGTCCTTAGCATCTTTGTCTTACGCACAGGCTGTGAGTATATTAGTGTAGAACTAGGCAATTCCTTTCTACTTTTGGTATCCTCAGGTAGAGCTTTCATATCTGTTTCCTTCCAAATTTGAATGTTGTCTGAGTATATGTGTGTTTACATGCACAGAGTATAACATAAATATATGGACATATGAAATATTTAGTTCCGTACAGTTGCTGCACTGCCTTCTGGTTACTAGCTGGTGTGCCTTCTCTAGGTGAATTTTTAGTTCCTGTTGCAGTAGTTTTTATTAATATCCTCTACTTTTACTTCTCCAGTTTTCTGAACTGTTACAATATCACATCTCAACTTGCCTGGAGGCAACTAACTTGCCCCACTTAATAATTCTGTTATATTGCAGATATGCAAAATACTGTTTGGGTGGTTTTTTTTTCTTAAAATGTAAACAGTTTTTCAAGAGAACGTTGAAGGCTTGAGAAATTAGATATGAAATGTTAACACCTTAAGCTTTCATACATCCTGATTTGGACCAAACTTTGCATGATACAGCCAGTTTCAACCCCGGTTCCACCAGCTGGTAAGGTTGAAGCATACAGTTTCAAGAGAGCTCCTGCTAGATCCAGAGCAATTGGCACAGATTTCCGTTTCAGAAAAGTACAGTTAGAATATTGCAAGGAAAACGTAAGGGAGGGTGGAAAAGAGTATCGTGGAAAAGAGTATCATGGAAAAGAATCATGATTTTCAGTACCTCGAGGCAAGTATTTTGTTTTCAGAAGTCTGAAGTGTCTCTAGCTGTTCTGCCACAGAGTTTCTGACATCTAAAGATTATATGCAAAGTGGGTAACGTGTCTGTAACATGCAAGTGAATCAGAGTTGTACAAACTTATCTGTATTGATGTTATCATAAGTCCATTACTAAGCATATTTTTATTATTATATGAAGACTAACTATTGTTTGAGTGAGATTGGTTCTGGACTCTTCAGCCTTGTCTCACTGGGTATATTAACAAACACTTCAAAGAAAAATAGAGGCCTCACAGAATTTCTTACAGGTGTGATTTAAGTACAGAAAGTAGATTTGGTCCTTCTTACTGAATTAACTTGTGAAGAAAAAAGACTTTATTTGATTTTGCTTGAAAACTCCAGCTGTCTTGGTAAGAACTGTGGTGTTCTGATTTTTTTTTTTTTTTTTCCAGGTAACATCGTTACTGAGACGAGTTCTGCCTGAGGTAACCCCCAGTCGCCTGGCTAGTATTATAGGAGTGAAGTCTCTTCCACCAGCAGATATAAGCGATATCATTCACTCAACAGAAAAAGGAGATTGGAATAAACTGGGTATCTTAGACATGTTTTTGGGATGCATTGCCAAAGCTCTCACTGTACAGCTAAAAGCCAAAGGAACTACTATAACAGGGACAGCTGGCACTACGGCAGGCAAAGGAGTTACTACAGTCACGCTTCCAATGATCTTCAATTCCAGGTTTGTTTAAAAAAAATATATATATTCTCAAGCTAAAGGCACAAAATAATTGTATTATTTGAAGTCAATTATGCTGTCTTTTATGATTTTTGTTTCATAAATGGAAAAAATTGTATAACACTGATGGGATGAGTCATAAGTTATTAGTGAGTTTGATTTAAAAAAACAAAACAAAAAAAAAACCACCAAAAACCCATCAACTTACCATATGCTGAATATGCACTGTTTCTTTGTGGTGGTTTTTGGCAAACAGCACTGAATTACTTGAATTGATTTCATGTATTGCCATATGTCCCTTGCAGCTATATTCGGCGAGGTGAAAGCCATTGGTGGATGAAGGGTTCGACACCTACACAGATTTCAGAGATCATTATTAAACTCATTAAAGACATGGCAGCAGTAAGTTTCTAGCCTTTAAATATGTGGAGGATATTCAAATATTTCTGACAATGAAGAGCACATTTTTTCATTAATTTCTATTACTGTTAGTATTGGGTGGAGCTGTTAAATGTGAGTTGGTATCAAGAAGAAAAAGTTATAGTCCTCTGGGTAGAGTCTGCCCTAGGAGCAGTAGGAACTGAGTTCTGATTCTGCTGAACAGAAATCCATTTTTGAAATAAGCTTTTGAATAAGTAACTTGTACCAGAAATTCAAGTAGTAAACAATATTTGTGTGTCATTTTCTACATTATTAACTTATAAGCCTAATTTTTTTAAGTCTTGAGCACTCAGAACTCCACTTGAAAAGCAAAAAGTGTCTGTGGAGTAGGATAATAGTGTTGTTTTCAGGTAACTGTGCGTAGTGTTTATATGTAGAGTTTCTGGTTAAGACTGCATGTTAAAATTGACTTATTTCAGTCTTACTGAAATCTGCATTTATAGTTGTTTATTACTTTAACCATCTGGCTGAAATTTTCCACAGTTGTCCCTGCTTCAGGCAAGGTTTTTTGGCAGAAGAATTTGATTAAAAGTGATTCAGCTATTTCCCAGAAATAATATTGGGGAAAAAAGAATAGGTTTTGTATACGTTTACAGGAAAGGAGTTTAGTTGGAGGGTTGATTTTGTTTTCCTTAATTTTGTACCTGTAGCAGTGAGATGCTCTAAATGACCCAGATTTTCCTTTGTGATTACCCTTTGAAAACTGTGTTTCACTATGTTCAGCTTTGGAGCGCTATTTTTCTGAACCATTCACTGTGCTTAGTTTAAGGAGATCCCTTCTCAAAGCTGCTGCAGCTGGATGGGAAAAACTAGGACCAAAAAAACCCAGCCCTTGCAAAGACAAGTACTCAGGAGACAGCAAAGGCCAGGATTAACATGATGCCCCCTGTATGTGCATGCCCCTATGTTTTTCTCAGGCATCTCACTTCTTCCGTTGTATAAAATGCAAAATATATTGGGAATGAACTGAAGAGTAATTTGTTCAATATCTTTGGGGGGTTTTTAACGGTTGTAGCCACTATCGTTTGTAGCTGTTGTTGGTAGGTAGGTTTTGGGTAAGTGGAAAAACATCAGGGAAACAGTGGATCCTCTTCTGCAGCATTTTTAAATAGTACTGGGCAAGTCTTTTGAAGCAAACTCTGTGGTCCTTGTTTTATGGGATTCTTGTTCCCACGATGATGGGAGAGCCTGTCCTTTAATGAACAGCCAATGTCCTTTAAGGAAAACCAAGCTGAGCCCAGACCTTTGCCAGGAATAAAAGAAAGAGATTAGTAGAAACAAAGCATCTGGCTGACTAGAATCAGATGCTTGTATTTTTGTCTAAGCAGCTCCTCTAGCCATTCAAGACCTTCACCCATGAAACTGTTGCATTTTCTTATACCTGGTTCTCCAAAACCATTGCAGGAGTTGGTAGGAAAGTTCATAAAGCTCTGGAGTCAGATATGGCAACTGGCATGCATACCCAAAGTATGCTAGGCTCCACCTCCCACATACCTGATAGTTTTCCAATAGCGCTGGCTGTTGGGTGTGCTGGTGCGGGTCTTGAATTCTCTTGTTTAAACCGTTCTGCTTGGAATGAATATAGAATTATTTATTACAAAAAAGAAAGGGATCAACTCAGTCAGATAAAGTGTAGTCCTCTCAGATGTGGGTATAAATCCCTCTTTCAGTAGATTATGAATTGCTTACATAGAATGAGGCAGCTCCTAAAGGAATGATTGGGACTGAGTTTACTCTAAAGCATTCAGTAGTCAAACAATAAGGACCCTTCTCTCCTCTTGTATGAAGAAGAGATCTGAATGCATTCCTTTTCATTCTAGATGAGGGAGACCTGACTGAGGCCATTCAAGGCTGGGAGTACGAACATTCCTTGATTACAATTTGTAAGGGACCTCTGTGGTTTAGGCACGCTCAAAACATGCTTAGGGGTCCAGCCCCGTTACCCAAAAGAGGGCACAGTAATAGAGGGATCCGAGTGTAAAAACTTTTCTTTGAGGCTTTTTAGAGCTGCTAATTAGCAGTAAGGTGGCATCAGTCTTATTAGCCACTTCGTAAGAGTTACAAATGGGATTCCTTTCACTTTTTCAACATCTGCGATATGTAGGTATCTACGTCTGAGTTAGTCACTGTAGCTTCCTTTTGAGAGTCCTGTGAGTCTCAGTTATTTCTGTCACCTTTAGCATGAGGCTTAGAAACTTAAAGACTACATTAAGAATTTAAGGATTCAGCAGTGTCTGTATCGGGAGCTTTGGGGTATGGGTCGGTGCCGTAGGCTCAGAATCTTTAAGGTTCGTTTGGAAAGTGTGCTATCGTTCTGATGTCTCCTGTGTACACCTCTTTATCTCTTTCAAATGTAGAAACTGTGGAGAATATTCAGGAAGGCTGAGCTACGCAAGTGAAGCTGATTTCTGTAGGAACCCACTGTTATCTCTGTGTTGTTCACAGTCACTTATTTGTCCTCTGTCTCTGCATCTTTTTTTTTTTCTCCAGGAGGTGGGGGGCTTTAGGAATATGCCCTTTCATTCTTCAAATCATATGTCCTCCACCTATTCCAAGTTAATTATTTCAGTAGTGGTTCAGAGACTACCTCAGTCAGTCACCTGAGTATTCGAGGGATACTTTTTACCAGATGCGTCTGATTTGAAAACACCTGATTTGTCAAAGTCATCCTTGACTACTTCTTCTATTCTAACTTGAGATCCTAACCTGATGGTTTTTGTAGCAGTTCTAATTACAGTTTCGGTTGTTATTAATATTAATATAAGCTGTAATAAATTGAGTTTCCTCTTTTACAGGGTCATTTGTCGGAAGCTTGGTCCCGCGTGACAAAGAATGCTATTGCCGAAACCATCATAGCTCTGACCAAAATGGAGGAAGAATACAGATCACCAGTGAGGTGCATTGCAACAACCAGAGTAAGAACTTTACTAAACTTAACATTAGTTCATTGTAAACGTGCAGTAGGAGCCCATCCAAGAGCCTTCCTACATTTTAGAAAAAACTTCCTTTTACAGGTCGTGTCGGGAAACAACGTGTACAGCATACAGTTTATATTCTCCAAATCTAGTGTGTGCGTACTGGACAGGTATCCTAAGGCAAACACTGTCCTAATAAAAGTCTTGCTTTCTATGTGTCTCAGCAATTTGAGTTTTCTTTGTGGCAGAAATACACCAGTAAAAACTGGATTTTTATTAACTGCGTATCTTGCGTACCTCACAAGTAATGAAGACTAAGTGTTATGCATATATGTTTGGGATTTTATCCTTTATTTCTTCTTTAAGTTTGTGATACTTGCCTTTTACTAAATTTAGGAGATCATCTGCATGGAAAATTGCACAATATGTATCAGCTGTCTTTTTCCAGCTCTCTACACCATTATTTTTTTTTTTAAGTGATTTGACTTATAGGTCATCAGCTGCCACATCTCAAGGCTATTATGAAAACACTCAGTAACAAATATTCTCTAGGACAATTGAGTTAAGCTTCACCTCTGTTTTAGTCTCAAAATGAAAAATCATGTGCTGAGCCCTTTATTATTTACCTGGGGTGGCTTTTTTCTTTGTCTTTCCATGTATTTTATAGAAACTTGGACTAACTTAATAGATTGCTTGAAAACCCACAAATGTCATACTTGTAAATTACGACACTCCTACCTTCTCAGGGAGCACAGATTTTGGTGTCTCAAGCACACTAATTACATCTGGAAAGAAGAGGTTTGCAATGGTTACAAGCATTTGACGCTCACGTTTCGGTTTTCATCTTAAAACGCTGTGCCAATTGACCTTTTCATCCCCTTGCTCATATATTCTCTGCTTTTTGGAAGACACAGTCTCAGAGTACCACCAGCTCCTGCTGTCACTGTGTTGGTTTAATCAGGTCTTAGAGGAGCCCTGAGCATTACCCTACCTCTCCTTGTGAATGAACTTAGTTCTGTTATGGAGGTGCGCATTTTTAGGAGGAGTCCAGTAGAGGTTTTCAATTAAAGCCCTTTTGTTCAAATCAAACCTTTGATCAAAAACTATTTCAAAATCTCAAGCGCGTTTCAGTTTGGGTTGCAGGCCTACCGACAAATTATGCTCGTGTAGCTCATCTCTTCAGGATTTCGCTGTAGTCAATGGAGAGGAAGAGAGACAAGCTTCCTCCTAAGAACAGTCAGCTCAGGACCCTTTCCTAGGTAATCTCAAATGTCCCGGGCAGTGAGAACGTAGGGAGTCCAGTCTCATTGAGCTAAAGTTTTGTTGGTTTAGGTTTGGTTTTTTTGGTCTGCGTCCTTGAATTTCTTTTCCTCCCCCAAACCCTGCAACGTTTGGGAGTGATATGTAAGTCTATGTTTGCCATGTTTCTCTATAATACTTTGGTTGATCTTTTTTCACTGATTCTCTCATGTGTGCTAACTACTGTATTTATGACCATAAAGTGACAGACCTGAAAGAAACAAGGTAGTTCCCAAAAGTTCAATTAAGTTTTATTGTGTGCTTGACTTCTTTTGGAAAAGAAAAAACTTGCGTTGTACGGGCAGGCTTCAGCTAACGATGACACAGTTTGCAAGTAACAGTGACATTGTTATCTGCCAAAGTTTATATTCTTAGTATTTGGGATTTTTTTTTTTATTTCGTATTTCTAAAACATTTAATCCTACCTTGCCTTTCAATAGCTATGGCTGGCCTTAGCATCCCTCTGTGTGCTTGATCAGGATCATGTGGATAGGCTATCCTCAGGAAGATGGATGGGAAAGGATGGACAACAGAAACAGATGGTGAGACTGAAAATCATATCTTTTTGTGTTTATTCGGTAGTCAAATAATTTAGAATAATGAATAGGGAAAGGTAGACTTGGCCTAACCTTATTCCTGCCTTTTGTCCTCCATGGACATTGTGCATTCATGTTTGAAGTGTTTGTGTTCTAGACAAGCACTGCTTAGAAAACAAAAATTCCAACTTAAAACAATAAGTTAGCAATTCTACTGGTATTCAGGATGGAGCAAGGCAACACCTATAGTATGGATTTTTGAGAGTAGATTGACTCAGTTAATACGACACCCTCTGTCAGAGCTATTTTCTTCCTGTCCGGATCTCTGTCACATAATAAAGTCAATTCTTTTGTGTTCCTCAATCACTTCTTTGTAATATAGCTTCCTCTGCCCCATCTCAGTGGAGAGTGATTACCCCAAAGGGAAAGAAGTTCTTTCTAACTGAATTTAGGAAGCTACCGTTTACCCAGAGAATTTATGAAATCAATACAGAATATGCTGGATTAATTGAGTTTTGGTCTATATTTTTCAGTATCACGAAAAGCTTATGATTTTTTTTAATACGAATATGGAAAGAGCAAAATAATGAAGCTGGTCTATTTTTAGCTTGGTTAGGTGGATCCCTGTGGGAGGCAAGGGAAGATTGTGCCTTCCCGCTAGCAACTGAGGATGCTTCGAGTGAAAAAGCCTCCACAGCAGTTTCGTGTAGGTAGAAAGAGAATACAGGAGACAGAGCTGCAGCAGCAGCAAGGACTAAAACTCTGCTGAGAAGGAAGCAGGCACAAAGGTTTCTGAGGTGATTAAGAGAGTCAAGGGACTTTGTGTAGAGCTTTGGAAATGTCGGAGGAGCAGCCAAGACATAGTCCAAGCTGCTGAACCCAGCTGGAAATTCCCCAGTCCTGTTTTATACCCGGATATTCAAACGTTGAGGTGAACTGTGTTCCCCCTGCCAGGACTGCTGTTGAAAGGATTCCGTTTGAAGTTGCGTGAACAATCTCATGGAAACCACACGTTCTGGCAGTATGATGGAAATTTATTCTCAGACAGACGCATAATCAAATTCGGTCATTGAACTCTATTTGTACAGATATTTTGAACCATAAAACAGAATTGTCTGTGTTGAATTAAGAATAAATAAATAAATGTATATCAATAGAGTGAGTTAATTTTATGGTGGATTTTCAAGTTTGTTGCTTGGACTGTTTTCTCTCCAAGTTGTAGATGGCCTACAGCTTTGATTAGATGTTTGAACAGAGTAAACATAACCATATCAAAGTAATTAAGGGTAAATACCTTGCATGTTGACTGACCTGAGTACTCGTATCTCTGAACTTTCCTGTAAACATGCCCGTAACCCATTGTTACCACATAAATCTTTTCTCAGACTTGTTGAAAATGATGTCTCAACTGTATCGTTGAAAAACACATTTTTGCTACATCACACAAAATATTGAGATGAAGAATATCAGAATATTGAGATGTGGTAAACTGGGGCTTTTTGTGTCCAGGAGTAATTGTTTAGATACTGATTATTCTAAAGATACAAATAATAGTCTAAACAAGCTCTTTATCCCTCCCTTATTAATTTAGGGGGTAGTGAATTGGGGAGAATAAAAATAGATGCTGAAAGGAAATGAAGGATTTCATAAAGACAGAATTATTTCATATGTTATCTTTATTTTTTCAGCCAATGTGCGATAACCATGATGATGGTGAAACTGCTGCAATCATTTTATGTAACATCTGTGGGAATCTGTGTACCGATTGTGACCGCTTCCTTCATCTCCATCGGCGAACAAAAACTCATCAGAGACAGGTAGAGTATACGCGACGTCCTGTTGTATACACTGCATACGCTGTATGCTTTTCACCAACTAATAGATAAGCAAAAGGCAGTAGCAAGAACCAAATATGAAAACGGTGTTTTCTTTTACGTTGGAGATGGGATAGATAAGTTTCCATTGAATTATTTTAGCTGGTTTTAGTTACATTCTCTTGTCCATTATCTTTTGAAGAAGATTGGAAAATCATGTAGCAGCCTCTAACTCTTATGCTACATCAGCTTGCTTCTCTCTTGTTCTAGCATTGTTCAGGAACATTTTTTTAGGAAAGTCTATATAGATTTTCTTAAGTATATATTGGTTCTTTATTTCTGTTAAATTATATCTCCTTTACTACTTCTATCATGTGAGTCAGTGCTTGTCAACCCCTTCATTTGTCATGTATATTATACATTTTTTAATATCCAGGAAGACTACTTGACAACAAATATTCCTACTGGTTCCCTTATGTCAGTCGTCTTCTGTTCTTTTAATATTTCTCCAGCTCTCACTGTCTTTTCAGAGAGAAGTATGCTGTCATATCCATAAGCTTGAAAATTTCCTGATTTCTTTTGCTTCTGTTTTAAGATTGAAACGTCTTTCCTCTTTGACTTACCTAGATGAGGTTTTACAAATTGCTGTGTGCTCTGCTAATAAGTGTTCTTTTGTGTTATTCTTGTATCCTTTTCATATCTAAACACGAAACTGCATGCTCCTTGGAATATTTCTTTTTCTCATTGAAATTAATGTTGAAGATGCCTTTACTGCTTAAACTACTGAACAGTTCCTCTTTCTTGACGCTATTTATCTTCTGTAGTTTTTGTGGCCCTGTATTTTTCCCTTTTCCTTTTGACCACTTACATTTGTACGAAGGCGAAAATAATAAACCTCGTTAATAAAGTTAATTCAATGAAATCATTCCTCTTCTCCCTTCCCTAGAGTGCACCTGCATTCAGTTTTTAGTTAGGATCAGAAATCCTTATCTCCTTACTGTGCTTTGATTTGCGTTATAGAGCAGCCTTGGAGCGCATGAACTGGATTCCTTTCAGGTGAAACTAAAACCAGAAAAAAAATATAGATGAAGGGACACGCTGCTAATGGTCGTTCAGTGTAAGGGATCAGCTAGTCTAGAGCACGCGGGATGTGAACTTCGTATCGTTGTCACTGAGTTTCACTCTGCAGATGTCCTCCTCAGTGCTTCGGCATTTGCAGCATAGGCTCAGCCTGGAAGTTCCACGTGGAGATGTTATCTTCTGTTTCTTAGCCAGAATCTTTGCAATCCCCTTTGAATTTTTCCTGTTTTGGTATCCTAAGAAGATTATTTTATATGTCTTCTCTTCTGTCATGGCACAGCACAGTCTAGTCTCATTTATTTTTCTGATTTCTCCTATATAGCCTGTTCAGATTTCTGTTGATAAAAAGTAAGTTCTTATCTCATAGAAGTCCTCACATTTCTCCTTTAATCTGTCCAAAATAGCTACTTAGGAGATTTTCCTATTTACTTCTAAAAGCATGTTTAAACTTTTACTCTTTATTCACCGCCTTTACCTTTACATCTCTTGTGTTAAGCCCCCTCAAATTTTCATTTCTGTCATGTTCCCTGTCTCCTGTTTTCTGTTAGCTTCCTGTTCTTTGTCCAACTTCTGTCGTACATACCTCTTCAATGTATTTTCTCTCCTTCCAAGAAAGGACAGCGTGTAAGTTACTGCGACCGGCTTTTCCTTTTTTTTAGGGTTTTCTTCCTGATTCTAATAAGAATGAAAAGAAAGTTTTAAGTGAGTGTACGCATCCATCCCCAGGAAAATTCTAACTTTTGTTGCATTGCAGGTGAAATGAATGAAAACAGAATTGCCTTCAAAACTTAGGAAAGAAGAAGAAGAAGAAGAGACTGCATAAAGTCCACTAAGGATCTCATGCAGTTTTTTGGTTTTGCAAAAATGATGAATTTTCCTTATTGTAGCCAAAACTATCCACTGTGTGTTTATGTGAAAGTCAAAAATACTAATATTACACTTATATAATCTCTATTATATAGTACCTATTATTAAGACCGTAATTATCAATGCTGCTTTGATAAACTACTAACAGGGTTATGTTATCTCGTGCTTTTAATATTCTGTGGCCTCCTGAATGAGTTGGAGAGTAGTTACAAAGTCCAAAGCTCCATATTTTTTAAATTTGAAAAAATGTTGTGCAGCTCTCTTCTTAGGATTGCTGCATTATTGTTTTCCCCGCTGTGTTAGCTCAAGCGTTAATTTTATATCTTTTTACTTTTAAAAACACAAAGCCATTCTCCATTCTGCGGTATGTGCAAATTATGGAGCACGTGAAACGAAAATAGCTTGCAGTAGCCAATCTCTGTAAAACATCTGATGAAAATTCAAAGAGACGGTGACAAAAATAACACAGAGATGCTATTTATTATCTGTTTGGTTACCCTGACAGGTATTCAAAGAAGAAGAAGAAGCTATCAAAGTTGATCTCCACGAGGGTTGTGGTAGGACCAAACTTTTCTGGCTGATGGCATTAGCAGATTCCAAAACTATGAAGGCTATGGTGGAGTTTAGAGAACAGACAGGTAAAACACAACTCTTATCACTTACTCTTTATCCTGATTATATTTACCTTTTATGTGAGCATCTGTCCAAAAAGAAACGAAAAAGCAGTTGGAGTTTTCACCTGCTTTAGCGCAATGCTTTTAATCATGTGTTAATAAAAACAAAATAGTTTAACTGCCTAAGAATTGCTGGTTTTCTGGTTGTTTTCTGTGATTGTTGTTTAGTTGTCTGTTAGAGTATCAGTTCCCTAGGTTTCATTACAACGATTTTCGGTTTTCTTTACTTTTGCGGACCTAGGCAAACCGACCACCAGCAGTTCTGAAGCGTGTCGTTTCTGTGGTTGTAGGAGTGGAACAGAATTATCAGCAGTGGGAAGCGTTTGTTCTGATACAGATTGCCAGGTGTGTATTAGCAATTACCAATCATCATTAATTACATACGTAGAAGAGACTGCAGGATCAAATTGATTCTTTGTTTTGAGTAAAAATTGTTCATCCCTGTGGTCAGTTTTAAGTAAGACCTCTCATATGAAAAGGGTTGAATACTGAATATTATTTTGTAATTCAAATACTTCCAAGTTTGTAAATGCATACTTTGATTGCAGGCTACAAACAGCATCAGCCAAAATAGTGGGTAGTTTCGTTACTATCTTCAAAAGTATCTCAAGTTTTCACAATAGCATTCCAAGTATAAAGTAAAATATACACTGCTGACATGAAGTCTAGTGTACTGGGAAGCTTGATAAAAGTAGTTTGCATAACAGCCTGTTTATTATGCAAGTGTACAACATTTAAGACTTGGCCACGTTTGTCGAGTGCATCCATGTGTCCTGAGGGATTTTATGCCCTACAGTGTAGATAAAATTGGCAGAGGGCCAAATCCTAACCAGTTTCTGATCTCACCCTATTTATTTCTGTTTGTGTGGTAAATTTGTCTCCTTTGGTTTCCCACGCAACCTATTGAATATATTACATTACTGTTAGAATAATTCAGTTCGATTCGTTGTTAGTTTCTGGGCAACTTTTACAAGTTTTCTGCTTACTAGGGGTAGGAATTAGAGGTAGTTAAAATACCAGTTCCATATAAAAGGGCTTGATGCTGGTTAATGATCAGCTCCTGACGTGTTCTTAAGAGTGGGTTACTACATACCTTTCCCAAAAGACCAAAATCTGCAGATATCTTAAAGGCTGTTAATAAAGGGCAAGCAATATTTATGCAGGGAGGCACTTAAGGTACAAAATATTAATGAAAGACTATTTCTCTTTATATTAAAATTAAAATTTAAGAATTATGGTTTCATTATGCAATTGCTATTCAGGAGTAATATAAGTAAACGAAGGTAATCAGTTTTATTTCAAGTACACAAAATGGGCGGTTTTTCCCAAGTACCTGCTGTAGCAGTAGACAACGTGGATCGTGATTCTTTCGTCTCAGTTTATTGCATGAACCAGCACTCCTTCAAAAAGCGGCACTGTACCAAACCGTTCAGTGGAGGGGAAAAAAAAAAAAAAGAATAATTATTTACTTTTAATAGGAGTATGCTAAAATTGCCTGCAGCAAGACACACCCCTGCGGTCATCCGTGTGGAGGCGTTAAGAACGAAGAGCACTGTTTGCCGTGCTTGCACGGTTGCGATAAGAACGCTACAACTCTTAAACAAGATGCTGATGACATGTGCATGATCTGCTTTACTGAAGCACTTTCAGCAGCACCAGCTATCCAGGTTTATTTTAATTTCTTTTTTCCTCCCCTTTTTAAGGGATTAGTATTATGGTTGCAATGTTAAGTGTGTAAGAAGCTAAAATACCAAGTCCCTCAAATTATACTTTTTAAAACTTCGAAACACCGTCAAAAGACACCGTAACAATATGTAAGTTGCTAAAAAGCTTTCTTTTTTCCTGGCATTACTGCTATTTCAAGAAAGCGGATTGTATCAATTTAGTTTCCTGTGTGTACTTTATTCAGAATAGATGGTATTTTATCAATGAGAAAAACAACTGAGGTAATTAATGGATATAGTTATATATTTCGTATATCCACTGGTGGTTTGGGAATGGAAAGGTTATGATTTTAACAACCATTTCATATTCTTTCTCTTTGTTAAGAAGAAAATAGGGATCTTCTAAGATTTAAAATAAATTATTTTTTGGAATTGATATATGTTGCCACTTAAAAGCAAATAACTACTTCCGGTTTAGTGGTTAATGCAACTTCAGCGTTCACTTCTGTTTTCTTCTCTACAGCTGGACTGCAGCCACGTTTTCCATTTGCAATGCTGTCAGCGAGTACTAGAAAACAGATGGCTTGGGCCAAGGATAACTTTTGGGTTTATGTCCTGTCCTATTTGCAAGGTAAATGAGCTGTGTGTTTACTGCCTACATCAAACAAGTTACCTAATATTGTATAAATTAGTTTTACGTCACTTGTTTCCTTCATTTCTCATGTCACTCAAGAAAGGGCATCATTAGATGCATCTTTTTACCTTCCCCTGCTGTTCCCTGAGGTAAGAGTGCTCTTAAAAAGAAAGCATAAAGCAGACATTATCTCAATGCTGATTTATTCTTAGCACTATCAGCTCGTAAATTCCCAATGTTTAGGGCTGGCAGGAGCCGGGGGGAAGAAGTAGTATTAATGCAAATTATCTGAAGCAGGAAACTCGGCTTCTGTATTTTACTAACCCTTTTTAAAGCCGCTTTGCTTTTCAGTAGGAGAGGGACAGAGCTGAAGAACGTATGTCCTTAGTTCAGCTCAAATTACTAAAAATGCCTCTTGTGCTGCACAAAAACATAATTGCTGTGAGCAAAAGCATATGATGGCTGCTGGGAAGGAAGAGCACCTTAACACCCGAACAATATGAAATTTGTGAGCGGTCAGCCGTTTCCGTGTGCTGTGTTTCTTCCTCCATGCTGCATTTGGGTAATTTATGGCAGTAGCTTGTGACTATTGAATGATAAAGACCCGGCATAGAGGACTGTCAGTCATCACTCTTAATTGCTGAACAGTAAGCCAAAAAGGACCAAAATTAGAGAAAACGTACCATCAGAATATTCCTATGCTGTGGTGAATATTTCATGGACGCTTTACCATCTCTCTGTGGTTGTTACAGTCTGTTGTAAGGGCTGATGATTTCATATAACAAAAGGCTTATTATATAAAAGTCATTCCTGGTTACTGTTTTTGCAGCAAATAAAGTATATACTGTATTAGCCATTTTTTGAAATGTCCGTTGCCTAAGCTTTTAGTTTTTATGACATCATGACACTGTTTGTGTTTGACCATAATACAAATTATCACAGCTCTTGTAATAAAGGTGCGAGATATTTTAATCGTTTTTTTGTTGTTTTTTTTAATTTCAGAACAAAATCAATCATACAGTATTAAAGGATCTGCTTGATCCAATCAAAGAACTCTATGAAGATGTAAGGAGAAAAGCGCTAATGAGATTGGAGTACGAAGGGTTGCACAAGAGCGAGGCCATCACAACACCCGGTGTTAGATTTTATAATGACCCAGCTGGCTACGCTATGAACAGATACGCTTACTATGTTTGCTACAAGTGCAAAAAGGTGTGTCGATTAGTGCTTTCTCAAATGAAATGTATGTTATCCTTTCAAAAGTAATTTCTTAAAGAATGGAACGTATATTTAATGTGTTGTCTATGGAGTAGGAAAGCAGGAAAAGAAATTGCTGTTAATTGAAAAAAAAAAAAAAAAGTGTTGAGCGAACTAAATGTACCTAGAGTCTTACCTTGTAAAGCTCAAATGTGCATACAGAGCAGTTCAGAAACCACAGCACATTAAGGTGATAGTCTTAGAAAAATGCACAGATGATGTTGTCTTAGAACACCAACCGTCCCTTTGTCCCACTACCAACTCATACTTTACATGAACGTTAAAATAGTATAAACGTAGGTTTCATTCTCTTTGATATGGAGAGTTCCTCGCTAAGATTCCACCTCAGTACTACTTTTATGCAAGCTGGAGTTGATTGGAACTGCAGTAAACGGTGATTTTGGGGCAGAAATATGACTGCTACTGCAAGTCTGTCGGTGTGGTTTTCCCCAACGATCATCTCAAAAGATGGGAAGCGTCTTCTGTAATTTCAATTCATGATAGTGCAGTAGTTCAGGATGGGGATAAGGAAACTGTCATCCTTAACCAATTACGCCAAAGTTCAGATCTTAGCATCTTGAACGCCTTTGAAGTGCAGCGACTGCGGGGATGATGGCCAGATGCATTAGAAGAATGAAAAAGGAGTAGAAAGAGGAAATGTGTGGTCTAGCCTGCTGGACTCTGGGTCATATGTGTACACTTTTCTTCAGGTAGAGGATATGAAACTTAACCAAAAGACAAAAATTGTGTACAAACAGCCCCTGGTTTCCCCAGCAGCAGAGAAGAGACATTCTTTATCTACAGTTAGAGAAATTTTGATAATCACTGGACCCTTCCCATAGCTTCTTTTATCTGAAGCTGATTTTAGTGCCCATCTCGATCACATCTTTTTCCTTAGGAATGAATGGAATAAGGCAATTTCACGGTAAGATTTTCAATGGAAACCGCAATAATTTTTACGTTAAGTGCACAATTTGGAAATAGGAGGAGAAAGGACTGACTTCCCTTCCATGTGCTAGAGAAGAGCAATAATGAATCCCTCTAGCTCATTACTACACAGTTACTAACTTCACTTTTGTTCATGCCTCCCACAGCTAATCAATTTTCACTCCTTCGGCAACTTGCCTAGTGTCTTTTTTGCCTCCCTTACAAACATCTTTATTATCTTACTTCATCCAGTTTTTATTCCTGTCCCTGTTTTTCACCATGCTTTCTTTCCAGTACTTAATCCTCAGTTACTTCAGTGTCTTTCCCTCTTTTTTCCTTTCCCTTGTTTCTTGTTATTCCCTTTCATACTGTGTCCATGTGTCTGATCAGTGATAGTCAACTGTCTAATTTCTAACTTCTTTCCTTCTTCCAGCACCTGTTCGCCCCAAAGTACTACCTAATTCCCTGACATACGTTCCATATGACTCTCCCTTTTCTTTTTAGTCTGCAGAGCTTGGGGGGGAAGGTGGGCTGCTTAAATTTTTCCTTCCTCACAGTTGCCTTGAGACCACTTTCCTTTTACAATCAGTGCAAAAAGGCGAGAATTGCCAAGAACAAGAATTTTGTGGGTTGCCTAATTAGTTAGTAAAATGATAATGAAGGAAGTAAGTTATTCATTGCCTCATCTCACCACTCCATGTGAAAACACTTTAGTGTATGAGGAAATTCATCAGAGCTGGTAGTTTTACTTGGTGCGTTTTTGTGCTCAGTGTGTCCTGGTAGAATAAGATAAGAAAGTAGCATAAACTGGTAGAAAATAGCAAAATTATAATAATAAGGGAACTCACGTAAGCATAAAAACTGATACTACTTTTGGCTAGTAAAAAAATACTCCTCCTGGTAGAATGTTTCTTTGCTGCGTTCAGCCTCAGTCCTGTCTTTCTCACATACAGTCCATAGAGCAGCCAAATACTGTTTCAAATGCCTTACGGTCACTTGCATAGACCAGAATATGTTGCACGATTTTTGGTCTTGTTTATCCTGAGATTGAGACACGTTGTCTTAGGGCCTCAAAAACGCACATCTAGAGTCAGAGTCGAGAGATACCAGAATAGTGGAGACTACAGTAATGACCCTTATTCATCATTTTCCCCTTACAAATTGAATTTGTTAAAATAATAGTTGTCTCTGGTTTAATGTCCAATCATTCCTATATGAAATTTAGGCATATTTTGGTGGCGAAGCTCGTTGTGATGCTGAGGCTGGACAAGGAGATGACTATGATCCAAGAGAGCTTATTTGTGGTGCATGCTCTGATGTTTCAAGGGCTCAGGTAAGCAAAAAGCTTGAATTCATGTTTTTATTTCATTCTGAAGCTCCGAGTATCTGAGCTGTATGATAATTCAGTCATTTCTAATTATATGTATTCTATAATATTTTATAATATTAATATATACTACAGAATGTAGAAACGTGCTGTTTGGATTGTTACCGCGTGGCTACTTCATCTATCGGCATTTGTTTTCTTTCTGTTTAGATGTGTCCCAAACACGGTACAGATTTCTTAGAGTACAAATGCCGCTACTGCTGTTCGGTTGCTGTTTTTTTCTGTTTTGGGACAACGCATTTTTGCAATGCTTGCCATGATGATTTCCAAAGAATGACAAGCATCCCTAAAGAAGAACTCCCACACTGTCCTGCAGGTAGTATTTTTACAAAGCAAATTTACCACACTGAAATCTGAGATGAGTAATTACTTCTAATTTATATTCTTTTCTTGCTGATAATTTAAGGAAAAAACACAGGATCGATCATACAAATTCTAAATTCAGTATCTTGAATGACATTAGGATGGGTCTATTCTATGCATGCTTTTGGGTTTGTGTGGGGTTTTTTCTGGCAATAATAAGGGCAGTGTCATCACACTGATCCTTTAAACCTTAGCTTCTTCAATACAGAAAGACATTTCAATTTACCTCCACCAGTTCAGACTTGAGATGTGTAACGATGTCTTAAAATTACATTGGAAAAAATGAACACGCTACTGTTACATGATATATCTGTACTTAGGTACCTGTCATGTGCAAACTGCTGCCCCAATGCCCTAGTTTCTAACTCCATGTGCCATTTATTTTATCTCAGTAAATCCTATTATTTACCTTGCTGTTGAAAAAACAAGTGAGATCTTTTTGATTAGGTATTTACATGAAAGAAGTAAACGAAAAAAATTACTATTCCCGGTATAACCTTAGAATTATTGTTTACTGCAGAGTATAATTCTTGTTCATGTTTATCGATTTTGCTTTTAGATTGTGCTAATTTCTTCCATGGCATTAATGAGATGAAACTTATTTTAGTGATTCTTCCTATATGCTATTTGCTTTTTTTTTTTTTTTACTTTGATTTATTTTAAATTACATGGCAGTTTGATCATTTGTGGTTTTTCATCAAATAACAATTAAGCGTTTTACCTAACTGTTTTAACTGTTGGCCTATTAAGCCTTTAGACTTATTGCTTGAATTTGACTTTGTGAAAGAACCTTTCTACCTGTTGTTTCTTAAGTCTTCATTTTTGATGCCTTATAAAATCATCTTATAGATGTATTACTTTCACTTAGCGTGTTTTTTGAGGAAATGTAAGATATGTTTATTAACATCATCTGCAAGCGTTAATCTTTTCCTTCTTTTCTTGTCCCCTCACCTGAAATTCCCTGTAGGTCCCAAAGGTAAACAACTTGAAGGAACAGAATGTCCACTTCATGTTGTCCATCCACCCACTGGTGAAGAATTTGCTCTGGGTTGTGGGGTTTGCAGAAATGCTCACACTTTTTAGACTAGCATATTTTTTTTTTTACCAGAGCAAAACAGGTGCCCTCATCCCTCAAGTGTCCTGAAAATAAAGTCCAGCTGGGATGAGGACGGGACCATTTCATAACCCAGGTAAAAGGAACAATTTACAGTGCAAGAAGGATGCCAAATACCATGTACATAATTCTTGCTGTGAGATATTGACATTTTTTGAACTGAGACATCAAAACTTGTGAGGTGTTTGCATGTGGCCATTACAGTCATCGGCTAGGAAACATTGGACATTTACAAATAAATAATTGCTATTAAAGGATCTGTGTGTCTGTGGACTATGAATGATGCTGGCTTTCAGGAGAAAGAAAAAAAAATATTGATTATTGTATACTGACTTTTTGTAATCTTGTACAATTGTAACGCTTCACAAGTGGGGATGGGAAAGAAGAATATTCTGGTTTATTTCCTAGACTGTTATAAAAAAAAAAAATGTGTTAGGAAGGCATAAATGTAACAAGTATCACACTGTATATAAAGGTATCAATGTTTGTCCTGTATAAGAATTATTAAATTACAACAGCAGTTTCATTTAAACTTCTGGGTTATGTTTGAGCCTGAAATTTTAATGAAGTGCAATACTGAGTGTGCCTCATATCTTGCAGCTGTAAACATAATGGAATGTACATGTCAATAAAGCCACTGTACATTTTTATACAGTGAAAGTCTAATGAATGTGTAAGCCTCCATTTTCAGAAATGTTTTTTACAACAGGGTGGGGAGGAGGGGGGATGGTTCTTACAATTATTTCAGCAGGTTCTTTTAAAAAGTAGGAAAGCTGATTGGTTAAACTGGTAGTTATAGAAGTAATTAGGACACAAAGAGCGCTGCTCAAATCTTTAAAAGAGAAGCTGGATAAATATAGAAGCATTCCTATGAAGTACTGTATTTCCATTTCAATTTCCAACAGTGTTTTAAAACATAGAAGAAGACTCCATTTAAAATTATTTTTATCCATTATTAAGACTCTTCAGTAAAATTTCACCCCCATTTTTAGGACAAATGGCCTTTTGCCATGAATCCCAAAATGTTCTTTTAGTAAGAGTCCCAGGTGCTCTGCTCCTCTATAGTGAAAAGCAAACTATAACTTCAAGTAAAGACATGAACAACTGCTCTCATGTTTAAAATATTTGTAGATGGCACTCAAGATAGGTCAGAGCACCTTCACTGGACCGAACCATAGGATCCATTTCCCCTAACTTCAGACATCTGGAATGTATATGTCTGTCTGCACTTCGGAATAGCTGGGGAAAAACACACACCTCAAGCACAATTTACCTTATTCACGGGGGTGGTGGGAGAGGTTACAGGTGTGGAGACAATTTGCTTTTTACGTAGGGCTTGCGGTGGGCTTGCTCTTTGGTTTTTGAACAACTAACAGTCATCCAAACTACTGAACTTGTGACAGTGAGGAATTTTAACTAGTAAGTATGTATTTCCAAAGATATACATCAGGAGATAGGCTGCTTGGTAAGTTCTTGGAATACATTTGAAATAAATATATGAAGTAGAGAAAGCAACTAAAAGGCGGCTTTACTAGATTTGATTATGACTGAAAGGCAATTTAGATGAGAACGACCATGAAGTGACAACATTCATTCTCTAGTGACAGAGATTGTAGAGTTTCTTTTTTTTCTGTGTGTGTGTGTGTATGGTTGGACTCGATAATCTCAAAGGTCCTTTCCAACCATGAAGATTCTATGATTCATGAATCTGAAAGGAAAGGAGAGAGAAAACAAGGTAAAGAAATTATTTTCAGTAAATTGACAGAAGTCTTAGGTAAGATCCTGAAGGAATCAAGGGTAAATAAAAAATATTATTTAGGGGAGTTGACGTTTTCTTTAGAACAACTATACTAAGATCACAGCCAGCAGCTGTCCTAGTGCAAACAAAGGATATAACTTGTACTAAGCAGTGAGCTTAGCCAAGTCAGGAATCATATATTTAAAAAAAAAAAAAAGGGGGGGGGACGGGGGATGTCAAATTACTACAGATGAATAGCAGGGGGGAAAAGGTACAAGATAAAACTTAATTTGCAATGGACATGAAGAATAACAAGTAGGCAAGAGAAAGACTGGTCCTGTATCTGCAATGATGAAGCCCTTCATTTCAAATCACATTAAACCCTTTATTTGAATGTTAGGAGGAAGCCAATGTGGTGTTTTTATTCAGCATCTTTGAAGAGTCAAGATTCTTCCTACATTGTACCTCACTTATAGAAACAGAGTACGACTTACCTGTCCAGATTATGTCCATACTGTAGATGTTTACCTCAGACATAGTCATTGTCAGTGGAGAGGGGCAGAAACTTCTGGCATGTGGTTTATTTCACCTCAATATAAAACACAAGCCACCTGAATGTAATGACTGCAATGTGCCTTTTCCAAGTTTAAGTCATCACAACCTATTCTGCAGTCTGAAGCAGAAGCAATATTTTGGACCCAAGACACCACAGCCTTCAGCACCAGGGCAGACTATTTTTTTTTTTTTTGAGAGGAAATTGAAATACAAAGAGTGAAAGGTCAAAGTTTGACGTGTTCCATGTTTGCGGCTCCACGTTCCCTGGTTAATGTGTTTTGGTTTTGTTTTTTTCTTTGTAAACAGATCATCAGCCTTTCCTCTGCCCTAGCACTCCACACATTCTGGTGGGTAAAGGGTAGACGTTGTGGCCTGAGGTTTGATGGGTCATTTTTTGATTTTTGCCAGATAATTCCTGAAGATATACTATGGACCTTAAAAGGATTAAGTGTCTTTATTTTAAAAAGTAACTTCCTTACTAAATACTTGAGGATCCTGTATCTACAATCTGTGAATTCCTATTGGACATGCCCCAAGTCACTTCAGAATGCTTCTACGGACTGTTCAACTCATCATACAGGAAATGTGCTGTAGGGTTACCAGAATTAATATAGCTATTTAGTTGGGAGGTACTGCAGTCAATTTGGATTATACCAGTGGTATTACACCAGTGGTTAGAGTACAACAGGATGTACACAGGACAGAAGCTGGAAAAAAGCAAAGCCCAGTGTGTTTATTAAGGATCTGCCTATCACGCTATTTAGATGCATCACTTCTTCAGAACTCAGCCCCCTCCTCACTCCCTACTTCTCATCTACACTCAAAGCCTCACGTTGCTGCCTCCACTGCTCTTCACCAGGACTCTCAGGTGCTGATTTCTGTCCTAATCCACCACAGACAAGCCCTTTTGCTCCTTCCATTGCTTTCTAGCTACTGTTTCTCCATTTTAGAAGCCTCTTCCTGCACCCCAGTGTGCAGGAGGGGAGCTGCCATTGTGGACAGGGAGCAGGAGCAGCACCTGGGTCAGGCTGGGCACTGCTGCTTTCCTGGCTGACCACACACAGACAAGGAGACACACAGCAGACCCTGGGGCTGCCAAATCCAGTGGACAGTGTATGCTGTACCATTTTAAAGCCAAAATAAGATGCTTTAGAGGGAGATTTTTTTTTTACCCTGTATGAGTACACAAAGAGGAACCTTATTTTAAGTGTTCATAATGCAGGTGTCAAAAGTACGTAAGAGGTATGGCTGCATTTACACCACGGATTTCAGCACTTCCATGTTCCTAGGTCATGGATTAGATGTCTGTAACAGAAAATTCAGAGGGCATTTGGTTTAGAAAAGTCATCTTTCTCATTGTAAACTGACTCGATGAGGAATTATTAAAAGAAAATACAAAAAGAAGACTCTTGCCCAAAAAGGATGTTGAAGAAAGACAAATTAACTATAGTGAAAGATTAATGCGCATAATTTGGTGTGGGTTTATGCCTAGATCCTTGATATAGGTCCTTAAATTATGGAAAAACTAGTTAGAGAGCAGAAAAATCTGTAGTGTCTGACCACTATCCTTTTTAGAAAATTTCTGAGTGTAGCACCACAGTTACAAATTAATTCAGTTTTTTACTTTTCCAGCCTTCTCTTTCACTTTAGGTTAATATGAGTATTAATTTAGGAAACTGAGATTACAGCGGGGAAAGGACATGATACTGCTACATTCAGTTTCTTAAGAGGACTGAGTGCGGGCTAGGCAGCATCAGGGGAATGTTTCACACAACTAACTATCCATGATTACTACGCCAGGGAGATGGCACAGCTGAGTATGAGCGCCAGGCTCTTGGGTAGAGCACAGCTCCCACGCATAATGGCTGCACCTCAGACACTCCGCTCCTATCGTGTATCAGACATTCACGTCACCGCATCTCCCCCCGCACCGATCTCTCCTGCTGATTATAGCCAGATGCCAGTACAGGCCACTAATCAGATCAGTCCACAATAAGATTGCTGTACGCTTTTCCAGCAGTCTCATGTGCTTTTCTGTCAGGTGTTGATCCCCAGCGGACGCAATGGAAATACTCAGTTCTTGTCTGCACCGCCCTGTTTGCCACAGCTCACCACACTCGGCTAATTCGTACCAAACTCAGCTCCTGGCCAAGGCAAGGCCACAGTACTCCCACTCATATCATAGATCATTAGTTTACAAATAGCTTAAACTTTCATGGGTGTATCCACCCACTGAGCACAAAAATAACTGTAAGAGTTAATAAGGCACAGACAATTAGCCAGTCATCATCAGGGCCTGATAATCTTGGTCCTTACAAAATAGTTTTCATTAATCACATTGTACTAAATTAGTTCGTTGTTACGCCTACGCAGAAGCTAGACAGGGAGCTTCAGGATCACCCAGTCATTCAGGCTATAACTCAAAACTTCATAGGTTTTTGTCACAGCCCCCTCCTTAACCCACGCCAGACATTGCATGTGACTGAATATACAGTAGTTGTACCACAGATGCCTCATGTCCCTCAGCCCAAAGCATACTGGAAGGGCTGTGCTGTCACATCCCCTGCTCTGATTGCTGGGGTCTAGTAGGGATGAACTTGTGCTACCAAGGTGGCAGGATCTTCACCAGGTACACCTACCTAGATGCGACCAAATACGGAACAACAAACTGATTACCATCAATAGCACAGCAAGCACTGTAACAGGGCATCGCAAGTCATTGATAATTGCCCAAAGATGTCCCCTGCCAACTAGACAATGAGTCTTCTCAGGTAGTGGCCACCTCCGCAGCGTGTTGGGATAGAGGACGCACCTGAGATGGCGCTCTGTCCTCTTGCCCCAAGATTTCATGTAGGCTGTCTGCCACTGGTTGAAATTCAGTCACTTTGGATGTAACGGTTTCTTCCCATGCTGTACCTAATAGGGGGTTTGGCCACGGAAAGCTTTAAACAGTACTTGAGGCATTGCTTTGGGTTAGCTGCTGAGCAGCACATGCAGTGCCATTTACTACCACCATCATGGCATTGCTTCTACGGTCCCACTCCTTTCTGCAGCCCACTGGGCCACAACCCTTTGTGCCATCCTCCCTGGATACTGGTGTAGCAGCTGATATATACAAAGCATCATTGCTGTTGGTCACTACTTGCACTTTTTCTCCTACGTAGAGCACATTATCTATCTATAAATCAAACTGGACAATAAACAAGGCTCTACAAGGAAGACAATACCAGAATGACAATCATGGCATCTATAGGTCAGTTATTTACAGCTCCAGTTTGTTCTGACATCAGTAAAGTCATCAGTGCAGGGCTGCGCCCATGGACTTCCTCAATTATACATGGCAGAGGAAGAAATCGGCCCACAGGAGGCCCATCTGGCGGGGATGGCAGTGGTGCAGGTAGCCCCTGAACCCCTGGCTGTCTACTTGTGGCCCATTACTGCCCTATGTGAGGCCACAGGAAGGCACACCACACCGCTGAGGGTCACGTGGGGCTGTGTCCTTTAGCAAAACTGCTCCTTTTTTGCATGAATCCCTCATACAGCTACCTGCTTGTAGCTTGGCTTCTCGCTATAGCTATTTACATGAGTGAGCACCACTCCTTGGTAGGGGAGGAGCTCCCTGCTTGGGGATGGACCAAGTGATTTCAGCACCCTCAGCCCATGTTAGCTCTTAGCTTCTATTTCAACCTTTCCTTCTGTTCATTCAGTAATATTCCTTTCCTGAGACAGCATGATGTAGCTTTGTGTACATCCTCCCCTGCACAGTTTATCCTTTCTCCTCAGTCAGCTGTCCTGGAAAGGACTCACACTCCACCCAGCCACGTTCCTAGGCCTCTCCTGTGCCATCCACTCCATCTGAGCAGCCACGAGAAGAGGGAAGTACAGCATTAAACACACTGGCCCACGCAGGGAATGCATGCTTCACGGTGGCCACACGTGCAGCACTGTCACGTCACTTAAAGCCGTACCACCTCCGAACACTTAGAGATTCAGGTGGTCCAGTACAACAGGCAGGGTATAGTCCACTAGCAGTAATTTGCCATCCTAATGCTGATTCCTAACAGCATTCCTAATGAGTCTTAGAAACTTGACTGGTGAACCTGAACAACCCTTTAAAAGCATTTGTCTGGAGGCAGGTTGTACCAGTGGACTCAGCCAGGAGCAGTTATAGCAACAGGGATGATGCCGAGTACAGGATAAATGCAACTTACTCCCATGGGTTTTGCTGCAATACACATAATGTAAGATGATACATTGCATCTGCATCAACCTCTGTTCCCATTTTCCCCAGTACAAAGAGGATTTGTGCAACAACATCCCAGTTCAAGACATTGTTACTCAAAAGACTGTTGTCTCTACCTTTACACCTTTGGGTTTTCCCATACTCCTGGTGTGGTGTTGTATAGCCTGAGTTCATAAATCTTTGTTTCTCTCCTGATGGGGGCTAGGCACAACTACATACGTCCCACCAGCCAAATCCTACATTCTGGCAAGCCCTGAATGTCTTACTGCTGACTGAATTTGACATCTCCCATGAATAAGTGCCTACTGGCAGGACACTGGATCTGTTTTTCCAGCACACTCATACATTCAAGGAATTAGTGAATAATACCTGGATTTTGCCCCCAGTGCTGGGATACAGGAGTTAGAAACAGGGTCCTGGACCCATATTTGAAAACCAGCATTAGTGTCTGTGCAAGAGAGATTTCACACACTACATAAGGCACCCTCCTTCAGTGCCTTGGTACCAAGGCCAATCCCAATACAAACGCCGGCCCCCTCTTAGCAATAAGCCTGTTTGGGATTTTAACTTTACCACTGCTAGCTTGCTAATCACGTCAGCTCCTCACCCACTGGCAGAGCCAGCTGATGTGATTTTCAGGGAGACCCACAGAACACAGAGAAAATTCCTGTAAACCAAAAACCTCCTCTGCCAGCATGTTGTCAGGTCAACCTATCAATGAGATAGTGCCACCCTTTTCCAGCAGTATTGTTCTCCTGTCAGCTGTTTTCCATGGTCCATGCCATGGAAATGTTCAGTTCTTGTCTGCGCTGCTGTTTGCATGGCTCAGCACATTCAGCCCATTTGTATGGAACTCCCAGACATAGCCAGGCCCATGATACTTCGGTATCAGAGATCCTCCAGCAAACGGCAATTTTTGCTATTCTATCTTACAACATATAGCAGAGGGATACGATAGCTTTTACCAATGAAGCAACCATCTGAGCCATTCATCTGGGAAGAATCACTATAGACTCTAGATACAGAAATAATATTTAGACAGTGAGTTTTGAGGAACCTTTTAAAGCAATTATCCCCAGCTTTTATAGAAGCATAAGCAACAATATCAAGTAACCAGCCCATGGCAGGCAACACTCTACCCTGCTGTTGCTCATCCTTAATCTTTTTCTTTTTCTGTGGCGAAGGGGCCTTAAGTTAAGGGTCTCTATTTTAGGACCATTTTACCTTTGGCTACTTTTTGAAAAATGTGGGAGTTTCAGCTATTGTTTTATAAGGCCTTGTTCGTGATAGATAACGTATACTTATTTTATCGGTCCCTAACATTGTATTCTAACAGTTTAAGCACTTCCCGCCCCCTAGAAAATCTTCCTGTGTAGATGTATTAAAACAATAAAAAAGGGAAAATTCCCTAATGATGATATCCATCACTGAAAACCAGTAACTTCATTTGGCATCGTTAAAGAACAAGTTCTGGTTTTATGTCTTTTTCAGCACAGTCTGCTGAGGAATAAGATTGTCACAGGCAGCCTAGAACAGGTCCTTCAGTCACTGACTCATCACGCTAATCTCCCCATATTTTTCACAGCTTGTATTTTCATTAAACGAGACTGGGCTACTTGTGGCCTGCAAGCCTCGTGTACTTTCATCATAGCTGGATCTGGTCTATTTTATTGTTACTTAACTCTTCAAAGTTCTTCTATTATTTTCCCCTCTGCATTTTTTTCCTGGGTGGATCACAGCTGGTGCGTGACTGCTTTGGAGCTATTTGAATATAGCCAGAAAATCAGCACAGATGAAACTTTCAAGTGCTAAAAGCTGCAGCATTTTGCAACCAAGACCTCGCAGTTGCAATGTTGCTGCAGGCTTCATAGGGCAGGTAGTCTGCCAGCTGAAACAGGAAAAGGTGTACCTGTATGACCTCAGTCTGACGGGGTGAGATCTCCCATCAGACGCTATGCTGTTACTGACTATCATTCATTCTCTTGGCTTTTATGGAAGGGCCTCTGTGGACTGTTCCTCATGTTCACATGATCATAGTGAGGGCTGCTCCAACTCTCTTCCGTAAGCGAAGGACTCTCCAACCAGAAGGACTGAAACTTCAGAGAGCTTCTCCTTCTCTTTCGGAAAAATAAAAAATTACACGGCAGTTTCCTTAGTAGTCTCGTTTCTGCATACTAGGGCTCAGTACAGGCTCCTGAACTTTTTCTGGCACTATTAAAAATGTACACAAATAACTTCACGTTTATAATTGAAAATTCTCCTCTCAAAAACTCATCTGCTGTTAAGTGATAAGTAAGGCAGAGACACCACCTAATGAAGACATACCTATTAAAGATTTTCAAGTTACTAAGCTTCATGGTGCCCTGCCACAGCTGGCAACACCACAGCTTTTTTACAGACCAGCCCAGACCTCTGAATGTTGTCTTTGGACCTTTGCCACTTGGGCCTTTCTTAACTTGCTGCCACTTCTCTCAGCTCCAGCTACCTCAGGGTCCAAGAGCTCTACAAACAGCATGGCTTCACCCACCAGCTAAGCCAGAGCCAGCCACTGTGAGCTCACCAGGTGCCGAGAGAGGTTGTCCACACCATCATCTGCCTGTATGTTTTCTTTTATTCAATTCTAGTAAACTCCAGAGTTCTCATGCTTTGCCAACAGACACCACAGACACTGTTGCGAGTGCTCTGCACCATGTCCAGGGCCTGATTTGGTTCCAAGTACAGAGCTGCAGCTGCCTTTCTTGCTGATTTTAGCTGCTATGCCCCCAAATAGAGTGATGCAGAGAGCTCCTTCTGGGCTTCTCTTCTTTTCCTCCTACACTTAGTGTGCCCAAAACATACACAGGTAATTACAACAAAGCAAATAAGGGCACAGGCATTGAAGCAAACTTTGTTTACTCCAAATATCAAGCAGCAAAATAAAACTGCAAGGCACTGTAAGAAGTCTCCCCCAGTAAGTCAATACATCTAAATTCAGATAATGCAGTAGGGGTTTTAAAATAATATTACATCAAAATTAATGAAACTGTAGCCCTGTTACCCCTCCCGAGACTTCTACTCAGACCCAGAAAAGATTACTTTTTGCCTCAAGATGCTCCTTTTCTATTTTTCTACAGACACCAGAATTTGATCATAGCATTAATCTGGGTTAAAAGGTATTTCTACCAACTTCACAAGACATAGATCAGTCACATCACATCATCAGCATAATGCTGCCCCAAAATAATAAGGGAGATGTGTCTGTTTGCTCCGCGTTCATTGATAAATAATAGATCCTTCACACCAGGTACTGGGCCCAGGTCTGGGTCAGCCCTTTGTAGTCTGAGTCAACATTCCTCTCCCACATCTCCAGCAACTTGCAAGTTACATACTTGCAAATATAACTTGTCATTACAAGAAACTGTAAGTGGAGGCTGTTACCTTCCCACCTTTAGAGAACTGGAACATGGGTCTGAAAGAAGAATTCCTAAACAGCGAGAATGGAAGATACGAATATTTCCAGGTGGGGAGAGCAAAACAGTTATTTCAGTTTTCTTGACAGTATTGGCTTCAGTCATAAACACACCTCATTATCTACCAAGGTTTGCGTAGCTGTTCTGTACAACTGAACAAGTTACACAGTCACATATTTGCTATTACATGCTATCACAAGGATGTCTGAGATGAGCACTAAGCTGCACAAGGTGAGGTGATAACCCACCTCTTATTTCCAGATTTTTGATGCACTTCCTGAAAAGCTGAAGGTTGGATGGAGAATTATAAATACACACAGAACTATAATGTCTGACAAGATATTATAAATGTCTCAAGACATTTTGAATTGGAGAAAAAGATAACATACTCTCATATAAATTAAACATTAAAATGAACATTTTGCACTGAAAAAATTACTATTTCTATGCAAGTCATTTTTTCCCACCAATAATCTCAAGGGACTAGACTTAGAACTGAAAGTAAAAAAAATAAAATATTCATTTTTAACATATGCAAGAAAATGCTGTTGAAGAATTTTTTTATATAAGGTGCTCCTTGAAGAACTGTGGGATGGCGACATTTGAGAGATCACCGAAGAGCTGTTACCTGGTCTAGAAGGTATTTCAAGACTGGGGAGAGCATTCGGCCACATATGGCTGTTTCCAAGTAACTTAATGACGGGAATTGGGATCGTAACCCACTAGCCTGAAACTAAAAATTCAAGCAGCAATTTATTAGAGCTTGCAAAAAATAAACAAAGCTTTGGGAATCCTAACAACTTTTAAGCTTTCAGCCACGTACAGGATTGAAAAATGAGCTCTATGTGATAAACCGCGTATGCAGGGAACACATCATAACAAGGCATTCACAACCCAAGGGAACTGTCACACACCACTGTCTCCTTTGGCTGGCGATATCCCAAGCACTCCATTTCCAGTGCCTGCTGGGCCCACGAAGCATCGATTGTTTGCTTTCTCCATTACATTTATTCCTAAGGCTAGCCTGGCACGGAGCTTCCAAATCACCGAGATAATTGGCTCTAACAGTGATGAAGATCCAACTACTCCGCCACTATCACCCCCGGTTATTCTTTTCCAGACTTCACTCCTCCCTTTCCTGTCCGACGAGCACCTGACGCGGAGGCTCCAGGCAGCCCGGGCCTTGGCACCGCGCAGTGCGGCGGCCAGGCAAAGCCGCGGCGGCCCGGTGAGGCGGCGTACACCGGGGCAGGGGGCTCTAAGCAGCCGAGCCGAGGCAGCTGGGGAGGCGGGAAGAGGACGAGCCGGCTGTCCCCTCGGCAGCGGGACCGGGCGGCTGAGGCAGACCCCACCGCCGCCGCCGGGGTAACGGCTGCGGGGTGGCCGTTAACGGCGGGCAACCGCCTCCTAACGCCTGGCACGCGCCGCCCCCGCGAGCGGTTGGGTTGGGGGGGGGGGCGTCTCCTCCTATCCCGCCCGGCGCCATTTTGGACGGTATTGCGTCGCTTCCGCTGCTGGGAAGTAAACAGAGAGGGAGGGAAGGAGAGAGGCAGCGTACGCGGGCGGGACGGGACAGGCAGCCAGGAGGAGGAGGCGAAGAAGTCACTGGGCTCAGCCTCGGTGGAGGGAGCCGATGTGGCCGGAGTGGAGGCGCCAGCACGGCCCGAGTCCCGGTTAATGTGAAGCGCAGCGGGGAGCCGCCAGGTGAAGGGACTGGAAGGGGGCGGGCGGCGGCCGCCGCGCAGCAGGGCTTTCCTCTGGGAGCCCGGCTGTGCTGCTGATGGAGGGAGGAGAAGGGGGTCCGAGCAGTGGGGGCGGCGGCAGGGGCTGGGGGCCCTGCCCGGGAGCGGAGCCCAGTCCCAGCCGTCTGTCAGAGCCCCGCGGCGCTGGGCTGGGCCGGAAGGAGCCGACCCTGAGGTGAAGCGTCTCCGGGAGCATCGGGGCTTAAAACCGACCCCCGGCGTTCGCAGAGCATCGCTGCCTCCTCCTAATAACAGTCATAAATTGTCAGTCCCTCGTTGTTTTTAGCGGAGCTGGTTTTTCGGGGTTAGGTTTGTGTGTGGGTCGCCCCTTGTTTCGGTCCGCCCTCTCCCCGTTAGAGCATGCACTCCTCTCTTTGTTCCTAGAACAGCCTTAACTTCAGGTGTGAAACAACACGGGGACCTCAGTTTGGCTTGTTCCTGGGAAAGCGTTATCAGCAGGATGTAAACAGCCGTGCATAGTTTGGGTTTCTTTTGTTTGTTTGTTTTTAACTGCCATTGTGTTCTGTCTGCACCTTACTCCCTTACTCAGCAGTAAAAACACGTTAAGCATGTGCTTTGCTCCTCCTCTTACTTGGTGACTGAGCTATGTGATTATGGCTGAACACGACTGTATTGCAAACAAGATAGCGTGGGTTGCGCCCAGATGCGGAGTTCAGAACACTGAGTTCAGAACGAAGTTACTATAATAGGTTGAGAAATTTACTTGGAAAGTCTTCAGAGTTGGGCATCCTGATTTCACGCATCTTTCTGTCCTGATAGAGTTCGGGTTACTTTTCGTTGTTTGTTTGGGTTTGCTTTGTTTTGGTTTTCTCCTTTTTGTCAAGATTTTAGATTTTTAAAGCAAAGTTGATTATAGCAGCAATGTGGAAAAACTGATCAGTGATAAGTGTGTCCTGATTATGCCAGAGAGAGTTAAAAGCAAGATTGATGTGTTGTAAGAAGTGATAAGCAATCACTGTTTGAAAAATAGGTTGCACCTATATAGTAATATGCTAATGGGGAATTTTGTGTCAATGTCTTCCTTGCTGAAAAGTTACTTGTCTTGGCTTTGGATTTAAAATGGTTAGATCTTTAGACTGTCATAGATACACAAAGTGAACTGCCTAATTGCATTTGCCTATTCCTATATTAAATTTGCAGAAAGGTTTACTCTCTCAAGTGGCTTTTTTTTTTTTTTTAAAAAGTAATTTTTAGATTACTTCAAACTTCTGTAGGCAAATATGCATTCTTTTATTTTTTTACTTTTTTTATTGTTAGGCAGGTTAAGAGGTTGAAACCAGTTATGTTTTTAAAAAGCTATTTTGATACTTTATATTCTGAAACAAATGACAAAAATTAGACAAACAAATTCATTAGAAATTAGGTGGCAAAACAGTCATCTGATTCTTAAAATCCTATTTTTTGGTCTTGAGCTTAGATACTTTTTTCTCTTTTGAAAAAGTTACCCAAGGAAATATTTTTAAAACTTATGATTACTGTCTGTTTCAATTACAGGAGCATTCAAGATGTTGGTAACAAAAAAGTTGTCTGGAAGTGTCATTTACCATCCCCTACTATTCAAGCCATGGCACTTAGAACACGTAGCATTTTATTTTTTTGGAAGACTGTGACCTGAAATTCATCATCAGTACAGCTCTAGTGATGGCCATATTGTCTCTTTTCTTCATTGGCTGTCTATAAAAACTTTGGATAGTATCCCACAACTTCAGGAGAGGGTTTTGATCTGTAACCAGCATATAGTAACTACTTAGAACTCATTGAAGTTAACTCAGAGGTGGAGCTTGTAAGTTGGCTGCTTGTGACCCAGTCCACTTCTGTCAGCCATATCTCAGAGGTTATTTTTCCATCTGAAAAATTCATAGGGTTTTGTCAGTGGCGGCTCATTCCTGGTCTTTTATTTTCCTGAAGGAAAAAAAAAAAGTGCCAAGCCTAGTGCTTGTGTCTTTGAAAAGATCAGTTATAGTAAATGTGCTCTGTGTGTGAACTGACTCCACTGTACGTGCACAGTAGCCCCTATAATGTGATAAGGGAGAAAATGCATGACTTGACCCTCTAATGCCGTCATAAAAGTAGTCTACCTAACTAGAAAATTTATACACCTATATTACCTTATTAGCAAAAGATGAGTCAGGATCTCTGTAAAGGAAGACTTGGAGAGCCAAGTCTAACAGTTACCTTGTATAGCTTTTTACAGATTAACAGGAGGTTGCTTTGGAAATACTTAAAGACATTAAACATGCTATCCCAAATTTGGCAAGTGTATGGTAATTGCTCGTTATAACCTAGTTGTTTGGAACATCTGTTTAGCCTAAAGTTAAAAGGAATATTGCATTTCAGATTAGCTTATTACAAATAATATTCTTGGACTATGCTTAGGAGTTAAACATAAACATGACAGGTTTGCAGTGCATTTGCTAATCTAATTCTTGATTAGTTTTAAGTTTAACTATTCGGTTTTCACAGTTGCAAAATCCAGTTCCTTCGTCTTTTTGTTAGTTGCAGTTGATCCTAAGTCACTATTCCGTTGTTTTTTGCTTTTGTCCTGTACCTGTGAATGAAGTTAGTGGCTCAGCAGTAGAACTCTCTCTGGGGTGGAAGGCTTGTTCCAGCACTAGAGTCATATTTTGCACACTTTCATAGTCATGAGCTGTGAATCACCATAAATAGTTCTCAGGAAGCAAGTAGAGATTTTTGCCTAATAGTGTTTTCATCTTATGCTTGCCCTGAAGTGCTGCTGGGATGAAAAATTAAGTTGAAAAAACCTGAGAGACAAATTCTGTTCATCAGTCTTTCATGACAGTATGTTCTGGTTTGTTTATGTCATTTTATGAACAGCTTCAGACCTTAAGTGATAGCTTGCTTTTGTGAGCAGGTATGTGAGTAGGTAGGATTAAAGTGTTTTGAAGATGGGTAAGGAGATGCTGGCTTTGAGAAAGTAATTTATAATGCATTGGATAACAAACAGTATAGTTTTTCAGTTGTATGTCTAGTGTATTACACTTGGTTTCAAAAAAGACTTCTAAACTTTTACTTAGTCGCAGTACATAGCAGGGAAAGTTAATTGTCCGGGTCCCAAATGTACTGGGCATATGATAATTCATAAAAATAAATGTGTGATTGTAGTTGAGTGTTAAACCAGAATGATTTTGCTGTGTATGAAGTCCATGTTTATCTTATAGAAATCATGGGGGCTGGGGGTTGCTTATACAAGCCCATCCCAGCCCTGGAGTCTCTTAGCTTTTTAGAGACTAGAGTTGAACGTATTGTAGTTCAGTGTGAGGTCTCATTCCTAGTCCTTTAGGATATGATGTGCATTGCATCGAGGCTTTTAAAAAAATAAATGATTGGATGCTAAGTTCAACTGTGAGCTGGCATGTACAAAAGAACACACTTTGATCAAAACCCAATGCTAGATTTACTTCAGGTTTATGTAGTGGTGGGTTTTATTTCCTCTTTAATAATGTAATATAAGATAGAACTTCTGTAAGAGATCACTATGGAAGAAGTATATGCTACTGAGAATGAGATAACATTTTGCCTTAGACTTGCTAAATTTAATAGGATTTTGAAAAAAGTTTGCTGACTCTTCTATGAACTTCTTTTTTGTGGGTTGAAACTTCCAGACTATTACTGTAAATCTTTCATAATCCCTATTTACTAGTTAGTTGGAAAAATGAAAGCACGCCAATGTTCTTGATGAAATATGTTTTTTAAGGATACTGATTTTAAAAAGGTGCATATTGAAGTAACCATCGTTTAAAATAAAGGTTCTTTCTGTCTGGGAATAAAAATGAGTAGGACAGATACAACGTTTGCAAGATGCAATGCCTGCAAAGATGCATACATTCATTATTTACTTTCTTGCCTGACTTTTGCCTTTCCCAGTTTCAAATGTTTTTTGTGGTAAATAGGACTGGGGCAGTGATATGAATGTCAGCGTTCACAAAATTGTTCAGAAGAATATCTTTAAATCAGTAGGAAAGTAGAGTGATAGTCAACAAATCAGTAAAACAAATCAGGTTCAAAGTATTCTCAAACACAAAAGTGAAACACTCAAGGAGAGTGACTGTTAGAAATGGATTGTCACTGTTAATGATTAAAGAAGGAATATTAAAGATATGTGTTTAGATGGTAAAGTTATTTTTAGACTATGACTTCAAATTCATTGCTACTTGGTGGTTGGTTGTTTGTTTTTTTTCCTTCCTATAGGGGAGAAAAAAAACCAACCTGCCAAAGTGTTGTTACAGAAAATGTACTTTTTCATCTTGACAGTTTTCTATTAATATTGTTCTTCTCAGCTCTGTTACATTTATAAAATCTATGGATTCTTTTTTTTTTGCATTTTTATAGAATGAAACGAGGAAGGAAAACTGATGAGGCTGACAGCAGTTCATCTGAAGAGACAACTGAGAAAGAATCCAAGAGACACAAGGTTATAGACGAGAAAACCATAGCTGTGCAGAGTCCTGACTGGGCAAACCTGCTTCAAGACATTATCCTGCAGGTGTTTCAGTACTTGCCCCTTCTGGACCGTGCTCATGCATCGCAGGTCTGCCGAAGCTGGAACCAAGTGTTTCATATGCCTGATCTCTGGAGGTGTTTTGAGTTTGAACTGAATCAACCAGCTACGTCTTACTTGAGGGCTACGCATCCTGAACTAATCAAGCAAATAATAAAGAGGCATTCCAATCACCTGCAGTATGTAAGCTTCAAGGTAGTGTATTTTTGAGGCTTTTTAAAAGTAATTTTGTAAAAATAAAAGCATCTGTTAAACCTACTTTTTTTTCATTACAAATGTTTTAAGGAAATATGTCTGATACCTTTGAGACAGTTTTGATGGTTCATCTATATAAATACCAAAGCATGCAAAGTATGATTTTAATTAACGTTGGTAATTGAAATACTGATGATAAGTGGTAATTGACAATTGCGATCAAAACATTTTAACATTTTGAAAATTAAAGAACTCAATAAATGTTCGGAAAGGCTTACAATATTATTTTTGTGATTAGGGATATGAGTTATTTAAATAGAAATATGGAAGCTCTCAGTGTGCTAAGTCTTGTTTTCAGGCCTGGTATACTGAAGAAATGGGTTCTGTAAATGGGCATATAGACATAGAGGTTACCTCCTAATTCAGTTATTTATTTGGATATATTTTCTGTACGAAAACTTGGAATAACAGTTCTGAACATACCTTTTCATTGCCTTAATTCCATTAGGTGGGGATTTTTTTTTTCTTTTTTTTTATAGCATCTTAGCTGCTTAGAATTCTGCCTCAGCAAGCGGGCAGAAATACTTCAGTTTTGATAGTACTGGACATGTGGGTACTTGCCTCAGAATTATCTGAGGATGCATAGATTGAGCATTTCCCCATTTCACATCCTGTAGGGAGCTGGATGTAATATTCATGTTAGAAAACATCTAATGCACAGAGAGTCACTTCAGTACTACTAATACGCAACTAGCAATTTTAGTACTAAATTGTATGGGGTTGTCCATGTACGGGATATCTCAGCACAGCTCACTTTCAGTTAACTGAAAAAGTACACGGGATTTCCACAAGGTGATGTTATCTACTGGTTGTGCTTGGCTGAGAAATACCGTTTGGTGAGAACTGGCTTTGTTAACACCATGGAATTATTTTTGGCAGGTGAAAACCTTTAACATTGGCCTACATATTGCTGTGTTTTGGAAGGGTGCTGTGAAACAGTCATGGCTGTGTATGCATCAGCTATGTGACACATTTTGGAATGAAGTGATCTTACAGCAAGGTGGACATACTAGTTGTTTGTTTCTGAGATCTGGCAGTTTTTGTATAGGAATCATCAGCATGTGGGTAGCTGGGGTGCCTCTGCCTGATCATATGTATTGCCACTGCTTAATGCAGTGTCAGATGTAAAACAATTATTACAAGGATTGCAGGGTTTTTATTAGTATCTGAATAAAGAAAATTTATAGCAGTATTGGAATCACCTTCCAGTGTCTGTCTCCAGTCTACACGGCTTTGCACCAAATGTTTTTGAAGGATTTCAGATGCTCTTCATTGGTAGGGTGATACCCGTGTCATTGCTTGAACATGTCCCTTCACTTGTCCTTTAGGGTTGCAGAATGAATACTAGATAGCAGGAAATATTAAGTAGCAAGGATAATCACGAGGAAGGGGATACAGCAGTCAGAAGCGCTGACTGCTTCTCTGTCAGGGCTGAAAACTTGGGAATTTTTTTTTTGTAGGCAAAGGAGTACTGGATTATTGAAAACTGAGATTTTTTTTCAGCTTGTGTTTGTGCAGAAAATGAACATTCATTGGACTTAGATCAGTTGCTGACAAGGTAGCATGGCTTATGGTAGACTTAGACTTTATTACAAGATCAATTATTTTACTGTTCTGTAGGTTTGCAAAACTGTCATGTCTACTGTTGTAAGAGGTTATCCAGAAAGCATATCTGAACGTTGGCGAAAATCCACTGGAGGTTTTTTCACACACTAAAGGGTTTATAGAATTACCGTATTTGGGTAAGGAACAATGTAAAGAGGAAGTGGGGTAGACTCTCTGGACCCAAATGAACCTCCACTTTCTTATTATTTGATGTGGATTGAATATCTTGGAGCAAACTGTTTAGCTGACCCCTCACCATGCTGAATTTTACCAAAGTGTTTAGGATAGAGGTAAATTTATAGCAAATTTTCTTGGATTTTTTGGTATGTACTTTTGTGGGGGAAAAAAGAATGATGATGTTGGATTCCTGATGAGGGGTTTTGTAGTTTTTATTGACATCACATTTCAGAAGGTAAACTGAAAAAAACATTCAAGTACATTTACTCTATTCTGCTTTTTTGTAAACTGTGTTTGATGCAGTGTTTTCTGAACAATAAGTCTGTGGTTTTTTTTAAGGTGGACAGTAGCAAGGAATCTGCAGAAGCTGCTTGTGATATTTTGTCACAGCTTGTGAATTGCTCACTGAAAACACTTGGGCTAATTTCAACTGCCCGGCCAAGCTTCATGGATTTACCAAAGGTATTGTAAGATGTGTGCTTTTTTCTATAGACAAGTATTGCAGCGGTTCATAGAAGTATTTCTAGAACTTTATGTAACGTTTTATTGTAAAAATACAAATCTTTGGTAATCATTACTGGGCTCTATTAAAGGGAGGAACTAAGATGTCGTACTAAGATGTATAACTGTTTCACTTATTCTCTGCATCATGTGAGAACTTAGTCCTGACCTTGTTCTATTGACCTCGATGTAATAGTTGTTAATGTGTTGCAAATCAGGAGGCTAGACAATTCCTGTCTGTCTAATTGGACTCTGGGACTGTGGGGGATGTTTAGGAGACAACTGGTAATTGAATGAGTGGCAGAGTTTTATCCATGTGGACTTGCTGGAGGGATTATATTATCCTTGAGCTCACTTCAGAAGGCAATATGATCGTGATTTTCAGTACTTCATGTCATGCAGTCAAGCATCAGATTCTTAGGCAAAGTGCACCGTATTTCTGAAACTTTGTCAGATTTTTTTTTACCTTGCATGTTTACCAAAGGTTAGATTTTGTTAGAAGGCATGAATTCTCTAAATTCTCTAACCAACAATTCCTGCTAGTGAGGTAGAAATGTACTGTTGTTGAGGAGCAAGAAAGTGGTTGCGGTAACCTGGGCAGCGTAATTCTATGGCAGGAACATCTTGGATGTCTCACGGCCTCAATTCTTGAATTCAGTCCACATATGAGTGAAGGGCTGGATACAAGTAGACTATTAGCTGGATCTCAGTGACGTCATTGCTGATGATGGCAACAAGGACAAGGAAGAAGTAGGGACAGCCTCAGGAAAGGAAGTAGGCTATAGGGTTTAAGCAAGGTTAGCTACAGAAGGATTATCAATTATTATCCTTGACAGCTGCGTCATGTAATTCTCTTGAATATGTATTTTTAATCCTTAATTTTCAAAGAGGCTTTCCAGATCTTTAATTAGATTTTGTATGATTATTTTGTTTTCCTTTTTCAGTGTGCCTGTAAGAAAACCTGAATGTAGTGGAAAAAAAACACAGTGTCAGTGTGTTAGCAATACTTTGTTATTTCAGCTCTTGCATATTATTTCGTTTCTTAATCTGAATGCTGGTTTAGCTCTCTTACTTAATTTTCACTGGAGGGATATGTTATAGTCCTGTTCAGCTTGCTGAATAACTATTTGTAGTCATTCATGCTATGGTATTACTCAGCTTCAAGGCTTCTAAACTACAGGCTTCCTTTTTTTGTTCCTAATAAAATGTGGCCTTTAAAAATATGTGTTCAGAATGAACCGAAATCAACTCTAGGCATAATTGCCTTTTGATGTTTACCACTCCAATAATATTGTCACTGACATATGGTACCAGTGATGACTTTTAAATTTTCTTAGACCACTAATGAAGCTAAAGAATTTAATTGAACCATGAATGAGTTGTTGTGGGAAGCTGTTAGTAACAGGCCTGTTGGTTGGCAAGCAAGAAAAGATGAATGGATCTAAAAAATGGCTAACACTACACAATTGTTTTATTTTTTATTTTTAATCGGACCATATAGGAAGTCTGAACTACTTTGCATTATCTTCATCGGCACTCTTCTGATTTCAAGTAACATGACGTCTGGCAAATATTTGTAAATCACGTTTGGCATTGTGTTGCCTAGTCTTTTCGCTAAGCACATTCTACATGAATCTTTTAAAGAATCTTACTATAGGCTACAAATGCGGCAATATTTAAAAGACATTAAATCACCAGCTTTTACATTTTGGGATATTATCTGTCTTCCGTTAGCTCTTCAAACTACAGTTTCAAGTTACCTGCTTTTGTAAATGTGTTTAACTTTTTTACCTTTCTATTTAATAGCCTTCTGGGTGAAGGGAATTACATTCTAAATACAGAGAATTAAAACACAATCCTAACACTTTAATAATATTTCCACTCTGTATTCTGAAAGGACCTTTTTCTCAGTACGTAACGTATATAATCAGCATGTTGTCAGGATAGTTGGGATTGGTTCCTAAAGCCAGAATGCCTAATGCTTCTGATTTTAACTTCCTGTTTCCATAATACTGCTGCCAGGCCTTGTCTCATATATTAGGCCTTCTCTCATATAACTCTATACAGGATTCTACATGTGCATGTGGCTGAGAGCGAAACAGTACTGAAATCAAAGTAGCAGGTAATTTTATGGGATACTTAATGTAGTGCATGGAGGAGGTGCTTTTTTTTTTTTTTAGGTCATCTGTTCAGTCAATTTTGTGAGAAATCATGAAGATAAGCTAATTATTAACTTCCTTCAAATCACCAATGATTTCTACAAGCACTGCTGTATCTGCTCTTTAGTCAGTATTTTTCAAGTTAAGGTGTCTTTACTGGTAAGTTTTAGTGGTTACATAAGACCACTGAGGAGCAGCCTTGAGCACTGCACCTATATTGTCTATGCTGCTTAATTGGTAATTATTGATCACCTGCTCCTTGGCTCTGCTTCTAGAAGATGCGTCTTTGGAGTGCAACTTGCAAATTACTCTCAAAATTAGAGCTTCTAGGCCTTTTCTTTGCTCGTGGTCCTTCTATAGATTTAAGTTTGTGCGGTGGATTGTCCTGAGTCACGTTCTTGGTTTATGTTTGTTAGACATTCGGATTTGTCAGATACATAGACTGATAGCAAAAAATTATCATACTTCCCCTACACAAAAATTTGTCAATTTTAGCATTAATTTTTAATTATGCAATTTCAAAGAATGCCTTTTCTCCAAATGCCGTCAGTAAGTAAAAGAAAACTTAAGACTGCTGTGTACAGTGTGAAACTATTGAAACTTCTATTTTGGATACTACTGTTTCATTTAAACTTTTTTTTTCTTCCAGTCTCACTTTATTTCTGCACTGACAGTGGTGTTTGTAAACTCCAAATCCCTCTCTTCACTTAAGATTGACGATACACCAGTAGATGATCCGTCCCTCAAAGTGCTAGTGGCTAACAACAGTGACACGCTCAAACTGTTGAAAATGAGCAGCTGTCCTCATGTTTCTCCAGCTGGTAAGCTACCATGTTTTTGTTTTTTAAAATGTATGCGTTAACATTCTGTCTGAAACCAGAAAAAACAGGGGTGGGGTGAGAGTGAGGATGAATGCGGTGTCTACAGCAACTGTCACTGAATCAAATACTAATTCAACTGGTTGTCAGTCCTTCCATCCCACCACTTGCAGAGTGAATACTGAGCTAATAATGCATGTCTGCTCTGGACAAATGACTAAGCTCTAGTGGAACTTGTATGTATTGACTTGATAGCGTACTGCTTCTGCAATGACTAAGTATTCCAGTATAATTAAGCTTTTTTGGAATATGAGTTCCTCTTCCGCAGTGTGAGTTTTGAGTGTTGCAATGTCAGGGATTATGAAGATGCTGGTTTAGTCATTCTGAAAGCGAGCAATTTAATTTTTTAATGGAGGATAAGTGCAGACAGCATCAACAAAGGGGAGATGTGACTGAGCAGTGCGGAACTTCTGCCATTACCAAATGTACTTCATTAGCACTCTGAAGTGTGTTTTTAGCAAGAATGAAGCCAGCTCATATCAGAATGAAAGCACTTAGATTCTTGAAGTTCATAGAATTAACGTTTGTGGATCACTTATGCAATGCAGAGCAAGATTGTTAAGTTGATGGACTGTGAATCAGTTTTACACTGAGACATGGAAGAGGAATTATAAATGAGATGTTGACAACTTAGTTAAATTGCTGTTCTGAGGATAAGTAGAAACTCCTGTAGTCACCATAGCTTTCTTCATGCAAATATATCGCATCTGTAAATATTAGGTATGTTATACGTAAAATTCACCAGTGAAGAAAATGATACCATAGCAGAGAGCATGTTGCTGGAGTGATAACAAACTAAACACAAATGTAATACCTTTTGCAAGTGTTAGCTGTCAGACAAAACCTTGTGTTTGGTTTTGTATAAAGAAGTCCTGAAAATGCAGGCTTGTTTTGCAGCAGATTTTTCCATCAAAGTGTTCACCAGCGTGTTAATGGGAATGTTATTTCCTTCAAAGCTTTGTAATAATAGATAGGGGGTTCTTTAAATTAGCTTGAGCGACTGGTTTGTTTTTTTTTCTGAGTTAACATTTCATTTGAGAATCCTTGTGTGTGAGAAGTACAGCAGCCATAATGTGTCTGTCAGGAGAAAGAGGCTGCAGCAGTAATTTGTAGTTAGGCAAAGAGTAATTTCCTCAGACTTGGATCCAAGAGCAACCTGTCAGCTCCAGCAGACTCTGCTGGCTTGTGGCTAATCCTTGCTGGAAGGTTTTACGGAACATCATGCACTTGATAATCTGGGAGAGGACACAGGTTTACGAAGTTGTTTGTTGTATTTTGTTTGATGTATCTTGTACGATGGATTAGTGACAAAACCAGAGAATGCTAAGCAAACAGCAGGAGAGTTTGATTGCTTAATTCGAGTCTGGGTGTGCCTTGAGATGGAGAAAAAAGTAGAACATGAGAAAGGAGCTGGTATTGGGATAGTTGGCTTCAGAGCAGACAGGCTGCAAAAATGAGACCTTTAAGGAAAATGAGAAACTTGGAGCACCAAGACTTACCTGGATTTTTTTTCCTATTGGGAATATTATAATTATCAGGCCGCTATAAATGTGGAAAAAAACTTTAATTGAACCAAAAGAGCCATGAATTATGCAAACTGACAGCATTTCTGTAAAGGCTGTGTTTCTGCGCTGCTTTGAGGTAGGAGGGTTGCTTCTCTTTGAATGGGGGACAGGGGAGAAGAGCAAGGCATAGGGTGTGTCTGCATCAGCTGTTTAGTAGAGCCCCGGGGGTGGTGGGGGTTGATGCAAATCTGTGCTGTATGAATGCAGCACTTGCAGCTTGGGCTCCAGGCAGGCTCTCCAGTAACTAACTACACTGTATTTGCTGTCGGTTCTATATGCAGGATACATCATTTCATTGACAGTACGTGACAGGGTTATGCAGTCCTAGACCCATAAAAGATCTGTGGCAAGTTGAACCTCGGTTCTTCCCTTTTTGCATTTCACTAGTCAATAACGTGCCCTTACAATTAACAAAGATTATTGTTTGAGGGATGGCAGTTGGATAGCAAGCTGGTTTGGATGCTAAATTTGTAGCAAGTTGCTTTCTGAAACTGTGTAGTGGTGAAACTGTGTATCTCTACCAAGCAGCAGGCATGAGTCCGCTTAAATGGAGCGGCCCTAGTAGCTCTTATGGGAGTATTGCTGTAAGGGTAACTTTGTTATGATTTAAGGACAGGAAATGATATCCAGAATGTGTAGAAGGTATTTCTAAGGTTATTCTAGTTTTGTACTCCAATTTAAAAAAAAAAAAAAAATTCCTGGATTTTCACTTCATCTTTGATACCATACCCTCTCCCCTGAATGAAATAATGAATGTGCTTACATATATACACTGTTTTTACAGGAAATAGTTGCAATAAGAGTTTAGTTAAAATTCTGCTTACCTAAATTCTGTGGGTTTTTTATTCATTTAAGAAACTTTTTGTATTTGAAAGGTCAGTATTTGATACAGTTAGAAGAGCTTCTGATGCATGTGTTCTTGCAGATCCTTAGGTGGAAAATACATACTTTCTTGCTATATATATATTCACGCATTTCAATATTTTTATGGTAACATTTTTAAAGGAAGTGTTTTTAAAGTCAGTACAGGCTTTTGAGTTTAATAACTGCATCTTAAAATAACCGCTGTTTTTCTATACTTCTTCCCACTGCTTCAAAGCTATATAGTCTGTTGAGCTCAGGTTTTTCAGTTGTATATTAAATGCTATGTTCTCATCTCCTCTATTAATTACTTCACAGTTTTCTGGGTCACATGAAATGCAGAGGACTGTATGGTTGTTTGTTTGTTTGTTTATTTTTTGTGCTTTTTTTTAGCACTGTTACCAGTATGGTACCTTTTGCTTGTATCTGTAAACAGGATGAGTGTAAACTTTACAGACTGAACTGAATTCGTTTTGTTAATGTCTTTATCTTCAGTGAGCAGCAGGTTATATTAATTCATTAAAGGGAGAGTCTGAAAATCACTGTTCTAGGAATTACTGCTCCCATTTTTCAGTGTTTTCCTTCTCTTTTGCTGTTGCTTTTCCAAATGTAAGTATTTACACTTTGCTAGAAAGAACAAATACTGACAGCAGGAAGTTCTGTATTGAATTAAAATCATAGAATCTTCATGGTTGGAAAGGACCTTTGAGATCGAGTCCAACCAAACAACCTACAATCTCTGCCACTAGAGCATGCCCTGAAGTGCCACATCTAGACGTTTCTTAAACACCTCTAGGGATGGTGACTCAACCACCTCCCTGGGCAGGCTGTTGCACTGCCTGACCACTCTTTCACTAAATCAATTCTTCCTGATTTCTAACCTAAACCTCCCCTGCTGCAACTTCAGACCATTTCCTCTGGTCCTGTCATTATTCACCTGGGAGAAGAGGCCAGCACCCACCTCTCTCCAACCTCCTTTCAGGTAGTTGTAGAGGGCAATGAGGTCTCCCCTCAGCCTCCTCTTCTCCAAGCTAAACATGCCCAGCTCCCTCAGCCTCTCCTCATATGACCTGGTCTCCAGAGCCCTCACCAGCCTGGTAGCTCTCCTCTGGACACGCTCCAGCACTTCAATGTCCCCCTTGTACAGAGGGGCCCAGAACTGAATCTAGCATTCATTTTACGCTTGTTTCCCTCAGGTGACAGATTTCATTCGTGGCTGCTTTGTCAGCCACAGAGAGGGACAGCAGTTCTTCCAGAGCAGGCTAGGGAAATACTTTTATTACGAGTAAGCCCCTTTTACGAAATTGAATTTGTGTATATGTGGCCTTACAAAAGGGCAAAACAGTCAAAGTATGCTTTTTATTTGCTTGTCACATGAGAATCAGCTCCCACAGGAAAGTATACAATGCAGTGTGTAACTTCTTTGGTTCCTTAGCGAAACAGCAATGTAGTCGCATTAGTGTATGTGTATCTTACCGTGTAGGTACAAAGAAGTCAAAAGACCATACTTATGTGAAAAAGATTCATGCTCTGGTTGTCCAGTACGGTTTTGTTTTCATGTTAGGTCTTGAGTGCATGTTGAAATACGTGGTCTTTGTACTCTCTTGACATACATAAACAAAATCAGTTTTGTGTTTCTTGTTCAGTTATTTATCTGTGCAACCCCTTTCATAATGTTCTCTTTTCCCAGGTATCCTTTGCGTGGCTGACCAGTGTCACGGCTTACGGGAATTGGCGCTGAACTACCATCTGCTGAGTGACGAGCTTCTGCTCGCTTTGTCTTCTGAAAAACACGTCAGGTTAGAACACTTGCGCATTGATGTTGTCAGTGAAAATCCTGGACAGACTCAGTTCCACACGATTCAGAAGAGCAGCTGGGATGCTTTCATCAAGCATTCTCCTAAAGTAAATTTAGTCATGTACTTTTTCTTGTACGAAGAAGAGTTTGACCCATTCTTTCGTTACGAAATACCTGTCACTCACCTTTACTTCGGAAGATCAGTAAGCAAAGACGTACTTGGCCGCGTTGGGATGACATGTCCTCGGTTAGTTGAACTGGTGGTGTGCGCCAACGGATTGCGGCCGCTGGATGAGGAGCTGATCCGTATTGCGGAACGTTGCAAGTATCTGTCAGCCGTTGGCCTAGGAGAGTGTGAAGTCTCTTGCAGTGCCTTTGTCGAGTTTGTGAAGATGTGTGGTGGTCGTCTCTCTCAGCTTTCTATTATGGAGGAAGTTTTGATTCCTGATCAGAAATACAGTTTAGAGCAGATTCATTGGGAAGTTTCAAAGCATCTCGGTAGAGTCTGGTTCCCAGACATGATGCCCACGTGGTAAAGTCCTTAAAAGACTTCAGGGTGGGTGGAATAGCACCTTGAACCCAAGCTTACCGTATTGTAATTTACTGTATAAGCGTACTTAATACTGTAGTTTTTACTATAAGTTACTTCATTGTTTGATTAGAAAATTAATTTTTCATTCAAAAGTGATTTATGAAATCCAGATTGAAAAATAGAAATCACAGATAGCTCCAAAACCCGTTTTCCTCCAAACAAAAATGTGCTTTCTGTTTTAGATCTGTTCTTTTTCATTGATGGCAACGTAAGACTTTGGAAATTTAAAATATTGAAATGTACCTGCAAAATACCAGTTTTAATATGCTGTCCTTCTTTGACTTAGATACTAGTATTGGGCACAATCAGATTTGATTTTAAAAAACAAGCAAAACCCCACTGAAATTGCATGTTTCTGTTGCAGAATTAAAGCATTTCTAAATCCAGTCACCTAGACGACAAGATTAAGATTATAAGGAGTATTTAGTAGGCTGTGAAATATACATGTTCTCTTATATAAACATCGTAAAAGGCAAGAGCAATACACAGTAATATATACAATTAAAATACTAAGTTTGCTACCTTATTCAACAGATTATTAGATCCATCTAAAACGTAGTTAGAGCGCAAACAAGTAGTAGTGCGAGCCACCAAAAGTGGTGTGGGTTCCCCCCCGTACATTTTAATGTAGTTTGCTTATGGGGGCTCAGATCTGTGTCTAAACCTGTTTTAAGGTATTTTATGTCTAGCTCAGGAAGCGAAAGCATTCTGGGGAAAAATGTAGATACATTGTATTTAAAAACACATCAGAGTTAATGAGCTGTTCTTGCGCATTAACTGGTTTTGCAGCATAGGTTTAGGTGGAATAATGTAGTGTTTATTAAATGAACCCTGCAGTGTTAAATGTGATGACGTGGGTGTGAACGGTGTGAGACAAGAAAGTTAAAATTTGAATGGTGACCAAGAATCTTTTAACAAAATCTTAGACCTTTTGGCTGCTTTCAATTTGAGAGAAATTACATTGTAACAGTTGCTTAAGCTGTATAAACTAATTGTATACTGTAAATCTGTTTCAGAAACGTTTATGTATAAAGTGAATGTTTGATAGATGATCATTTTGTATACCTTTAATTCAGCTAGTTTGATCATTTCAAAATATTTAAAAACCTAAAAGCAGTAAACTTGCGTGAGGTAGAGCAGTAGGCAAAAATCTGTTTTGAATATTTGGTTAAATCAATTTTTATAAAAGAAAGTTTTTAGTCTGTAATTGGTGTAGGCAACATGTTGCCTGTGATCTGGATGTGGCTTGTGACTTCATTTCTTACCGCCAACAGTTACGTTATTTTTCTCTTTTATATTATTGATTGATGACACTAAAGTATTCCTGCGACTGCTGAATGTGTCGGAAGGGGTGGTCAGCCACCAGCGGGGCAGAGCTGCTCCAGCTCTGGGCTGTGTCCAGCTTAGCTGGTGGCTGCTTCTCATTGGAGCTGTTCAGCTAGTTCTGGTAATAAGTAGATTTTCTTCATTTCTGACTTCGGTAATGTTTATCCAAATGTATAGTTCAAGTGTAATACACTTATGAGCATATTTAAGTTCATAACTATATTTTGAGCAAACATTGCTCAGCGGACTGGACATCTTTATGGGGGAGTTGTATGTTTCTGGAGAGCTTTGATTTAAAAATCACGTTTTATGAAATACGCAGTTTTTGTATTAGAAATTGTTAAATTAATGTAATACCATAACTAGCTTTTATTTGTATAAAAGGTGTCAATATATTTAGTCTGTAAAAGTGAAAAAGCTCAGTGGTTTTTTTTATATTCTGACTTTTGGAATTGCTCGTGTGATAAAGGCGGAGTAACACTACTAATCTGGGGAAGAGGACATGTTTTCACTAAACTAATGTGTGAAGTAATCTCATTAACGCAGCTAAAACCTCTCTGGACCTTGACTGCTGGTGTCCTGATGCTGGCAAGGTGAGTAGATCTGTTGCTTACAGCTTCCATAGCGGCAACTACTGAAAGGCAAGACACAGCCTGAGTTCACCGAGTTCCCTCACTTCTGGAGTTCACTTTGAAGCCCAGCATCCTGCTTCCCACAGGGAGACCTCCAGTGGATCCTGAGGTGGGGAACATCTGACCAGTTGAAGGCTTTATGTGCAGTTGTAGTGGAACTGCTTTCCCCAGCAAGGAAACTGGCTGGCCTCTTCTGAGAAGGTCTCTGTCTTGTTCCAGAGACTTCGAAAAGTCCTTCATGGATGTGATATTAGCATAGCGTCGTAACAGTTATCAAAATGTTCAGGGATAAGAAAGCCACTTGAAAGCAGTTGTGTCTCTCCCAGTGAAGGTCGTCAGTTTTTATACAGCAAACCAATTACAGCATCCTGATCTCAAATAATCCAGCTATAAAACAAACCTCCCAGGCAAGCCTATGTTCTAAGTAGCTTCAGGAAAAGCTACAACCCTCCTTTTCAGCAAATCTTGTACAATTCTTATTTTGCCTTGTACACATGTAGGAAAAAATGAGTAATAATTGACACGAGTAGTAACAAGCGTACCACTAGTTCACTAGAAACATGAACAACATGGTTGTCTTATAGCTGTATAAGATTCACCTTTATTTCTTGTTGTTTTCAGAAGATAATCCAGCATTGGCTTGGTTGTCCTGTTTTGGGTAGAAGTTGTTAATGCATGCAGTGGCAAATCTTACCGTGGAACACAAGTGCTACATCATTTCAGGTTTTGGATATAAAATTACTCTTGAAAGCTGTTGATGCCAGACAGCTGGGGCAACCCTGGCCAGCTGTGCTAGTTTACAGTAAGAACTTGTAACAAAAATGAAAAGGTGAGTGATTGAAGAGCAGCTGGTTACATTAATTCTGTAACTTCCAGTGACTTACCCAAAGCTACAAACCTGTGTGTTTCAGTGGGGTTTTTTGGAGTGATTTCTAGTCGGAAACTTCCATTAATACTATGCAAACTGCTCTAACTACACAGGTATAAAAATTAGCTATATCTATTACAATTGTTGTTTGTGTGCCAATTAATTTACCATGAATTTAAAGCAGGGTTCATCTGGGCCTCTATATTTGGAGTAGGCCTGACTAGAACCTAAACTTCGTTGCATTACTTCAGAGAAATCTGTCTTGATCCTTGGCTGGCCTCGTTGGTTGCACATGGAACGGTAAAAGTAAATGCTGCTGCTGTACCTAAAACTGGAGCATTGATTTAATGAGGAAACTTGTGAAATCTTAAAGGGACTCGGAACTTCAGTGTCTGTAGTTCAGACTACTAACTGAAAAGTAAGTTTCCTAAAATGCAGATGGTGTAGAAATAAACTCCTTGGAGATATGACTGAAGTATCAAAACTAGGATGGTGAAACCACAGTTAACCTTAGACATTCTGTATGTTCATCCTTTTCATTAGGTTTCTCTTGTAGGATCACATCCACTGCTGGCTGTTGGAGTTCACGTGCTTTGAAACAGAGACCATGGCATGCTTTCTGCTCTGCCTTCCACCTCTGTGTCACATCGTGCTTAAAGGAGGAGATGATTCTTTTCATTTTAGCCATTTTTCCTAGACTGAAAATACAGTGTATTTTCTGGATGGCTGGTAAGGTCTATTTTCACTATCTAATATTGCTAATTTGCAATCAGCAGCTGATGGAGGGGTTTTTGTTATGCTTTAGACTTACAATGGAGTCTAAACTATAAGTGGTAGAGCAGAAGCCTCCTCCAGTCACGTTATTCCCTAGTGGTGGTGACTTCAAACCCAGAAGAACCTCAACATCACTGACACCATCCTCATTTATGGTACCGAAGGCAGCAGCTCTCCTCCTCCTGATCATTTGTGAGTGGTTTTGTGTGGGGGAAGGCAGAAAGCGTTTGTGCCAGCTGTTGTCATCGCATGGCCCTTCAGGGAGCAGGAGCCGCTTGTCCTGAGGCATGACAAGCCAGGACCTGCCTTGGTTGAGGACCCTCCTGGAGCAAAGTCTGGGTTCCAGCCCTGAGCAGCTCAGCGGTATGAAAATGAAGCAGCATTGCACAAACCCACTGTGCAGACTTAAAAATTCTCATATTACAGAATGATCGTGTATTTTGACCCTTAACTGCAACACGCATAAAAGCAGGGAGCAGAACCAAGCACAGCCTAAAGTGACCGATAGCTCCTGTATTCGAAGCATGAGCAACGACTCAAGGACGCATTCCCTGGAGACAGGTAAAAGAAAGTAGGAGCTTATCCTTGCGCCCGGCAGTTAGGACAGCCCCTAGTTCATACTATCAGGCAAGTGCTATTACCAGCTGGTGGCGAGTGGGATGTGAGGTGTTACCCTTTTATTTCTGCTCCACCTCAAATGTCTGAGCTAAATGGGTGGTTTTCAGGCACAAGCAATAACAGATCATCAGGTGTACGAAGCTGTTAGAAATCACAAATGTTTGCTTTTTAAGTGATGGAAGTATCATCCTTACGGATCTATTTGGGGCTTGTCTAAACTTCACAGAAGTAGCCTACTGGTCACTTCATTGTTATTTCGGATCTAACTCTATAGGCCTAACTCAAGGCTTCTGGATTCTGCCTACCAGAGAGCACTGCACTCATTAACTCCAGTCTAAATGCTAGTGAAACTATTCTCGGTGCATTAATTAGACAGCTTCAACAACTGCACCCCTTCCAGAATTGCAGTTTGTGCTGATGGAGCTCATTTCCACCTGGCTGTGCATTCCCTCTGAACAGTTGGCTTTTTGGTCAGAACCTTAGGACTCCCAAACAGAGAGCAGCAAAGAAAGCGAGGAGTCCTCTCTCCAAATATTGTACCTATGGAAGGAATAAACGCTGGCCTCAGAAGGAGCTCATGTATGCTAAAAGAAGGACAAGTACTATATTGATAATTAGTACCTTAAAACCTGAGGGTAGAGTTCCTCTTCCTTCCAAAGTGAGACACAAACTTGTATACGCGCGTGGCTGTGTAGAGGAATTGTCAAATGGCCATCAGTATGACCTACTACAGAAAATATTCAGAGATTTTTGTCTCAAAGAGTTGCTTCTTCCTGCTTCTGACTGGAAGGGATGCAGTGTCCGTGACAAATAATTGTTCAGTTGTCTTCATCTTACTTTTCTTTTTTTTGTTGCCTGAAATTTACTGTCCTCTAATTTTTGACTAATATGTGATAGGAAGGAACTCTTTTTTTCCTTGAAGCGACTCCGTGTACTATCCAGAGTATCAGGGTTAGGGTAAAACACACTAAATTAAGCAGATTGTATAGATTAAATTGGAGAAGGGAGAAAGGGCTGTTATTTAGTTACAAGAAGCCCAGGATATTGTAAACTTGTACTGACAAAACCATGAAGTTACATTTTCCCCCAGCCATGAAAAGTGGTTACTTCTTGCCTATAGGCATCCCGTTGCTTCTGATCCAAGTTCTTTAATAATAATAATGAAGGTTTTACCTCTGTTATCGGTCAGCTATGTCAAGTTGTTGTATAATCTAGAGAGATATTACTAGTCCACAAACACCTATCTTCTCATTAGGAGCTGTGCAAGGCAGCTTTGCTACGTGGGATTCAGCTACTGTTACTTGTGTATTGGAGGATTTGGCGTCTCCAGTTCTGTGGGGCTCTTTTACATCCCCCAGCTGTTAGGGGAAAAGAATGACTTTGGTGTCTAGGCTCCCGGGGTCCAATATGAAGATGATGTAGTACTGTACAGTGAAGGAACCACACTGTCAGGCTGAGCAGAGAACCTCTTTTACCAACTAGGGGAGAGCATGACTCATCCCACCATGGCATCTGTTTTCAGGCTCCAAAAAGTCTCTCTAGCTGCATCACTGATACAACCTTTGTAGCAAATGCTAGAGAATAAGCTTTGGGGGCTTCTACTGGCTTGGTTCCATGATCCTATTTTCCCCTGCGGAGCTTGGGACACTGGTTTTGAGGTTGAGGCTTTTTCCTGAGGGGATAAATGCAGATTTGGGGTTCAAAGTTACAAAAACACGTCTCAACAAGAACGCACCTTCTGTAGACAGGCTTGTTCCTCCCTTTATCTCCCCTAGTGCCTCCTGGATTACCTTCTTGGTGGGTAACCTAAAGAATATGAAACTCTGCTGGTTAAAGCACAGGCTTCTGACTTTGGCTGCAGAGAGTCTTTCAAGCTGAGGTAGATGATGTTTCATGTAACAGTGGAACTAATGAGCACCTTTCCCCTGCAGAACAGAGGTGCGCTCATCACCTCATTCCCATTACACAATAATACAATTCAACTAATTAATTTTAGTGACTTTTATAACACAAGGTCAATTTTCTGCCATTCTTATGATTTGAATCAAATCACTGTGTACTTGCACCGTGTACTCCCCTCTTTGGCTGGAGGGGGCTATTAATTCAGCTCAAGCCAACTGAAACGGCAGAGTTGGGTGCCCGTTTGTAACTACCGAGCCATAAGGCAGTAATAACCTCTGCAGGAGCGCCACTCGTTCTGCAACTGGTTTAAAACCCAAATTGAGCAGCTTACACTTGGAGATGATTATGCTGCTGCAGGGATTTTTGTGTGTGTGTGTGCGTATAGGCACCTCACTGCTCTCCAGCAAGCCAGCATTCCTTTGGCATTGGTCAGTTGGGTTTAAAGGGAACCAGTTGCCAGGTTGCTCTGGTCCTGTTTGTGGCTATGCCTAAAAGGACACTGCAGCTGGCACAGCACCATGACTGCAAGCATCACTGCCAGCAAGAGGCTGCAATCACTTTTTACAGGCAAGTGTGTGACAAGCACTGAATTTTGACGCCTGACAAACTGTCACTGCTTCTTTCATATTAAGGATTCCATGCTTTTTAAAGAAATGTAAAATGAATATAAACATGACCTCCATGAAACTGACTTCCTTGAAGCCTCGAGTAGACTTTGAGACGGGAGACTGCTAGAACACTGCAGTTATGCATCAAAGTTGACATGAAAAACAGGCTGTTTATCTTGTATCTGTCGTAGAAAGCTCACACACAAATCTTAGGAAGAGCCATCTGTATTGTGAAGGAAGCAAAGTGGTGACAAAATACCACCCATGCCATTTTCTAATAGATCCACAGCCCCCTTTCCACCCCACTGCGCACCTACTTCGTGAACCAGAGAAGAGTTCATAGGTCCCAGTTGTACAAACCAAAGAAATACAGAAACACCGATCTAAGGCACATGTTGGAAGAATTAGGCACATCTAGGCACGCAGGTTTGTTAGCTCCAACGCATGGATAGCCAGGTTGGTCAGGACAGAAGGTTCTTGTAATGCTTATGTCCCACCTCTGTTGGTGGCCAGGTGCTATCTGTCACCATGTGGCCGTAAATGTGGAGAGGGCCCAAGACTGGAGTAGGCAGGTTGCCTCCCATTCACCCTCTGGCACTGCAGAGTTTAGCCGAGAGGAGCCACATCAGCCTGCCTTCAGGCAGCAGGTGTCCATGGTTACACAGAAGGTGACCAAGTCAGAGATGCTGAAGTGTTTATGAACATATTGTGCGGGTAATAAGAAAAAAAGGCATAGTCTTCCATGTGGTGTAGCAAAGCCTTCCCAACACAACTTTTACAGTTAGCAATGAAACATACACCACTTTAATGCCATCACGGTAGCGCTCAAAAATCCTTAAGGATATTCTGGCATAAGGGCAAGTTCGGTTCTTCAGTAAGCAATTACACACCAAAGGATGCTTTGCTTCTAATAGGTAAAGGGACCTCTTCATAAATTATTTTGAGATAAGGGTACTTCATAGGCAAAAACCAGTATTCCAAGTTGTAGAAGAGGTAAAACTGACCATTCAAGATGACACGATCAATTATTTTTAAAAGATCCACAAAAAACTCTCTGACTGTCCGATGAGGTTTGAAGGGATAGTAGAAGTCTCTTATAGCTGCTGCCAATGTCTTGTTTCCTAGCGGTCCAAAAATAGATGTTTCATTTCCCAAATAAATTGGTTCTCCACTGAATAAAATTATGCTTGTATAGTTTGTCTGTATCTTCTTAAATACAGCTCCTAAGTCAGCTAGCTTCTGGTACGTTCTCAGTATAAATTTAGAGCATTCATAAGAGTCAAACCACACTATTGACTGTTTGTCGGGACTTGCTTGAACTGTCCAAGTCTCGTAGTAAATGCCAGTCTCATTGTCATATTTTACCCATTTTGCCATTTCATTAAACATAGTTCCTGTAAGAGATAAAAATAAGCATTACAGACACAAGGTAACAAATGCATGACTCAAAATATTTTTCATCAATTTCAAGGTTTGCCTCCCTTCCCTGCAAAGGTTTACTTGCAACATTACCTAGCCCTACAAAGACACAACGCTTAGGTTAGAGGGAGAAGTAATACCCCACTGAATAAACTATATTTACATGTAAGTTATTTAAACTGTAATTTCTTTTTCTGCCCCATTTCCTGCTACTATGCCAGAAGATCCGAAAGTCAGGGAACCATGACGCTTCTCATTTTGTTTTATCCATGTAGGCAAACAGGGCAGATAGATAGATAGATCTATCTAACCTACAAGAGATGCTGACAAAGTGCTCACCAGCACAACAGGGGTTTCTGCACTTCCTCAAGTTTTAACTAAATTCATCAATTCAGGGCAGAAGTTTTCATATCTCCCCCCCGTAAGAAACCTTAGACTGAGACACCCTGCTGTTCCAGCAGCTCCTCAGCCAGCAAAGTTGACCTAAGCCAAATGATATGAGCGGGATGTGAAGACCAGTAAACTTAAAGACCTTGTGGATTATTTTTTTTTATTTAGAATACATGCTTGGAAGTGTTTTGGTTATTTCACAGCTGGAACGAGGAAGACATCTCTAACACAGCTCATCCCTCCAGTAGCTCCATCCTTGCGATTCAACTGCCTCCCCAAAATAAGAGCTGAAAGACAGGACTTCTCTTCCTTTTGTTTTTCCCATGGTCCTGGCCTAGTCCTTCCTGCTCTCTCTTTCCATAGGGCACAGGGTACAACCATCTATGACTCAAACCTGTCTACCACCTCGCATTCATAGCCCAGACAAATCTTGTGGATTCTTCTTGTGCCATACATCAGAAGACACAGTCAGATGACAGCTTGCAATCATGGCAGCATTCCAAGCCATGGCCTCTCTTTAGCTGCGAGTGTCACTGCTGTGGGTACAGTAACTGGGCTTGGTAGCTGCTGAAAAATAGGCGCGACTGTTGCAAGCGGTTACCTCGCAGTTCAGGGATGGCAGACACCAGACAGACCTGTGTCGCTAACACTGCCCTGCACACAAAAGCCAGCCTCTCACATTAAGTCTGCATTCACTACAATGTTGCATTCGTCAAGATCAACGAAGAGCACTGCATGCCACACATCTCCCTCCAAAACAAGCCGCAAAGGTCAGATTGATGGGTCTACCCTTCATCAGAGAGTGAATACATCTCACACTTACCCTACGGTAAGGCACGTGTGCAAGCTACTACCTCAGCGTAACTAAAGCTCTGCACATTCACCCCCTTATAACCATTCTTCGTTCCACACTTAAGAGCTTTTGGGCTTCACAGTAAAGAGTAACAATCACTCTGTTCAGTGAAAGTGTTGGATACTTTCTTTTTTAATTGCCCATGACTTGGTTTAATAAAACAGCAAGTCATTTAAATCTGTACCAACCTGTACCAAGGACTGTACTTGCTATACACTGTAGATGGGCTTGAAGCTCCCCTTTATCTTCTCAAATTCCTACCAGATTAGCTTCCTAGTGTATTCTGCAAGGCATGTTATTGAAAAGGATTTGTCTCTCGTAACAAGACTAAGATGGACTTAATCTGAAGTTCTGGCCTTAACATCTTAAACCAAAATATTACAGGTTAATGCATGACTCTATGATGATTTGTTGGAAGATGCCTACACAGTCAAAAATCAGACTCTGGATACTCCTGCCCTATTTCCACAAAAGAAACACACGGCTAAGTAACATTAACGTGGATGATGGGCTTTAGAAGAAAATGAAAATGGTTCAGTGTGGTCTCTGACGCTTCTGACAAACAGCTCCGTAGGATCTCGCAAGGGCAAAGAGGGTCCATCTGTGTCATGTGTTAAAGCCCTCTCCCATGAAACGGGATGCCTTTTGCCTGCTCTCTGAAAGAATTCAGCTCATGACGCTGTTCATCTGTGCTTGCAGCCGTTCACCCTCTTCCACAGTAACTTTCAGATTCCTAGTGAAATTCAGACGATTCAAAACTCACAGTGATACCAGCTTCCTAAAAGGTTCCCTGGAAACAGGAAGTGAGAGAGACACAGAGAACCATAACAATGCCTCCACATCCATCCAGTGTAACCTCACCCTTAGGCATCAAATAATCCACACACGCAGGAAGCATTACAAGTTCCACAACTGTATGAAAATATTTAACTTGGTATTCATACAGAAGAATACAACCATATCAGGCATCAAAGACTTCAGTCATGAGCTACAAACTCACAGGAAAGCAGCCCCGCTCGCTTCATTGCTTGAAGAACAGCCTAGAATTTCTTAGCAGCACTGAACAGATTATCTAGAGACTGAGTCCAGCAAAGCTGCTAAAGGTGGAAGCGGGCAAACGTAAAGCACCACATCACACTGGCTGTAACTGACTCTGCATTGTGCTGTGTACGCTATGCTAATTTGGGAAAGAAAGTAGATTTGGTCACAAAAAAATGCAACTCTCCAAGTCCTCAAAGGACTCTGTTCATAAGTCATTCGCTGTATTACTACAGCAATCAACCAGATTTATTTAAATTACCTTTTTATTTTAGAATTTCAGTGTTCAGTATATACCAGGAAGCTATTCCGGTGATCATCCACATATTTAGAAGTGCAAATCCTGGTTTTGTTCTATGACATATGACAGAAACCTACTACTGGGGACATTTGCACAGTTTTTATGACACATAATGGGGGAGACAGAAATAGAGATTAATATTTTTGAGACTATTTCTAAATATACCTTATTTGTTTGCTCAGTAATGTACACATGTTCACCAGTTTTTCTATCTCAGCAGCCATCGGCCACTTCACAATAGAAGGCTTTGCTTTGGTGAAGCCATGTGAAAATAGTTCATAATGGTTCTGTATAAGCTGTTTTGCTATTTTTACACTCAAGAGACTCAAGTGTTTTTGCGCAGCAACGCCAAATGACTCTCCTTGAACAGCTCTTCAGTGTGCATTGTTCAAAAGGCAGCAGCTTCATACCACTTTCTGTATTAAAGAAAGTGCAGAGGTAGTATTTCGGTTTTAGATTAGCATCAGCAACTAACATTGCAAATAACCTACAAAACATAAATTAAAAGATACTGCTTTACCAAGAAGACAAGGCTGACTATATTTTATGATATTAGCACCATCCAAAGCATCTGAAATCTACCTGATATCGTGGTCACAAGAACTAAAGTTCCATTTTCCTTCCAGTGTGCGTCATCTATTCCTTCATAAAAGCAGGCAGCTCCCTGGTTACACCAGAATGGTGCTTCCATGCCAGGCCGGAGATGTGGAAACGTACAATTCCCAAGCTGGAAGAGCTCATACCACTCCATAGTGTAGTTTTTGCCTGTGAGAGAGCTCTTGAAACCCACAGCATCATGCATAATTTTCTGGAAAAGGAAAAAAAAAAAAAAGCCCCAAAAGCCAAAATTTTAACATAAAACCGACTTCAGCTTGACCTGTACGGAAGATGCTTTGGAGCTGTTGTGTAACTGGGTGAGAAGGGAGGAAGGGGCTCCTATTACATCGTGGATTCAGTAGCACTGATGTATAACATACTAGATGGTATCACACACATACTTTTATCACAGAGTCACACTGTCTCAGCTCTTGTCTATCCATCCATTGTAAATTCTGTTACTTGGAGGCAGAGAGTCAGTGGGAGCTCATCATCAAAACTCAAGCTTACTGTTGAATCCTTAGCCTCACAGGGTTATTAAAGAAATAAAGAGCAGAAATGAGTTACCAAAACCAGATCTTAGTTGTGAAAGCCACAAAAGGAATGAGATAAATACTTATTTTAAAAGCTGTAAATACAGAAATTGGACCTTCGTTTAACAACTGAGATAACAATATTTGAAGCTATTTCCATTTTTGACATGTGTGCTTGGTTTTGATGTTATTATTTCACGTTCACTAGTATTTCTTTATTCATTAGGGATCATGCTTTGAAGCTTAATTATATATAGCTACAAATATTACTGAAGTTGAGATTCTTTCATATTTGCATGACTCCATGAATGGAGACTTTAGCTCAATACTGATGATAACATTCAAGAAAGATCCTTAAAAGCAGCCAGCACCCCATCATCCACCGTTCTGACCAGCTAGCTGTCCACTCCTGACAGATATCCATGTTCAGGCAAATATTTAAGTTTTTAACAACATAAAAGTTAATACACTAAGCGAGCATTTCATCAGACATAAACGGACAAATAAAGGTATTTTCTCAATGCAGTGCTAGCGCAGAAAAAAAGACACCCAAAACATAATGGTGTGTGTATATAAAACATTCCCAATATGTAGCTCCAGGGGGAATACATTCAAACCCACCAACAGTACTAGTCACACTCTTTTCCTTAGCTGAGCTAAATTCTGTAATTCTTGTTTGAAACATACTGGTCTTTGGATATCTTTCCTATAGATAGCCTAGCTTGTGTGCTCCAATACTCTTCCATACAAGCATATCCCAGCCTTACAGCTCCCATTCTCGCCACCTGTTGTGGAATTCAGCAGAATTTGCCTCTATAACTTTGTTAAACAAAAACACCACCTTACCAAATGTCCTAGTAGGTCCCCATATTTGAATTCCCATACTGGAGCCTGTAATCGATACACTTCAATTACATCCTCTTCTTTCATAACTGGGAAGGCAGAGCCAGTGGGACAGAAGGTGTAGCGAGCTTGGCAGTAAGGATCAGTTTTTGGACGGTAATCAAAGCGCCTGCGTTGAGAAAGAGAAGCACAAAGAATAATAAGCTCAGCTTCATGGCTGGAGTAACTGTCTCATGGCTTCCTAAGGGCCTGAGTGGGAAACCTCAAGTGTGCAGCCACCCCCAGAGACAGATTCTATGATCCAGATGCTGCAATACATGGAGTGCACAAGTTCATAAGGCTATGGAGGTGCACATTGGCAGAAACAGGACTTAACTTAGATAAAACAATCACTGTTTACATTCATCTTTCCTATTAAACCTCAAAAACTGAAGACCAAATCTGCTTACATATCGCCCTATATACAAACAGCAAAAAACCTTTCAAACAAGTCTTCCTTTCCCACTTTCTTTCAAATTCACTCACTGCATTTCACCTAAATGAAAGTTCCTATATTCCTGTTACCAAAACAGACTGGCATACACAGCTTGCCCAGAGCACAGCCTGGGAGTCTAACACACTCAGGGCTACTGAATGGGACAAATACCACAGCCATGAGATGACTCAGGGACACTGAACTTCCTAAGCCATAGTAAGGCCAGTAGCCCTGCTGAGACACCATAGTTTTTTTCCCCGTGGACTACTTCTCCAAGCTTGTTGCGTACTTCACCATGTCTGCTTTTGTTCGGTTCAGGAGAGGAGAAAGGAGACAAAAAAAAAAAAAAAAAAGAAGAGTATGGCTGGAAAAAGAACATACAGAAAACACACACTTAAGATCTGTTTCTAAATTGTTTAAATTGCACATCTTCAATTTTTAATTTCCCCTGCCACTGTGCACTGCATGTGACAAGAAGGTAACAAGCATGTTAAAAAGCATCAAAATACATTTCTGAGCGTCTCACACTGACAGGTTTTTCTTCCTGATTTTGACCACCCCGAGACCCACCCTTGCAACTACTGAACTTGCTGGAAAACCCCACGGACGACTCGTGACTGCAAGATCGGCTCCTTCAGGCATCACCTGATAGAAACTGAACTGCTAGGAATTACACAAGGGGCTTTCAAAACTTCAGGCGTGCATTAGACAGCGAGCAGTTAAACTATAACACCTCCCTTTACAAACAGCAAGCCCACACAAAATACACACGCCAGCATAGCCGTTCACCTGAAGAGGCTCATTTGTCTCCTCAAGAGGCTCATTTCCTAAACATAACCAAAGCTACTTGCTTCAGCAGAACGCGGTAACAGGCGCCCCTCTGCCTTCCGCAAGCAGCACCGGCCCTTCTTCTGCAGCTAAGGCAGCAAACGGAATTTTATACCCTTCCAACGAAAAGTCTGAAGTAAACGTCAATCTAAAAAATAAAGTTAAGTTGCAACCTGACTTCCTCATCGCAATTTTTTTTTTTTT
>VXBH01007709.1:35874-56337 GCA_013400035.1 Rynchops niger | reverse complement strand
CCTGAGGTCCAGCCAAAGCTCTCTATTTAGCCAGGCTGGTCTTCTTCCCCGTCGGCTCGTGAGCTTTAAGGTGAGCTCTGGCTAAGAGAAACGGCAAGAACAGGTTTGCCAGCAGCATCCCTGCAATAAACGCAGCTTTTTCCATCTCTGCAGAGTTCAAAACCGTCTACGCTGGCATCAGAGTTCAGATTAACTTTGGTAGTTGGCATCCGCAGGGGAAGTGCTGGTGTGTGCTGCTCACTGGGTATATAGTAACTCTGCTGGTGACTTTTGATGGTCAGGGGCCAGAGAAACATCCCTGCTCACTGCATATAAGCCCCTGAAGAACAATCAGTTCTCCAGTCAGCACTCTGCTAAGCTATAGCCAAAGAAAAAGGGAGGTGGAAATCCCTGCATCCTGCATAAAAACGCAGGAAAAGCTGCTGAATATTGGTTTCAGTAATGCTGGGACTACTAAACGTGTTCAGAAAACCATAAACTGGCACAGCTAATAAAATCTTTAATTTCAGCTACATTTCTGTATCTCAGAGCTTCATTGCTGCCTGGTTCTATACTGCTGTTCAGCACTATACATTACTTTCATGCATGTATACATAACCTATACATACCCATATTTTCATATTTCATTTTAATCTTATGCATGTTATTTGTGTCTGCTTTAAAGTAAAGCTCTGCTTTTGTTCTTTATAAAATAAAGTGTGCTATTTACTCATATGCGTTTCCTAGCTTGAGCGTAGTACAAGATGCCAGCTCTTTCATCTGTTCAAAAAGTTAAGTGTTTGTGTGGAACAGAGCCATAATTTCTAGTTTTAGAGATTTAGAAATAAGGGAAGCATAATTTATCCCTTCTATGAAACCAGGATGTAGGGAAGTGAAATGACATAATGAAGTTGCCGTGACTGCTCGTTAGCCAAACTAGAAATACAGTATGAACTGGTTCTTAGTCCTGGCTCAGCGTATGTCTGCAGTTTGGACTATTAAGTCTCCATTCAGGCACTGCTGTGGTTGCTGAAGCTGTTGTGTCAAATTACTAAGATGGCAAAGCTATTCTTTTTTTTTCCATTTTAGTAGCACTTTTATATCTCGCTTTATTGCATCCCATAGGAAACTTTTGAAGCACAGTACTCTGTTTTTTCTTCTTGTAAGACCTAAGTTATGTCATGAATCATATTTTAGCATAGAAAATAAATGACTAATAAATGTATGAATAAATATATTTAAGCTAAAAAGCTCACGTCAGCAATTTCTGAGTCAGCAGCTGTCTTGTTTATTACCCAGAAACATGTCAATGTGCCATTTATAAACCCACAGAGCTGATCTGCATCTTTATCCACTAGGAGGCTTAGAGGAAAGACAGACTAGCTACAAAGATCAACTTCTGGAGGTGACAGGATTCCTAAATTTTTCTCATTTCCTGGATAATTTTCTTTTGATTAGCGAAAACTGAACATTTTCCTGAAATGATGAAGAAGACTCTCAGTGAGTTCCCATTATAAAACAGCACCTTCTCTGTCTCTGCCCTTGAGAGCCACAGGATGGGAAGAACAGAGAGAAAAGGGAAGACAAAACCTGCTGCTGCAGCCAAAAGTTGTGGTTTTGAACAGCTGGCGTAGTTTTGAAGATCCACACGAGTCACCACACTGTAACAGTCACAGCAAAGAGGCTGTGGAACCTGAAGTAACAGCTACTGTCTTGGGAAAATGGGCTTCTCTGGATGGTGCCTACACCCTCAGCTGCACATATACCAGCCTTTATAATGGGAATATGCCCATCAGTAAGAAAGTTACAGTTACATATATACAGATCATAGTACACAAAACTAAACAGCTGGCAGTTTTACTGCTCACAGTTGTTTTTTTTTTTAATACTCACGCTGGCATGTGTTAGCTATCGCGTCAGCTGGATGCACTCTTGAGAAATACAAACATTACCTGAAGCCATACTGAAGCCAGCCTGAAAGACAGGAGCTCATCAGTCTGAGGTCCACCCTCCCCGCCGTTGAGGGGTGTGAAAGACATCTTGAGAAAAGGAGCCAGATACAGGACTCCTCTGCACCTCTACTCTGCTACGAAGCCCGAGATGCAAACTGAACTGTGCGTTGGGGTGGGAGAAAGCCACGTCTTTTTCTACAGGAAAGGAGAAGGGGTGGGCTTTGTGACTGCGTAAGGTAGGGCTAAGGGTCTCCCCTGAGGTCCTCCTCAACCCTGACAGCTAGGATGAGGGTACTGTGCTCAGGACACATGCGCAGTTGAGTGAGCATTTGGGACTGCAGGGAAGCCTCTACTTTGTTTGGTATTTTAGGGAAATGATTTCTTTCCAAGCTGGAATTCCAGAGGGGCTTTGCTGAAGCTTGAGAAATAGGATGAGGGCTGGGATAAAGATGCAGATGGTGAACTGATGAGTCAACTGGATACAGTCTGTGAAATACAAAGAGCTATCCAAGTTGAATTTAAACTAATCTGAGAATCTGTTGTTAGGCAACTAAGGCTCTTCAGAGCAGAATTTCCACTAGAGAAAACACCTTTCTCAAATCCTGAGCAGTAGGGAAAGGGCTGAAGTCCAGGACAGAGCTGTAATTCAACAAATTGAAGTCAGAAGGCCACAGTACATCAAGGCCTAGGACACACTCTCCCCTTCAGATTGTGTAGCTGGTTGCTCAAGGTCTGATAAGAACCATTGTGAAGAAAACCAGAAACTGCTCTCCCAAACAGCTGTGCTGAGACACCTCGGTGGGGCTTCCCTGCTCCTTCCCTGGGGAGCTGCTTTTAAGCTGAGGCTCTTGCCTCTCACCCAAGCTACACTGTGGCAGCCATGCCTGGGTCCAAGCCCTCTACCCCACTGATGCAGACCTCGGCCCAAGCATCAGTCTCCTGAGCTTGACCTTGGATCTGCCTCATCACCATGGACTTTGCTTAGCGAGCGGACTCTTGGTGGAACCTCATCACTGTCACCAGAGCTGCCCTGCTCACCTTGCTCGGGCAGGTGGGACTGGGCCAGGCTGGTGAGGCACCTGCTTCCACTCACCCTGTTATCCTGCTCGGCTCCCTGCTCCTTGGGGAGCAGCCAGCCCTCGCTGCGCCCTGGCACCCTAACTCCACATCAGCAGAGCAGTGAGTCCTCTTCAAACACATGTTTATCTAAAGTCAGGCAACAACTTTGGTCATTTATGCTAGGCTCTAGGGGTGTCAGAGAGCAGCAGAAGTAGGGCTGCTTTGCATGGGAGGACAAGCCACGAGCAGAGGTGACCATGGGCAGTGACCTCAATGACCACAGTGCAGTCCTGAAGTTTCTGAATGGAACAAATATGTAGTAGTGGCTGGATCCACAACAGTCCCAGACACAGCAAGGTAAGAGTTAAGCCCAGGACAACCTATAATATGTGTCCAAGGTCCATCCAGGAGGCAGGATTGAAGATGAAGCTACCTGCAGTATAGGTTCACAATCTGTGAAGGAAGACCAGACCATATGTCAGGACAGCAGGAGACAGGACTGGACATGCACACCTACAGCATAGCTCAGGTGATGTCTGGATGTCCAGGCCTAAGTTTACGTGGAGCCCATGGGTCAGTGGCCAGAGGGTGGGTGGAGGCCACAGCTGGGGTTGGCCAATGTAATTAAGGGCTATTAAGGCACTCAGGCTGCTAGCAGCAGTTTCTGCTTCCATCAAGGTGAGTCCTCACACCTTACAAAGATCTGGCTTCAGAGGTGTACTGCTTGTGAAATGCTTTTGTTTCTACTTGCTGTTGTGGACTCAGGCCAGAGGAGAGTCACCAATTGCTGTTTCAGAGTGATGCAGAGCCAGGGCAGGGACATATCATGATCTGGGATGAAAAGATGGACCTAAGACAGACACAGAGGGCCATGACAAGGTCACAGAGCCAAGGCAGGGACATTGCATGAGCAAGGTGGAGCTAGAGCATGGCACAGAGCCAGGGCAGTTATGGAGCTGGCACAGGGACAGGACACAGGGGACCTGAGTGGGATGGAAACATCACAACCCAATCAAGTCCAAGATCCATCCAGGAAAAAGGGCTACCTATAACGTGAGTCCAAGGTCCACTCAAGAGACAGGGCCAGAAACAAGACTGGAGATGAGGCTACTGACAATTCAGGTCCGGGGTCCATCCAGAAAGACTAGTCAGTAAGTCAGGACAGAAAGGAGCAGGGAATTCCAGCTCTGAAAGCACTCAGTTCCCTAGTTCTAATTTTAACCCTGGCCCTAACACACAAGAGAGTTTTGGGAATCCGCTCATATCTCCAAACATGCATTGAACTTAAACTCCATCCAGACAGCAGCCTCTTCCTAGCTCTCAGGCACGAGTAGGGCTCCAGGAAGATTCCAGCTCTGGAGACTCTCAGTTCCCCTATCCCCAAACCTAACCAACCTTTCCGCTCTCCTGCAGCTGAGCTCAGGGAGTCCTGTGCCAGTAAGCGTGCTGAACTGCCACTCCACTCTTACCAAAGATATTTTGTATTTCTCTGAATTGAGATGGCTCAATTCAGGACTCCCTGGAGTCCTACTCAGCCTGGAGAGTAAGGTGAGGATTTGCTGCTAAACAGAGGTCTAACTCCACAATTGTTTTGAGCTGAGAGGGGATCTCCCAGCGTACGGTTGTGGATTAGGCAGTCAGGTAATCAAGGCCTTTCTGAGCTTGAGCCTCACTGCAGTCCTGCTCAATCCTGAGAGGCAGTGTATGGGCTATGGTGGAGGTAGAGCTGTTTGGGAGACACTCCCATTTTTCTACAAGATCCGTCCTTTCATCCCTCTGTTCCAGTGAAGGAGTAGATTTTCATTATTAAGGCCAAGTTTCTTATAAGAGAAGCAGCACGTAAAAATGCAGGACTAAAAAGCTAAGAGACCTTGCTAAAATGAAGTACATCTGGCCTCCAGTGTGGCATTTGTATACTCAGTCGTAAGGAGGAGACTAGGGATGAACTTCTGCTTTGGCTCAAGGAAGCCCTTTTCATTCCCTAGGGCAATGCCTTAATGACTAAGCTGGGAGTAAGTACAAGAAGGTCACTTTGGTTTTCCAAATAAACTCTGCTTTTCCTGGTAAAATGGAGCCACCCTCTAGAGCACAATACAAGGTCAAGGGAGCCAACAGGGGTACGTGGGTCTGACAAGTAAAAGCATTACTGAAACAAAGAGCATTGGGACAAAGAGTATTGCTGATCTATACCCAAATCCCACTTTTTTTGGCTTTCAAAGCACTATCACTGAATCACAGAATGGTAGGGGTTGAAAGGGACCTTTGGAGATCATCTTGTCCAACCCCCTGCCAAAGCAGGGTCACCTAGAGCAGGTTGCACAGGAAGGCATCCAGGCGGGTTTTGAGTAGCCCCAGAGGAGACTCCACAGCCTCTCTGGGCAGCCTGTTCCAGTGCTCTGGCACCCTCAAAGGAAAAATTTTCCTCATATTTAGATGGAATTTCCTGTGTTTCAGTTTGTGCCCGTTGTCCCTTGTCCTGTAGCTGGGCACCACTGAAAAGAGTCTGGCCCCATCCTGAACACCTGCCCTTTCACTACTGATAAGCACTAAGGAGATTCCCTCTCAGTCTTCTCTTCTCCAGGCTAGAGAGCCAGGTCTCTCAGCCTTTCCTCATAAGAGAGACACTCCAGTCCCTTGTAGCTCTCCAATGGACTCTATCCACCAGTTCCTTGTCTTCTTGAACCGGGGGGCCCAGAACTGGGCACAATACTCCAGATGTGGCTTCACCAGGGCAGAGTAGAGGGGGAGGATGACCTCCCTCGACCTGCTGGCCACAATCTCTATAATACACCCCAGGAGACCATTGGCCTTCTTGGCCACAAGGGCACATCGCTGCCTCATGGTCAACATGTCTACCAAGCCTCCCAGGTCCCTCTCTGCAGAGCTGCTCACCAGTAGGTCAGCCCCTAACCTGTACCGGTGCAGTATAGTCATTACCCCATTATAGTCCTATGCGTGAAACAAAAAAAAAACCCGCTCATCTCACACATACACCACTGAGCCTTTGCGAGGTCCTACTGGAAGCAGAGCAACCTTCAAGCAAGCAACAGGCAGGCGGGCAGATGTCTAACCCCACCATTGCAATGGTCATCGAGCAGCACCGTCTCTGTTACTGCTCTGCTGTAGTAAGCAGGCCGGAACACAAATGAGACCGAAAATACAGCCGAGCCCATTTTGCTTAAAGCTAAAGGAGCACCTAATTCTCCTTCCCCCACCCCCCTAGATTTACCCCCCACTACATTTTGTAGGGAGGAGGGAGAGCACCTGCTGATAAAACTGCCTGCCGGGCCAGGAACAGCCCGGGCTGCCGGCTGTGGGGAAGGAGTGGAACCCCGGGCCACACGCCCCACCGACCCCCACGATGCTGCAAGATGGAGGCCGAGGCGGAGCCCGGCGGCGCAGGCGCAGCAGGAGGAGGAGGAGGAGGGTGCTGTAAGGTCCGGATTCGCGCCCGTTTGAGCAGCTTCTGCCTGGGGCCTGGGGGGCGGCGGCGGCCATGGGCAAACGGGTGGCCCTGGTTCTCGCCGGCTGCGGGGTCTTCGATGGCAGCGAGATTCACGAGGTCTCGGCGGCGCTGGTGCACCTCAGCCGCGGCGGCGCGGAGGTAGGGGAGCGGGCGGGCGGCGGTGCCCCGCTCCCCGGCACCCCCGCGGGGCCTGTGTGGAGCCGGGCGCGGGGGGAGGTATGTCTGCCCTGTCTCTTTGCGCCCCTCAGCAACCGAGGGACACCCGCCCAAAGCTAGTCCAGCGATAAGCCGTCTCTTTATCTTATCCCTCCCTTTCTGTTTTCGCCCCCCTCCCCAAAGAGGTGCACGTTCCTCCTGGCAGGAGCAGCTGTCGCTCGCAGACGGCTGAACCCGGCAGCGAGGGGACGCGGGAGGCCTTGTCCCCTTCCTCTGTCACAGAATGGCAGGGTTTGGAAGGGACCTTTGGAGATCATCTAGTCCAACCCCCTGCCAGAGCAGGGTCACCTAGAGCAGGTTGCACAGGAACGCATCCAGGTGGGGTTTGAATGTCTCCAGAGACGGAGACTCCACAACCTCTCTGGGCAACCTGTTCCAGTGCTCTGCCACCCTCAAAGGAAAGAAGTTTTTCCTCACGTTTAGATGGAATGTCCTGTGTTTTCAGTTTGTGCCCGTTGCCCCTTGTCGTGTTGCTGGGCACCACTGAAAAGAGTCAGGCCCCGTCCTCGACATCCACCCTTTCGATAGTGATGAAATCCCCTCTCAGTCTTCTCCAGGCTGAACAGAGCCACGTCTCAGCCTTTCCTCATAAGAGAGGTGCTCCAGTCCTTGATCGTCATCATGCCCGCAGCCCGCTGGAGGCCCGATTACAATTCTTGATCCACTTTCCAATCACTTTTGCAGAAGTTGGGCGCTCGCTGAGGTTCTGCTGCTTGTTTTCTGCTAGCTCTTTCTGGGCTTTTTCAGTAAGGGGTTTCTCGGAGAAGCCTGGACCAGGATGTGGTGGTGTGCTTTGGTTCCCATCTGTGGCTTCAGATGGTGGAAGATGGTGACCTTCTGCTTGGTGTAGCCGCATTCAGGTGTCTGATGGTAACAATGACACCCCCATATTTAGCACAAAGTTGTCCTCTCTAAAATTAAGAGAAGCAGCAAGCACTGAGAAGTCTGTAAAGCAAGCATCAAAACAGATGTATGAAAACAGCCCCTGCAGTACACCTTTCACAGAACTTTGTATTTTTGATGCAGCTTTCCCCTTTTGTGCCTAACCAAAATAGGTTCTTGCATGTTTTGTTTTTGCTTTTTGCTTCCTGCTACCAGTCTTTTAGGAAAGTGAGTAATGCTAATGTCTGCACAGAAAGTGCTTGTAAAGTTTGCATCTTTATCTTTTAAACTTTTTTGTAAAACTCTTTTAGCACTCTCATGCCATAACAGTTAAGAGCAGCCTTTCTGCAGACTCAGATTTGTATCCAGTCGAGCCACTGGTATAAATTGTGGTGCTCTGTTTGTCCTGGAGGTTATCTGCAGAGGGAAGGCAGGCCCTGGCAAAACCAGTGAGCTTAATGTTGGTGTAAGAATGCATTCCTGTCAAAAAGCTGCAGGAATAGGATGGGGAGGGTGGCTGGGTTTACTTATCCTAATATGTCACCTGTCACTTTAGATATTTAACACAATAGATCCATCCTGTGGAATCCACTTCTCTTGGATAAGAGACTTCAGGAACAAAAACTGTTTTGATTAAATTATCTTTATTATGACCACTATGTGTGAGTTCTGTTTTACATTCACAAAATTGCTTCATCTCTATATTCTAGGTGAAGATATTTGCCCCCAATATTGAGCAAAGGGATGTAGTCAATCACCTAAAAGGAAGTCCATCAGAAGAGAAGAGAAATGTGTTAGTTGAAAGTGCCAGATTAGCAAGAGGAAACATTCAGGATTTGACCGAACTGAAAGCTGATGAATTTGATGCGGTCATTTTCCCTGGTAAGTGCTTTTCAAAGAATATTTGGGTTTTTTTTTCAATTGCAAATAACTGCTTTGCCTCTGCTACTTTTTTATTTTTAAATCTGTTTAAAGAATACATTATATTATTGAATTTGAGAGGTATGTGGGTTTTTTTCTTTTTTACTTGTTTTCTTTTGAGGATGAGAAAATGCTTTAGCAAGCTCTCAAGGGCTGACAAGTCATCTCGGTTTATTTATTAATTTATAGTTCATTAATTTTAAATGTCAGAGTGTTCTTTTGGTGTTAGGTCATACGTCGCGCCGTTCTTTCATTCTAAAGATTGTGAAAATTTTAGTACCTACTTGCAGACAAGAACACTGACCAGAGTAGAAAAGTAAGGTGAGAATTTGACATTACATGGCAATACCTTATTTTTGTGGCCTCTGAAATTGTTGGCAGAATAGTAGGTTTCCAAGTAGACTATATTCCCTGTCAGATGTGAGTACATTTTGTTTTAATTGTGTATCTAGTCTGCTGCTGATTAAATTATACTAAATATGGATAATTTTTTATTTATAGATATTTTTTTATTTATAGACCACAAAATTGCCTTTCAGACGGAGGTAATTGTAATCACTTTAGAAATGAAGAAACCAAAGCCTCACGAGGAAATTATGACTTGCTGAAGATCCCTTTCCAGAATATTCATAGCACTGTTAAATACTGCCTTCACGATTTTGCCTAAGCATTGAAGTTGTTACACTGTGTTCTGTCGTAAAGCCAGCAGAGGGAGTGTGTGTAATGCAGAGAAACATATTTTCAGCGCTAAAGTTATTGGGTGACATCAGGGCTCATCACAGAGTGGAGGCTAGCAAATATTTTCCACTTTAATTTCATGCTATTATAACCCAGGCTCAGGGGGGTTGCTGTAATAACTATTAGAGGGAAATAAACCTTATTAAGTTTGGAAATTAAAATCTTACCTCAGAGATTCCAGATAACACTCGAAACTGAGCAAAGAGTGGAAGGAAAAATATTAAAAATTATCAAAGCTTCTCGATGTTGTCCCTTGAAATACTTGTGGAAATTTTTGTTTGTTTGTTGCAGAAAAGTTGATGTTCTGCACATTCCATAAAGAATCAAATAAAATGGATGGTTACACTTACTAATAACCTTCTTACTTTGATCATTCTGATGGTTATAAATCCATCAAATGAAGATGCTATAAAATATGATCTGCATGTGCAATTAAGTGAAGATTAAATGCAAGTAAAAGATTGTTGTAACTGATTTCTAGAACTCAAATTCGGCATTATTTTTAATAGGGAATTATTTTATCACTGGTGGGTTATCATTGGTACGTCTCAGTATCGTGTTATCATTGCCTTTTTACGTAATATCCATTTTGGTTTTATTGTGTTACCCTTCTTTTCTTTTTTCAGTTGAAAATAATTCCGGGGGAAAAAAAGCTCTCCTGTAATTGCCTAAGTATTGAAGTAAAACTTGAGAGTGAATTACTGTAGAGGGTCAATTCACTGTTTGTGTTACTCTCGTGAATTGCACTCTTCTACTCTTAATTATCATTGGTCTTTCTTCTCATCCCTCTTTTGCATATGGAGGGGTATATATCAGATGGTGCAGCTTTTCTGGTGACTGGCAAATGAATGTGAGATTTCCAGTTTGTCTATTTGTTGCTCACTGAAGCAAGATTAAGTTTTCTGGCCTATGTAACATGCGTGCTATAAAAAACGTGCAGTTAAACTTTTAACATTGTAAACCCATCATGTTTCACATTCTGGAAGTTTTCAGTATAGTAACTTAACAGTCTTACATATGCCATGATTGTGTTGTAAAAAAAAAAAAAAAGAACAACTTTCTGGTATTGAATTTAATGGCTTTTAGCAGTGTCTTACATTTGAGCTTTTTGTTTTGGTTTGGTTTTTTTTTTCCTTTAGGTGGTTTTGGTGTAGCAAAGAACCTGTGTTCCTGGGCTGTAGATGGCAAGAACTGTACTGTCAATGAGCATGTGAACTCCACACTCCAAGCTTTCCACAGTGCTAAAAAGCCAATTGGTTTGTGCTGTATATCGCCAGTCCTGGCAGCTAAAGTGTTTCCTGGTTGTGAGGTCACGGTTGGCCAAGATAAAAACGTAGATGGAAGGTAAGAAGGAAACGGGTGGAGGTAATTACATGGGAATTAGGATTAGGAAATGGCCAGTCTTCTATGCGAAAGTCTGAGGTCTCTGGTGCCAGTAAACCTTGGGTAACTTATTAGTGACATTTTTCACTTATTTCAAATTTTTACTTGCATAATAATAGTAGGAGCAGAACTCTCAGGGCAGATGGACTGATGGTGTGAGGTCAGGTGACTTGTTGCGCACTACAGCATTGGAACAATTTGTCTCTAAATTCAGAAGTACTTTGGTCTGTGATGTGTTCTATGATATCAATGTCCACAGGTGCATTACAATTAATAGTCTGAAAATTCTAGGTAGCCTTATCTCCTGCCTAAGCTATCACTGTGAGCCACCGAAGGTAACACAGGCTCCTGCAGTGGCTTTACTGTGTGCTTTGTGGGTGCTATTGAGTCACTGGCTGTAACATCTATCAGTCCTAAAAAGTGACAGAACAAAGAGACTTTTACAGAATCTGACCTCTGCAAACACACACAGTATTTTTTTTCACATTACGTTCATGGTAACTGAGTGATAGATTTTAGCTCACTTAATAAGTGGGAGACAGAACTTGCTTAGCCAATGCGTTTGAAGGCCATGATTCATGTTGCAAATGTGCAAATGAAGAACAGGCATCTGGCCAGCTGGCATTCAAAAAATTTGGTACCCTGTGGTAATTTGAGTGTCTATTTAAATTGCATCTGTGGGGTTTTGTCTGTTCAGAGATTTTTTTTTTTTTTTTAATAAAGTTTTTCTGGCGGTAGTGGTTTGGGGCCAGTTTAGCGGAGGTAGATGAGAACAGGGCCTGGCAGAAGTCAGTGCTGCTTCAAGGACTGTTGGCTCCCGATAAAACTTCTGAATGGAATTTCATATCAGCAGCAGTAGCGAGGGATTGCCTCCACCCCCCTGTTCCTGCCTTATCCTCAGGAAAATAAAATCTCTGCAGAATCCCAGTGGAAAACGTTATATGGAGGTGTTGGAAAAGGTCTAATGTGTCTGCAAATTCAGTTGGCATCTCCAACACTCTTAAAGATCAGTTCTGGTTGCACTTGGTATCATCTCGTGTATGTGTTGAAAGGTTGTTAAAAAGAGAATTGTATCTTCTGACATATTGTGGCTCTGCATTTCAGGTGGTGTTTTCAAAGAAATCAGATCACTTCTTGTGTGCATAGGGGATGGCAGAACCTGACAGGGGCAGTCTGTTTGACTCCCTTGTCATCATCTGCAAAAGAGTCACTTAAATATTATTGCAGTTCCCTCACTCAAGTTACGTTGGCAGGACTTTATGGCTGTGTCATCTCTCTATGTTAATTACAATCTCTTTATTTACAGATTTCCTGATGCTGAAACAGCATCTGCTATAGCAGAGCTTGGATGTAAGCACGTTTGCAAGAATGTAAATGAATCCCACGTGGATAAAGCCAATAAAATAGTTACTACCTGTGCTTTCATGTGCAAGGCTCCTCTGCATGAGATTTTTGATGGAATTGGAACAATGGTACAGGAAGTCCTCAAACTTGCCTGACTGGAAGCGTATAGACTTCTGCAAGGAAATCAAATTAGCTAAACGTAAGCATTTAGCTTTGATTGTATTAATAAAATAATGCAACTATTAAACTTCACAGTTCTTGGTTTGGTTGTTTGGGTTTTCTTAAAAATCTGTAATCCATCAAACGGTTATTGCTAAGTTTATCCTATTTATTTCTCTTTAAAAATAGAAAGCATGTGTTGAAAGTTGTGATGGTGGTGGTGGTTTCCCCCCTTTTTTTTTTTCTCATTAATCTGAATATATTCAGTCTTGATAGGATAATGTAGGAACCCTCCTTGTCCAGTGGGATTTTATCGCATCACTAGTGATTATCAGTATTTGGTGTTACCCAGCTATAATTACAGATTAAATAGCTGTAAATGAGTCTGTAGACCTTCAGTATAGGTGAGTAATTCCATTCTACTTTCTAATCGGAAGGGAAAAAGAAAAGAATGTGGTTATTTGGGTTTGGCTTTTTTCTTCCCTTGCAAGTCTTTAAGCGAGTATAACTAATGGACTTCTGAAATTTTTGCAGAGCGCCCTAGATAAACTGACTTTATAAACCAAGAGGCAGAGGCTTAAGTACAAATGAGTACATTGTATGTGGAAAATATGCGAGTTTTGCTCTAATAAATGAAATAATTCGAGGCTTAGTTAGTAAAATGAATTAACTTTATTTTGTGATTTTTTTTTTTTTTTTTTGGCATACATGTTTTAGTGCTCTCAGGAAGGTACATTTTATATACGTTAGAATATGTGCTTTAATCTTACAAACGTGAGCGAAAGTCATCAGCCTCTGTTAGAAGCATAATCTGGCAAGGCTTTGTACTCCTGAAGGAACTAAAAATTCCCGGAATTCATTATCAAGGCAAGTTGATTGTCACTGTGGACACTTAATTGTCTCGGTATAAGAAGCGGTCTGATGCTCGCAGGTCTCTCTCAGTCATAAGGAGTGTACCGTAGCCCATGCTGTGCAGTGCCTGAAGTAATCTAAACGTGTCATCGCTGATTAGTGCTACTTGTGTCTTGTGGAGCAAGTGCCTTGTAACTGGAGTGGGAATCCAGGAACAAACGCGTACTACAGGGCAGCCAAAAGATGGAAGTGGGAAATAGCACTTTTAGGAGGAGGAGTGTGGAGTTGTCCCTCTTGCTTTGCAGCTGGCGTCATCAGGAAGGTCACCAACGTTTACCTTGTCAATGCAAGACCAGTCGTTACAGCGAAGCCGGACGCGTCGCAGGCAATACCTAGTGCTACTACTCTGTATGTATGCCGCGTTTATTTTAGCACCAACGTCAAAGCTCTGACGTAGCAGGTGACCTCTCCAAGGAGGCTTTAGAGCTCAATCTACTGAAATAAATATATAAAGGCTGCTATCCTCTGTCCTTCTCACAGTGATGTTTCTCATGGTGACTGCATTTCCACACTCCTCCAGAACTTTGATTCCCTTTATGGAGTTACTTAAGAGAAGCAGAACANTTTTTTTTTTTTTTTGGCAGAAGAGCAGGGAAATGTTTGTGTGGCACGCAAGCAGTGCTCTGCCTCTAGAGGTATAAAGATAATTGAAGTCAACTCTGCCAGCAGAGGATCTTCCGTTCAGCCGGACTGAGCTGCACACATAATCGCTAAATTATTTACTTAGGTAAAAACTACAGTATTGGACTGAGCCTGGCTCTTGTGTTACAGGAGTCCAATTTAAAAGTGCTTGAGTCACTAAATGAGAGTTTGTGATGAATTTTGTGTTTGCTTTGTGAACAGCGCCTAGCTGTAGGTTGGAACATTCAAAGGAAGTGCAGCGTCGCCGAAAGCGCTCTCACTGACTGTCCTGATAAAAACTTAGTTAATACAGAACAGTCCTCCACTTTTTCCAGATTGTACACGGTCTCTATAATGCCTTCTGTGGCTTCTGCAGGCAGGACGCTGGAGGCGTTGGATTGAAACTTTTTCTCCAAGTCCTCCTTTTTCAGAGGTTTCCTCCAGTGTCCGTAGAACGTGTCGCAGCGGTCGCTGACCATGTTGCCATCCCGAAGCGTGACGCTCACTTCGCAGTAAAGGCTCTCAAAGCTGGGCGTGTTGTCAGGAGGGTGCTCCAGCTGCGTTTTGCAGAGGAGCTCCCGTAAGGCTGGCCGGTGAACGTTCTCGCTGGTGAAGGACTGGACCGACATGCTGCCATCCAGCAAAGCAGAGCATGCAACAAACTGGAAGGAGTGTCGAGCTTCGTGCTCTGAGGCAGGGCTGGGTCTGTTCACGTATTTGACCTCTGGGACTTTGAGAATGACTTTCTCAATTTTATCAAGGGGGAGCAAGTTGCCACTGCTCTCCACAAGCTTCCTCCTAACAGAAGATGCTGCGTCAGCCACCCAGTGCGTTCCAAGATGGGCGGGAAAGCGTTTGATGGCCACATCTTGCTGGTCCAACAGCCAGGGGTAGGACTGCAAGGTTGGCAGAGTCTGTGGGGTGTAATCTGTATAAAAGGCACCTATCCCCGATTCCATGTCCAAGATCTGTTTGTTTCCTTGAAGACCCTGGGATGCTAAGCACGCTGCTTCCAGTCCATGCTTGGCAGCATTGCCAACATGGAGGGGCTTCGTTTGGGTTGCCGCGTTAGCCAGTGGGGCACCGGCATAGGAGGCAGCAATAGCCAAGGCGTTTTTACATTTTGGCTGGTCAAGAGCTAAGAGTTTAGCACAAGCTGCTGCACTCCCCATCGTACCAACCACAGTCGGGGGGTGAAACCTGCGAAAACAAAATCTCTTCATTACTATATTTCAAAAAGTCACCTGAATATACGCTATATACACAAGCTCCAATTTCCTCTCACGCCGGCAGAAGACAGATTGGACCATAAAGAAACACACATTGAGAATTCGTGGGAGGTCCTAATGGAAAAAGTTGTCGCTTTTCCCCGGGAACAAGTTAAGCTGGAACAGTACCGCTATAATAGGTCTTATATATAGATCTTCCCCAGAAAGAAACTGAAACATTAGAACCACTCATAGTTCAACCCATTCTGAACAGGATAATGGCAAAAGCGTCACGGTTTATAGTCATCTATAAATTTACTGTAAATACTTTATAGCCGTCTATAAATTATACATATTGGGGGAGGCAAGTTTTGTTATTCTGCTCTAGTTTAGCAAAACAGGTGGAAGGGAGGCACAGAAAAGAGCAAGACGACATCTAGTCCATCCCACCCTTCAAGGCTTCCCCCTAAGCACACCTCACCTTCTTGGGCTCCGCTCTGAGCCCAGCCCCGGTGACTCCATGCTGCTGAGAGCAAGCCACTGTTTAAAATGATCATACGTACTCATGAGAGCCTCAGACCTGTGCCACAAAATGTTGCCCTTTTGCTGCTGTTTTTAATTAATAGGGAGAGCATCATGCCCTTTCTGTAACCTGATCGATGCTCTCAAAAGTAAATCCGTGATCTAACCTGTAAAGAATCACGTAAGTGTATTTATGTTTAAGGTGAACCTTTCCTAAATTTCCAGAAAAACAACGCAGAAAATATTAACTGTGCCATTTGTATTTTAACTGGCATTTAATTTAGTAACACTGAGAGAAAAACCCTTCCACTCAACTTTCTACCTGAAGCATTTCTATGTACCTTTTCGGAATATTCCTGGCTTCGCTGGAGAAGCGCAGCAGCCGGCCTTGCACTTCGATTCCCACATTGAAAGCTAAGAGCAGATCGAGACCCGAGATTTTTTTCTCCTGAGGAAAGGCCTCCGTGAGTGCAATGACGGCGGGGAGCACAGCCCCAGATGGGTGTGTGGCTGGATGCCACGTGTCGTCAAAATCCATCGAGTGCACCTAATGGAAAGAGAAGTCTAGTCATCGGAAATAAACTTTGACTTGGCAAGACTGGCTCAGTCAAAAGAAACTATTATAACTGGTATAAAAAAGGACTGAAGAACTAGATTTTTCCTTAGAAAGCAAAACTTCAAAAGCCTTTCTTTTAAACCTCTTTACTCCCAACATGGCTCCGTGAGAAGTGGCAATGCAATACAAATCTTGCCTCCAAAGAAGTATAAGTCTAATTCAAGTTGCACCAGTCTAAAACCGGTATAACGATGATTCTTCTTTCCTACAATAGGCTTTTGTTGCTTTAGTTAGACTGGTGTAATTAAAGCAGCAGCTCTAGGTCCACCATGTGAATGGTGAATTTTCACTTCTCCCAAAACAGTACATAAACACAGTGAAATTACTTCTCCAGTGCTGCAACTGGTGCTGCCATTAGGGCTCACACCATTAAAGCCATAGCAGTTGAATCCATGCTGCTAATTCAAAGTTGTATCAGAAAAACTTCTCTGGTACAACCATCCACAGGCAACAGGCACGAGCCTCTAAATGCAGATCAGATTTTAGCCTGAATTTTCAGCACGTCGAAACAAGACTTGTCTACACAAGGAACCAGACTCCCTAGGGCTGCTGTAGGAGAAAGCTACAGCCTTAAAATTGGGATGAGCTGCTTAGCTCTTGAGAGGATCCAGAGAGGTGCCTCCTCTTTCCAATGCCCAGAGCCCTGACTGCTTGTCAGAACTTCTCCCCCCACCAAGTTTTGAGAACGCCCAAGGACTTGAGAGCATCAGGGGCAGCATTTTTAATAACGTAATAATGCCTCAAAAGCTCAACTTCTGTGCCTAGTCACCCGTGTCTTACTTCAGAGCAAACTGGGAGGGTGGTCAGGTTCCCCAACACTCAGGTCTTGCCCTGTGATACTGGGAATATGCACTTCTGAGGATTGTGTTTCTGAACAGACACAAGAAAACCCAGTCCCTGCCTTGAAAAACTGTGACACCAGCTGTGAAGATGCCCTGCAGTGCAGTATAAGGACAGTTATGCCCAATACCCGGTAAGCTGTGTTCCTGCCGTCTTCAATAAGCGCTTAGAGTTGACCTGTGACTGAGATGTAAACTAGAATGATCATCTACATGCTAACAAACAGCTGGATTTGAATGTCACGCCAGCTGCTGGGAGCTGAGAGGTACCAGATCTCATTTCCAAGGTAATTTTCTCTACATTGGAGATGAGGTGTCAGATTGGACCTCTGATCCTGTTGTCACTCTAATTTAGATAGGCTTAATATTACTATTTCCTTGGTTGGTCACCTCCTCTAGTTTTGCATAATTGCCAAATTTGTCTACCCCACCTCTTGTGCATCTTTCGATTTCAAATGGTTTCAGCCTCAATCTGAATTTAGACATATATCTGGGGAGTCGGTTATTGCTTTATTGACAAAGTGTGTGTCCAAAATATATAATGGGCTTTTGCAAACTGTGTAACTGAAGCTTGAATTGCCTTGTGATATTACATCATAGGATCATAGAATGGTTAGAGTTGGAAAGGACCTTAAAGATCAACTAGTCCCAACCCCCCCTGCCATGGCCACAGACACCTTCTGCTAGACCAGGTGGTGTGTACGTGTATGTGTGTCTGTCTGTATTTGTGTTTTTCTGTAACTATACTTTTCCAGTTGGCATGAAATTTGGATTACGGTGAAATCAGTGAGAGCTAGAGTACTCAGTAGGGAGCTCTTTGTAATGCGGCTGTAGGAAGGTTGTAACAAGCTGTAGAGTTCTGGCTTTTGAAAACAGCCCCAAATCCCACGTTAAAGGTAAGGGATGCTGTTGAGTTGGACCAGATATTTTTTACACCTTGAGCTCAGTCTCACTGGAAGAACACTGAAGCACATTAGGAGAACAGTCTAGGAAAGTTTTGTAGCAGGCTTCAGGCAGAAGAACAAAGTAATCTGAGATTTTAGGAGCATTCTGTTCTCTCTAGAGCAAGAATGGCATCAATTAGTGTGATTTAAGAGCAAATAAAAGAGCATCCCTTACAGCCACTCCGTTCACAAAAGCTGCATACAGAGGAGGCAGTCGGAAATCCAAGTGGCCCCAGATGGTACTGGATATATCCGAGCTGTAGATCTGAAACAAATTGACATCAATTAATTCAAAGTCCTGAACCCAAGGATAAATGTGCGCCATCTCTCTGATGTCACGGAGATCAGATCATACCCTCTTGGGACCAAACTGTTCCTTTTCATGAGAAAAATATTGTTCTATCAGAAACTATGAAAAGAAACCTGGTTTCCTGCTGGCTTATATCAAGGGCCCTTTCCTCCAGACAGACCTCAGGGGTCAGACCAACACCATCCAGCTGGCCATTCAGTACCTTCACACAGCCTCTGGCCATTGATGTCCCTTCTCACCACCCGTCGGCAGTTCCCTCAGGACTGTCATCATCTTGTTGGGGAACATCTCCAGTTAAAGGTTCTGGTTTTCTATGTTTTTGTAGGCCCTGGGTAAATGATAAATGGCCTCCTGATGCTGGTATCCCCATGCCGTAAAGGGCTCTGCACTTTTCCTTTTGCTGTTCAGATCTTTTAGACAACTAAGAGATCCTTATGGAATTAAATAAAAGGGCATAAACTACCAGGGCTTGGGAAGGGGGATCTCTGTGTGAAGACACCTATTGGCACACAGAGCTCTGGAGCTTGAGTCCCACCAGCCAGGTCTGACCGACAAAACAGCGGGCTAAACTCCTCCTCACTGATGTGCTCCTGTGGTGGGGAGGCTTCTCCTCAGGGTCAAGTGCTCCTCTAGTTTAAGGAGAGCAAGACCGGAGGAGAAACATGACCAATGTAACTCAGACAAGAATTGCGTTTTATAGAATGGAAATAACCCGCTACTGATTCTCCACCCGTTTAACAGTCCCTTATGTTTTGAAAGTCTGGTGATAAGTGGTGTTTGTTTGTTTGTTGATGTTTTTAATAAAAATCTCATAGGTGAAAGAAAGGAAAGGATTCTTAATTAACTGTGTTTGCAGAGGGGGGGTCTTAGCATACCATCTGTTACACAGACTTTAGCCCATCCAGAGTTAAAAGTAATTGGAGTGGTGAAGTTTCCTTGCATCCAGTGGGAAGAACCCTTTCTCTCTCTTTCCACCCCCAAAAGAGTTTCACCATGACAAGGTTTCCCCTTATAAACCAAATTTGCCCTTGCTTTTCTTAACGGTGAACCGTAGGGTATGCTATGAATGCCCTGCACAGCTTACCTTGCTGTACTGTGTCACTTTGTGGCAGACCTCGGTGCTGGTACCCAGCAGCCCCACTCCAAGAGTATCCAGAATCATTCGCTTGCTTCTCAGAATTACTTGGTCGGTCAAGTGGTTTGCATTCAAACCGTGAATCACATTAGCAAAATTTCCTGTAATTGTCTGAGAAGAAGAAATAAAAAAAGAAGTAGATATTTCTCTTTGTTTAAATAAAACACTTTTTTTTTCCTTTCTTCCTTTTTTTTTTTTTTGCTTTCAGTTTTGGGTTACTACTTAGCATGCTGGCCATTTCTGTTGCCCTGCCCCTGCCCTTACATGAATTGCATCAGCAAAACTTCCTCTTTTTATTCCCAGAAACGCCACAGTGTTATTTATATTTTATCTATACACTCGTCAGTGTGTTTGTCTGTTCTGTATTTCTGCTGCTTCCTCCCTGACTTGAGTCCTTGAGGGTAAGCACTGCAGATGATGTAACTTTGCAAGATATATATATGTCTATGCCTATATAAAAATAGAAGCAAAAACCATCTGGCTTTCCATAGCACCTTCTTATTGCTATTGAAATCAGTGGGAAAGCAGCATTTCAATCCAGTGCAGCCACCATGACACCAGGAGGCAAGGTTTAATCTCCCTGAGCAGCAGAATTACTATCCCAAGTCTTGCTGACCCTGGAGCTCAGTGAGAGGTGGGACTTGCCAACCCTACACTGCACTCGCTGCCGCTGGCTCCCAGCTCCCATTGAATTCAGGCTCAGCTGGAGTCACAGCTTTTCTCCAAGATGTGATCTCACCTCTTTGAAAAGCAGTGGCTCTGTGTTTCTGGCTCCTGCTGTTCTGGAAATTATATTTCTAATTTTTTTTTTTTTTTTCCCCTTTCCTATTGACCGTCAACCTGTTATGCAAACTCAGACTGCTTCCTGGCTGGAGCAGTTAGCTGCTGTTAATATCTCTATTAGAAACTAATCTAGAACTTCCTTTCTCTGAACATTAGAAACTTCCTCCTGGAGGAATATATTATTTACAACCAATCTATACACATGCTTGCTGGTTTTTTTATACTGGCGTTACTGAATATCACTCTTAGAACCATAGAATCTTCATGGTTGGAAAGGACCTTTGAGATCATCGAGTCCAACCATACACACACAAAAAAACCCAAACCCCTACAATCTCTGCCACTAGAGCATGCCCTGAAGTGCCACATCTAGACGTTTCTTAAACACCTCTAGGGATGGTGACTCAACCACCTCCCTGGGCAGGCTGTTCCACTGCCTGACCACTCTTTCAGTAAAGTAATTCCTCCTACTAT
>VXBH01007709.1:8951-35853 GCA_013400035.1 Rynchops niger | reverse complement strand
CAGTTGGCCTTGGCCCATCGATCCAGCCTGTCCGGGTCCCTCTGTAGAGCCTTCCTACCCTCAAGCAGATCAACCCTCCCAACCTAGTTTGGTGTCATCCGCAAACTTACTGAGGGTGCACTCAATCCCCTCTTCCAGATCATCGATGAAGACATTAAACAAAACCAGTCCCAAAACTGAGCCCTGAGGGACACCACTGGTGACCAGGTGCCAAGAGGATTTCACCCCATTAATCACAACTCTCTGGGCACGGCCATCCAGCCAGTTTTTAACCCAGCGAAGAGTACACTTGTCTATGCTGTGATTCGCCAGCTTCTCCAGGAGAATGCTGTGGGGGACGGTGTCAAAGGCCTTACCAAAGTCCAGATAGATGATGTCCACAGCCTTCCCCGCATCCAGAAGGCGGGTCACATGGTCATAGAAAGAGATCAGGTTGGTTAAGCAGGACCTCCTTCCATTTGCCCTCATCCTTCCCATTCCTCTACTCCCCTGCACATATCCACACAGAATGATATTTCCTCTTGGCCTTCATTTTGCTAAAAGTTAAACAAACCAAGTGCGCTGCTCTCCTCTTTATAATACAGACTCACCCCTACTACGCTAGCAGCTTTTCATTGCGTTGTTCACATCGGATTTCTCTTTTCTGGCAATGGCGACCAGAATTGTACCCATTATTTCAGACATGTTCTCGCTCAGCTTTGAACTAAAGCGTTAGGACTATCTTGAGGAGCACAAGTCATTTAAACCTGGTGAACCACATACCCCATGGTGTGACGTACACCTACTGAAACATACAGAGTGAGGATACAAAAGCTTAAACAGAAAAGCGCATCTTACGGTGGAAAGAAACAAGACAGTACCTTTGCCCACATTTTGGAGGGATGGTGCGTGGTCCCAGAGAGATGCAGCAAAGGAGTGGCAGCCAGCGATACGGGGAAATCACTCTCTCACTATTTATGTGCGTATGTCTGGGGCGGGGGAAGAAATATTAGGCCTTTTTTCTTGCTCATCTTGTCCTGCCCATTTCCTCCTCTGCTTGGAAACGTTCCTTTTTCTTCACTTTCAACTTTTCTCTGACTAACTGTACTATAAACCGCTGGGACACGTGCGCTTGGAACTTGCCAGTCATGTTCACATGTCATGTAAATTGATGTACGTGATATTTTATTACTAGATAGAAGCCGATATATTAATTTGAGTGTCTTACATTTGGTAGCATGGAGAGAAGAGGTCATCAGGCGCATCAGGCTGACCTTCGAGAACCACAGTAGACCATAGAGAACTCTACTGGTTGGAAGAGCAATCAGCCCAATAGTAGACTACAGGATGGCAAAGGCTGTTTTAATTTAACCTGCTGTTGGTTTGTTTTGGTTTTCTCTCCTTTCACTATATGTCTCCTCTATAATACATACAATTCATACGTGGGAAGTGTGTGCCATAAGCATTTCAGGCCATAAATTGGATTAAGGCAGCTCTTGTCACTTAATAGTATTTTAACAGCATGAATTGCTACGTGAGGCCATCATTTCTACTAGAACGTCTTCTGCGTCTCAGGCAAGGATGTCTTCTCTGAGGAAGGAGGCACTTCTCCCACCACTGGTTTAGGGATTTCGCTTCTGTGGGAATCCCAAACAGCGAGTGAGAAATCCCTGCCCATCCCATCAGGAAGGGAGCAGACCCCAGAGAAGCATAAGTAGAGGCCACTGAATAATTCTGAAGTGAAAAAGTAATGTGTGTCTGAAGTATGGGAATGTCCTGGATTAGGGAATGAAGTATCAAGTCTTCTCAGAATTGCAGTCTTGCACTGCCCTGCTTAAGAGCTGCCTAAAACTTTAGGAACCTCAGCCCTTTACTCAGCCTAGCCTCAAATCATTTTGTAAAGCCTTATCTAACTCCTGAGCGCTTCCAGGTAGAGCCCATCATGCGTTTATAGGTGAAGTTAAACATTGATTTGAGTGGCCCTACTACTGAAAGGTCCTGTTTCAGGCTACATCCTCTCCCTGCTCCTGTCCCTGGACACATAGTCCTCCTCCTCCTCATGCCAGCAATAAGGCTGAGCAGACCCCTTTCTGAGCTTGTCCAGCCTGCCTCCAGAGCCAGCTCAGGGATTCTCAGCAGTCAGGCGAAACTGAGTTTCGTTGCCTCAGAAATGCAAAATTAAACCTAGCAGCACCAGCAGAGGGAGAGAGAAGTAGTGCTAGCAGTATTTTGTGAAATTTTGGGAGGGCATAGGCAGGTAGAAAGAGATGGGAGGGGAATCAGCTGCTCCCCAGTAAGCTCTAACCCAGGCATTTGCCTATTTTGCCTGTGCCTTGAGACACCTCTGCGTATGGACATCATCTTCAGGTGCCTAACCTGTTGCTGAAAATTGCACCGGGTAACAGATAGAAGCAGTGGTGTGTCTGTTCACGGATGTAGCCAATGAGGCCAAGGCCCAGGACTTCTAAAACCCATCCCTACAAACACATACACACTTTTTTATGGGATAACCTGCATTATGTGCAGGCTCATTTTAAAACCTTGTCCTGTCTTTCTCTTAAATACGAGCAGCTGTTCAGCATGCCTACTAAACCTCTTCCCACACACATTTCTCTATGAGTGTACCACAGCTTTCTCACTCATGCATGCATAACCTCCACCTACATTAAACATCCCAGCAGCATTTCCTAGCTCCTGGGTGAGGTGTGCGCCTTGGCCAAATCCTGACCCTGTGGGGAGACAGAACCAGAATGTCCATCAGTGCTGCTTCTTTGCCTCCTCATTTCCACACTAAGGGAAACCTCAGAGGTAGCCTGAATGTGCTGAAGAATTACCTTTGGTGCTGATAAAATCTAGCCCAGCCAATGGGATTGCTCACGTTGACAAGACTGGCAATGGTTAGAAAGGTTAATAGAAGTTAATGCTCTTAGACTGAAAAAGGGAAAGACTTTGTTAACTTTCACTTGTGTTCTTTTAGCTCTTTCTTCCCTACAGAAAAATGGAAGAAAATATCTACATCACAGAACCAGAGCGGCTGAGGTTGGGAGGGACCTCCAGAGATCATTTAGTCCAACCCCCTGATCAAGCAGGGACACTGAACAAGGTTTCCCAGGAGTGTGTGCAGCTGGGTTTTGAATATCTCCAAGGATGGAAACTCCACAGTCTCTCTGGGCAATCTGTGACAGCATTCTACCAACACAAAATTACATACTAAATAAAAGATATTCAAACCCTGAAGTCACTTCCCTTTCAGTCCTCTTTCCTTTACCTTTGGGATATCATTTGTAATCCCAGTCTATTTCTCATTTTCCTCCTCCTCCTCCGGTGAGACTGAAGTGAAATTTGCTCCTGGGTGGCACAAAGGAGACACAACAGTCAGTTAAGGGGAATTTTCCTAACATAAGAAGCAATGTGGGACCCTTTTCATTTTCCTTCACAACTCCAATGGATGGAACAGTGAAGACAGCTGAAAAGTATGGGCAAAATATGTAGTAATGCAACTCCTGATTTATCTAATTTATTGCTCTAATGACTGCTGTAATACAGGTGTCATTATACTGGAAAGCCCATGATCAGAATGGGGCAAAAATGGCCCATAACCTTTTTTATCTCTAGAAGTTATGATGTAGTGTCAGCCTGTAGGACTGCATCCTCAGCCTGCATCGTGCCTCAAAACAAGGCCTATACAACAGCTGACAGCACACAATGTCTTATTTTCCCCCAAACACTTTGAAACACCTGTTACAGGAAAGAAGTGCAGAGGTCCAGCTGCCTTTAATCCCCTGTCGAGACCCCAGAGTGAACTGGAACCAGAACTTCTGATGTTCCTTGCAACGTGATGCGTGGTCACACGCTGCCAGCTGATCTCAGAAGCGCAGTCACTTCCTTCTGTAACCTCAATGGCAGGATGGATTGTCCCATGCATTGCAATAGCAGCAATAGCAGCATCAGTACTATTTAAGGACTGAACTGAGATATTACAAGAAAGTGACTTTTTTGTTGTTGTTAAAAAAAAAAAAAAAAAAAAGAATGAAGTGAAACTGCAAATGTTCAAAATCAAATTTTATGGGAGACGAATTTCCAAAATGTGGTCTGCAGACTTCAGAGTTAGGCATACGCTGTGAGGGAAAAGAAAGCAATATGATTATCACTGCAGGGGGAAGAGGCATCTACACAGGAGAATTCATAGGGGTCTAAACAGAAGAACATTGAAAATCAGTGACTGAGAGTTTGGCACAAACTGTCCACCCTGACAAAGGGAATCTGCTGCTTTCCTCTTCTTTGACACAATACGCATGGCTCAGCAATTTGGGCAGACAATTTACTAACTAGCGAGCGCGATGGAAAGACAAAATGCGCTCATCCAAATGCCATTTGCAACATCGTGCACAGCTCCAGTAATGAGCTGTGTTGATTAAAGAACAGGGCTTTAGAAAACCGGTGCCCCACAGAGTCTATTTTCTCCTGCTGACATCACATTTTTAAGCTGCCTTTTTTCTTTCTTTTGCCTCCAATTATTTTAGGCTAAACTCTGCCCACACCTGCAAGCTGTATGTTTGCCACTGAAATCAGTTTTGGCTTTAGCATTATGTTCTTTTTGTTCTAAAGAAATATATTAAAAAAAAAAAAAAAGACAAACTACAGAGGCCAGGCTCCCTCTTCTCTAAGCCAGCTTTTAAGATGTAACTTTGTGCCTGGGCTGTGCTAAGATGAGAAAAAGAAAACGGGAGGCAGGTGCCAATTCTCTCTGTTTATAGAGCCTCTGCTATTGCTGGGGGTCCAGAACCACCTTAGAAGTGCAAGACCTGCTCCTTTTCCCTCTACTGGGATATTTTAAGTACAAAAAAGAGGTGAATGGTCTGGAATAGGTGGCTTGATCTAAATCCTGTTAACAGCCCGACAGCCATAAATCCTGGGATGCTGTAATTATGCACCACTACCATTATAGTCCCCTGTGCCTCTTCTTCTCCAAGCCTACCTTCCCGTGTTCACCCCAAGAGCAGTTACTGAGCCAGCCAGCGATAATACACAGCAAAAGCAACGGCACCATGAAATGTATAATTCTGGAAATTTCTAGGCTGTAGTAGTTCTCTTATTCACTGACTTGCACAACTATCAACAATGGCAGTGCAATCTCTGAGAAGTTACACCACTCTTATTTCCTTTTTTCAAAGTCCTCACAGCAAATCTTGGAAGTGCCAGGCCGTATTCTGGTAAAGGTTGCTACGAGTCAATGCTCCAGGTCTACATTACATTGTCCTTCTTGCCTTCATAAATTAGCCATGCTATTCCTAAAGGCAAGTCCTCGCAGTCAATTTTAAACTTGTAACGTAGATGCTGGTTTGCTTACACGAGCCGTAAGATAGAGGTACTAGACATGACTGGGATAGTCATGTGTTCAAGACAGTCAAGTGTTCAAGGCCAGGCTGGATGGGGCTTTGAGCAGCCTGGTCTAGTGGGAGGTGACCCTGCCCATGGCAGGGGGGTTGGCACTAGGTGATCTTTAAGGTCCCTTCCAACCCAAACCATTCTATGATTCTATGATAATCATGTAGGCTCTTGTTCAAGACAGATTGATCATTTCAGTATAGACATACTGTGAACAGGGCTCAAGATGCTCCACTAGCAGTAAAAACATGTTTGAAGCCAGAGAGCGTGTCTCTGAATGATCAGGTAAGCCCCTTTGACATCGTTTATGGAGTAGCACGAAGAGGCCTGAACTATAACAACGGGAGAAGACACCACAGTTCCATGAAATTCCTGTTCACCCAGTGTAAATTTTAGGTGTCACCCAAACTATAGCCTTTACCTGTAATAGAAGTGCCAGCATTCAGATGCTGACAGTGCAAGGGGCTACACCATACTCAGATGCCTTGGGTTTACAGCTCAGAAGGAGGAAGCGTAGGAGAAGGTGACGCAGCCAGCCCCAGGCCCCTGTGAACCACACTTCTATACCCTGGGGTACCACCGCTTCTCCCTGGGATGCCTTGCAGCTGTGTTCCCAAAGCTTTTCTTCATCCTTCTGTGGCTTCCCACCCTGTTTTCTAAAGAAATAAGGTTACCTGGACTAGTAGCAGGTGGCTGTAGGGTTTCTATATGGCATGACCTCCAGCATGCAGGTGTAGGAGAACACGTAGGTTTTCTGTGCATGCATAGACTTTGCCATAACTTCTCCTTGTTGATGGTTTTGGCAGCCTCTAGCACACATCGCTCTTCTAATCAGAGAGCAGTCTTGATGCCTATATTAAGCAGCCAAAATGCAGCCAGATGTCATTACAGGACTTTTGCCGTTTAGGGAGATGATGGAACTCGACTAGCATAAATTCAGGGTTTGATTAGCAGAAACCAAATTAGCATGAGCGCATGTGAGGGATGTGGCAATTTTAATTAAACAACCAGCAGAACTCTGGTGGTGCAAAGGAGGCGTTAGTTGCTGTGCTGGGCTCCTGCATCGTATGCGGAAAGGTACCCAGCAAAGAGACTCTCCTTATCGTTTCAGAGCGAGCCCAGATGTCAGGCTGCCACATGTCCCTGCCAGCCTGCAGAGGCAGTGCAGTAGGGAGATGCAGACATCAACACCTAGTATACGAAAAGCTTCACCGTTAATTAAGCGATAAAAGAGCCTCTCTGCATCTAAGCTATTACTCGGGGATTTTGAGCCCCTAGGAAGTTAACCCAGGCACCATTACAAACTTTTGTCTGCACTGGAAGGGCTAAAATAACAACTAGAGCAGCAAAACCAGAATGAATAATAAAACATTCTCCTTCAAACAGAAACAGGCTTTGGGTGAAAAATTCATCTAATTTTGTGGGAGTCCATGATTTAGCTGTCAGCAGAAGCACTTGAGTGAGACAGGTACTGGGAGACGCTGCGTGCGTTGGCAGAGCTGTTCCTCCAGCTTTCACCGCAGACGCTCCCTCTCGTCCTCTCAGCTTGGTCCCTCCCAAACATAAACCCCCCAGAAAGATTTAAACAACAAACCATCTTGTGAAAGCCACAGGGTACGTGTTGCTAATGGGTTGCTCATTCTGCAAGGTTGTGACATGGGCTGATTTTTCCCCTTCTTAATTGCTGGGCTGCGACATCTGCTCAGACAACGTGCTCTCATTGAAGTGCCTGAGGCAGCTTGGGTATCCCATGAGCTACATGTGTGTCGCTGCCCTTTAGCATCTCTTTTGGGGCACTCCAGTAACTGCAGACAAGACTCTTTTTCCTCATCTGTGGTTGTATGTAGCTAGATCATGCATTTCCTACCCCTATGTATTTCAAAAGTGCCAAGAAATACCGCAAAACAGCCTAAAATTACACTTTAAATGTGGCGGTCTCTGATTTATGGTGCAATTATAAAACATGCCATGGTAGTTATTAGTCATGAGATTGAGTATTACATGTTTCAGACTGTAAAACATACTGGGCAATTTCTAGCTGTGATTGTATATTCACTTCTAAAGAGAAAATGGGCGTAATTACACCAACATTGATAAAAGGGAGAAATAATGGCAGAAATGGAAGAAAAGTTAAATTTGAAGACAAGAGCTGTGAATACATAAAACACTTATATTATTACACTTTTCTAATTGAACATTTAAGCAGAAGCTAATGATTTGATTTAAATTGGCCTTTTTTTACATAAGTAGCATTTTGGGTTTTAGAATTTATAATGACGCTATTTTTTCCCTCGCGTTACTCATCTTCAGCACAGTAGATTAAGACAGATGCAGGAAGCATTAAAAATCAAGGAAAATAACTACTTTCGCAACATGAGAGGAACGATTCTGTAACCTTTGATGATCCGTGTTGACTTGTCAGCGTCAACAGGGCTTAAAACTATTGACATGAAAATGGTACCTACTGTCAGATGTAGTGGGCAGTATTTTATTTACCTTTTTCCCGTCATGCAATGGTTGAAGATGACCCTCCCTACGTGGCTTTGGATGTTGCAGGAGCAATAGTTAGCTGTAAGGAGAACATGTTGTTTGAGATATGGCATTTTCTATTAACCAAAAAACAACACCAACTGCCAGCTTGTCCCACGGACTTTGGTAATTGTTCTGCATGGCACGATGCCAGCACTATGGCCATCACTGCTGTGTGCTTTTGTGTTCCTCTGCAGCTTCTGCTGCCAAAGGAAGGGCTCCTAAGGAGGAGCTGTGTGGTTGATGCCGAGAAGTTATTTTTCCCCACAGCTTCCTGCTGCCTGGCCGTACTTCCCTTGGCCACAGGACTCTCCTCCAACTTCCAAGCCCAGCCCAGCCCTGCACTGCCCCTTTGCCTCCTGTGCTAACAAGGCCCAGGCATATTTCCCCACAGTCTTCTACTCCCTGCAAATCTGGGAAACCTACCCAGCCAAAATCAATTAGGGAAGGTGGATGGTTCCTTGGGGAGGGTGAAGGAGGAGAGAAAGAAGAAATGCATCTGTATGGGAATAAGACGTGCCCTGTCTCTTAAGGATGCTGGAAGAGCACATTTTTGTGGGGCAGGGAGAGGAAAGACAGGGAAAAAAGGAAAATAAGAAGAGGGAGGAAGAGACCCCAAGCCCTTATATGTTCCCACTTTCTAAGCTCCTCTGATTCCTCCCAGGTCTTCTCTTCCCAGCTCCCAGAAACGTGTTTTACAGCAACACTGAATTTTCCTTCTGCTGAGAAGCTGGTGTCTGTATGGGGAGAGCTCGTGCTAACTTCTGCCTCCCTCAGCAGCTGCAGGCTGAGACAAGAGACACCCCTCTGCTTAACTAACCTCCATGAAATAAATGCTAACTGCTCCAATTTTTCAACATTTTCCAGTACACTGGGGTGCAGGGCAACGTATGCAGAGCTCTTTTGATGGAGGAGTAACCAGTTGGTACTGAAAGCCTCTGCACCTGATCTGAAATCAGTACCAAGTTCGTCTCCACAGTAAGGTCCACTGCCTCCACCACAGACCACATGTGGCTTGCAGCCACTCTGTTGGTGCTGGCCATTGGCAAGCACTAACACAGGCCATGCTGGCTGCCCCATGTGTCTCCCCGAGCCAAGGTTATACAGCTTTTTGTCTGTCTTTGTTTTCCTTGCTGGCAGCATTTGGCTTGCCTCTTCCTGGTCCTCTGGACAGTGGAGAGCAACCACTCTTTACAGTGATAAGAGTGAGAAGCTGTTCCTGTAAAAACTTAAATTCTTAGTTGATGACATGACTTCAGGTGGTGATGGCTTTAAAAGAAAGAAAATCTTTTAAGGGTCTAGATCACATGTTGAGAGAACAATATGAATATGAATCATGAGTGAATCCATACTGGGAAATATAAATTATTTATAAATATCTAAAAGACAGAATACAGCAAATCCTAACATCTTATTCCTATAGATTGCCACAAAATTAAACTTGCATGAAGCCATTAAGCCCCAAAGAGTTCAGATTACATGAAAGACTGACTGACAATCTGCCCTGTGCCTACTCTCAATGTAGGTCAGTGTATAGACATGGCAAAACTGAAGGAAATTTAAGGGAAATTATCTTCTCCACACAGAGAAACTCTTGTCTGAGGTTCTGCTGGAATTTGGATGATGTCTTAAGTTAAAATAAAACATGATGAGGTGGCCACATGAGCAGTAGCCACATAGGGAAGGGTGTAGATCGGAATGACCTTCCTCAAATTGAAAAAGCAGGGCACAGGGTGACACACTTGTGTTTATCCATCTGTCTTGTGAGCACAATTATTACACAGCTAGGCAAAGTCAGGGCAATGGCACACACAAATTAGGCATGTAAACATAGGCAGAAGTCCATATAAACAACAACAAATCTTAACCTTTCCAATGGCTTGTTCACTCATAACTGAATCATGTTAGGAAGAAGTTCTTTACAATGAGGGTGGTGAGACACTGGAACAGGTTGCCCAGAGAGGTGGTGGAGGCCCCATCCCTGAAGACATTTAAGGCCAGGCTTGATAAGGCTCTGAGCAATCTGATCTAGTTGAAGATGTCCCTGCTTACTGCAGGGGCGTTGGACTAGATGACCTTTAAAGGTCCCTTCCAACCCAACATATTCTATGATTTTAAAATTCCTTGGATACAGAAATGTGTTAAGTGCACCATGTATGACAAAGATACAGAAAAACTGGAAAGGATTCAGAGATAAGAATGATAACAGGCTTAGAAAGCATGGCCTGTGACAGAGGTGTAAGGAGGTTTATTTATCCTAGAAAGAGAGAAGTTGTGCCATTTCACATCCCAGCTAAGCCAGTCCAACCACTGGTGCTTGTCTGATGCCCTCCCCAGGGCTTGATTCAATGAACTGTCAGCAGAAAACTAATTTTATTTAAGAACTGAAAGCTTCGCCACTATATCCTCTGAACTGGCCCATCACAATCACACGAGGGCTGGCAGAACGGGGAAAAAAGTAGGGTGGTTCCTTTTGGCAGCAGCTAACCTTCAGACTGGCTTACCTTTAATGTGAAACTGCACCGTATGTGGGTACATGACACAGAAATACAACCTGTATATTTTAAGAAGAAGACGATGTTGAACAACTTTTTGCTACATCCGCTGAGAAAGAAGACAAAAAGAAATCTGCTAAATATTTATCAAAGAATCTTCTTTTATGTGAAAAAAAAAACCAAACCAACCTTTATAACAGGAAGGGTACTGGACACTGAAACATTAAAATGCCCTACATAAGAATATTGTGGAATTTCCTTCACTGGAATCATTGCCAGTGTATTATGCTGATGTCTGCCAGGATTATTCCAAGGTTTCTTATCCTGCCTCAGTGCAGAGGTGAATTGGAGGACGATCTCTTGGGATTCCTTACATCCCTCCCTTTTTCTGGCTTCACGACTTACCAACTTCACCCATCCTGCCTGAATTAACTCTAACTAAACTCAACACTGCTTGGAAAAATGGCTTTAACATTAAAAGGGTCAAATTCTAATACTGCTATTTGACTAATATCTTGTCGAAGACCAGAGGAGCATCTGTGAACATGCTGTTCACGGACACATTATTGGACACACCGCTTATGATCTTCTTTGTATTCTGGAAAACCTCCTAGATTGGCACAGCTGGTCTCTAAATATACCTCAAAAACAAGCTCATGAGAATAAGTCATGCTTCAGAGGTGATTCCCAGGCTTATGGTTCAGAGGACAAATGGGATTGCAACACTTGCAAGTCATTGCTCAAGCATGATGGAAATCCAGCTGCAAATACTGGAAGTAGGGTCACCAACTGGGAAGTGTGTACACTGAGATATACAATTTCATTACTATATCAGAAGGAAAGTATACCAAACAGCAAAGTTTTGTTGTAATACAAGCGATGTTCATATCCAAGCTGCAGAAGTGTGAAACTGGAGCTAAGAGGAAGCAGGAAGATGTGCTATATGCAGGACTTCTTTTTTTTTTTTTTTTTTTTAAAACTTTTCCAGAAATGACAGGCTGCAGAATCAATGAATCAGATTTGGCAAATACTGAAATGTACTCAACCTTCTGTTTCCCCATAGTCAATAAATGCCATTATTAATGACGTTCTCTAGAAAAGCATTTTGTGGACAAACTAAACACCGCAGCTTTCCCATAAGAAACTCTACTCCCTTTCCTGTAGGGAAATTCTGGGAAAAGCCTTGTCAGAAGAATAGAAACAAAAAAAAAAAAAATTCAGGCATTTATTAGGAAAATATACCAACTACTTGTACTTTAATTAATAAAACGTTGTTATCTAAAGAACTAGACAAAACAGTTCAAATTCAGCAAGTCTGTGAATTCATCCAGACTTTACAGGTGAAGGATCAAGCTAAGAGGCATGCTTTACCGGGTATCTTTTCAAAGTCTTTGGCAGTTCCTGTCAAATGGAGAGGATCAATGATAATTTCGGCAGAGCGCGTAAGCCCTTCAAAGCAATCTGAGCGCAGAACTTGCTGTGTAATCACGCCCACCCTGCCGATGCTGCGCAGCCTCACGTGGGAACCACCACTGCGGGACACAGAGCTGCCATCCACGGTTTGAGGAGCGGGAAGCTTTCTTCTTTGGCAAGCCCCGCTACCTTTGAAGCTGGGATCTACTTGTTCTAGTGGGACTGATTAAAGAGGGAGAGGAAACTTCAAAAGACCTCGCTGCCTCTGTGAACTAACTAGTCAGCAGGCTGCACTGACAACCTCTTGTGACATGCACCACCGCTTATTTTTTAACTTGTTCCTCATTCTGCCCTTTAACATTAGCATCTTCTTTCCATTTGTGTGTGAGAATGCTGAAGTTTGCAGACACACCATAAAATAATCTGTTCCTCTACCTTCGGTGGGAATGTCCCGTATTTCTCCCTGCTGGACTTCATGTGTTTTTTCGCTCTGAATTTTTGTTGTTGGTCACGCATTTTTAAAGCCATCGTGATCCTGATTCAGCAGTGTGATACATAGTTGTGACTGCCTGACTGACGAGAGGCATATTTATATAATAGGGATAATTCAATAGGAAGGGCGGTAATAACTGACACATGGAATAGGAACGAACGAAATGTGAACAAAATCCTGAAGAGGGGTCTGCAGTTCCTCCAGGTCTCTGTGTGTGTGCGTGTGCTTTTAATTTAATTTCATTCACTTAACTAACTTAGCACTGATCTGTGCTGATGCTGTCTGTTGCCCTGTTGCCCGGTGCAGCCCATCTACTTTATGAGTCCAAAGCAGGATGATGTAAAAGTAATCTCCCCTTTCTCGGTCCTGGCAGTGACCCTTGGGTCAACGTCCTCTGCTCATTTCCTTCTCCCACTTCCATCTGCCCTGGTGGAAAGAATTAATTCCTCAGATGATTAATCCAAATGCCACTTCTCATCCAAGCCCCTTCTGAAAAATGCATTTCATAAGGCACTCTTACTAACAAGAATAAATTTTAAAATTAATCTCAGGGGAAACTTCTGAGTGTCTCCAGTTAGACAGGTATGTCTTTTCAGGATCTAATGTTAAAAGGCCAGGGATTTTCTTTGTTTTGGTGACACTGCATCAAATATATTGCCCATCAGGTAACTCGGATGTCTCAGTTGAGGAGTCCAAATTAAAGACAAAACCAGATTTATATAATAAAGAAGCTGACAGAAATGCTTTGATGATTATGCAGGCATCTGGTTTTAGCATGTCTTGAAACTGTTGACCTCAGTGATTTGCATTTCATCCTTTCAAATGTAAATATTTTACTTCACTTATTTGCTCAGTTTATAGTTGTGCCTTTTGACTGACTTACTTCCCTTGAACTCCAGAGGTCTAATTCATCCTTTATGTGAGTCTTCTCGGGACAATAGAAGCCACATGGATGACATTTCTTGTTTTTACTGNTTTTTTTTTTTTTTTGGTTATTCAAATTAACGGCAAAAAAGGAGAAGGAAAAAAGAAAGGATGACACCACTCGACGTACCTCATCACACTGAGCACGAAGGCCTGGTCTTGTGGCTTACTCCCACCACGTGTTTGCAACAAACCATTGCTTTCCCCACCACTCTCCAACATGCTGCTGTCACCCTGTCCCTGCTCCCCTCCTCCTCCAGTCCTGCCCCCACTCCTTGCAGGTAGCAGATGCCCTATTTGGCCTACCTGTACTGACAAACAGAAGAGCGTGAGGTTTTGGACCCCTGATTATCTACATTGCTTAATCTTTAATCTTGTGGCTTGGCTCTTTATTTGGACCACTTCAGCTAGCTCTATCTGCAAGACAACTTGCTCCCGAGCCATTAGTAGATTGGACACAAGCCAGCCAGGCTCACTTGACCTCAGAGCCATGTTTACGATTGTAAACAGAATTTGCAGACCTGGAGAAGACAAAGGCATGGCCAGGTATCCCATCCACTGCCTTCCTGACAGACTTCTAGTTACGCGGTAAAGCACTAGCCTTATTGCATTACTAGTGTTTGCTCCTGCCAACGCCACTGCTACTGTATTTACTGCTGAGAGAAGAGCTGAAATAAAAGTGATTGCTAATTAATCACATGATTCCAGAACATTTTTTAACTTGCACAACAGTGGTACCATTTTTTTTTTTTTTTTTACTTCTAGGAATAGATGGCAACTGTGCCGGCCAGCGAAGGCTGCCAATGGTAGCAGTAAAGATATACGGTTCATTCACTTTCAGGTAAAGAAATCTTGGGTTAAAAATAAAAATAATGAAAAGTCACTTGTACTCCTTGAGATATATATACACCCCCCTATACTCCTGGCTATGTGCGCTGCAGCAAATGTTAATGTGCATGACTCGGAGGAATTTCACATGGAGCCTAGTTGGCGCCACCCATAAGCAGAAACACCTCTCTTTAAAGGAACCTGAACTGTGAGACATCCTTCATGAAATGGCTTCTTGGAGTTGTGCTACTGCAGTGCCTTAAAAACAGAGAGCAGAGCCAGCACTGCCACCTGCTGCTCCCGGGGACAGGGCTCTCACTCTTCCCAGGGGGACCACAGCTTGGGTGGTGAACATTGGTATTTACCGTAAAAGTAAATTAAAAGAAAAAAACAAAACACACACCCAAAAAACTAATAGTTAAAAAAAAAAAAAACCATTACCCTAAAATTAAATACCAACTTTGTCCTTTACAAAGCTTCAGGAAAGAAAATAAACCTTCGTTAATCTCCTGTCACGGTTTCAAAAAGAAAACAAGCCATCTCGCCACCTGCTTTGCAGCTTAGTCGCAGGCTTCGCTGTTATCTTCGGCTAGTTCAGCGTAGAGAGTTTTGTTAGGAATTTACTGAAAGTGTAGGGAATCAGCACCTCACCAGACTAAGGCTTTATATTAACAGTGCTGCCCTTAAAGAAAGGTGTTATGGACAATAGACAGAATCATAGAAATAGGAGTAACAATAGGAAAAAAATAACACAGGAGAAACCCAAAATCATATTAAAATGCATAACCTAAAAGTGATAGTGCATGTATTTGCATTTTTTTTTTTTTACATCACCTGTCCTATACAACTGAAATTATTAGCCTGGGTCTTAGAAGTTTTGTCCTTGATAAACACTACCAGAAATGTCCCTAAAGAGTTACTATCTTAAGGTCGTAATAGAAATTATCACAACATTTGGAGTGCTAAAATGGTATATTATTGGCAGAAGCTAATAGCTGGTATTGTAAAGCTCTATGGGAACGGGGCACTGATGTTTGTAGCTAGCAAGAGACGCGATTCATCTCGATTAATTCAGGCACAACAGACCTGACTAGTAAGGTCACTACAAAGTCAGTGCTAAAGAAACTATACTGGGGTTTAAAAAGCTAGACCTGTGACCCTGGAGCTTTCAATGACACTTTAATAAAGAATTTGATTAGAACGTGTGATCTAAGTACTGAACTGCAAAGGTTGCCAGAAAGTGACGAAGAGGTGGTGATTTTGTCATACAACGACACAGACGTAAGTTTTGAAGGAAAGTCACTGCACTGTTTGGGAAATTAAATTCCAGATCTCCTCCTAGGAAATGCTTAGACGAAATAAAGAAGCGTATAGCAAGGCATGCGGATAGTGCATTCAGTCACACATGCTGGCTGAAATCCTGGCTCAAACCACACGGAACTTTGCCACCGAGTTGAGAGAGGCCAAAATTTCAACTTCTATATTTACATGTGGATTCCACCAGGAAAGATTTGCTTTCTGGCTTTTGGAGCATCACTTCTTCGTGCTGGATTCTAAAGAAAACTTCTTTTCACACTAAAAACAGCACTTGGCAGACAACGTGGCATTACAACCTGCTCCTACTTTGTCTTCCGATGCTTTGAATCAGGATCATCCTTGCTTATCAAGTCAAGCTGCCTACTGCTTCACTACCCGGGGTATATTAATGCTGCTTTATAAGCCCATCCTTTTGTCCCTATTAGAGTCCTCGCTTATAAATCATTCAAATCCCTGAACCTGAGCCCTGCTCTACTATTGCCTTTAGTCATTCTTACTTACGCCGGGAAACTTTTTGGGGTGTCAGAAATAAGCCGACTGGGACAACTACGTGCCAACGTATTTCTTTCCTCCTTCAGTGCAAATTCAAACAGGTTAGCTTCTAGCACTTGTGGTTTGAACAAGAGGGGAGCAAAAGGAATATTTCCACAGCCAGACACGCTTATCGGCTGTGAGAAAGGGACTAACAGCCAGGTGCCTGGCATTTCCCGACTGAGGCATGTTTGGGTGGGTCCTCATTTGGATGCACCAGGCTAGGAGGTTTGCCCAGCCAAAGCACTGTGACTGTACTCAAGAGTCGTTTCTAAAGAAAACGACTATGAATCTTAACACAAATTGTGACATTGAACATGATACTTCCAGACTAGTTAAAAAACACATGACGCACGCACACACACACACACCAACAATAAAAAAATAATCCAAAAATCATCTGAATATAACAGGGTAGTAAGCTACTATGAAGTTCAAACTTCACAAGGATGGAAAGTAGAAGTTAAGAAAAAATTATATATGACAAATATTATATGTAAAAATTGTATTATATGTTATGAAAATATATAAAAAACCACATTTGTTTATTCAGGCAGTGTTAGAAGACAAAACATATCCAGACTTCATGTGCATTTACCAGTATATTGTCTCTCATTCTGACACAGCAGCTGGAAAGAGCACAAAACTACCTACTCTCTAACTAGCTCAGTTGATAGGTGTTTGTACTTTAGGGGTAGGGATTAATTAATTAAATTAGCTATGGTTTCCTGTGTAGCAATTTGCCAGAAGAAGTATGGATGAATGTACGACTTGCATAATAACAAGGGTTGAGGTACTCAAAGCTGAGGAAAATAAAATAGAATAGTTTAGTTGAAATGATCTAATCCAAGATCTGCCCAAACAGCTCCAATTAAAGTAAGTGGGAAATGTGTAGCTAAAACAGGTAATAAGCTTTGTGTCCTCAACCAAGAACCTTTACAGTATCATATTTTTTTTTATAGAACCTAGTATTTGTGCTCCAGGTAAGCTGAATATTATGGAGAAGAGGAATTGTTTAAGTATTACAAGAACACTCAAAATAAGATGCAAGGCTGGTGACCAGGTGTTAGCTCAAGCTGGTGTGATCTGTGAGGTTTAAATGCGCAATAAGCTTACTGACAATACCCAGCTGAGATTAGTAAACCGAACGTTATTCTTCACAGAGAAAGCACAATATCAGCAAAAGAATTTTTGCTCAGTAGATGGAGAAAAAGAAAAGGTTTTATGCAGAAGAATAAACTACATGAGGCAGAGAAAAACTAGTTGGGCAGTGGCTGTACGATCAGTTTTACAGAGCGTCCTTCATTATAATATGTATAGATGAGATCAGCCTGACGTTTTCCAACTGGTCCTGTATTGTTGGAATGTACCCATCTCACTTCTGAAGAGCTCCTGTGGGTAATATAATTACTAATACTAAACACAGTTACAAATATTTTTCCTTTGTATAGCTACCAGAAGATCCTCTCCATTCCATTCACCTGCTCCTCTAGTCCATTTTACTCCTGAACCCTGTTCTGGACACATGACGCTTAGTTAATTTGGCAGCGTTAATAGCCTGGTCTCTTGTACCTGCAGAGCTCCTAGGGTGGTGGGTAAGCATCTCCTCTGGTTTCCCAAACATTTTTTTCCTACTACCCAGCAAAAAAACCCAAAGAGGTGCACTGAATATGTTCCCTCTGGATGATGGAAAAAAGCACCAGCACAGGAAAAGGAAGAAGGTAAAGTTTTCTTGGAGAAAGTAGTCAGAACATGCCCTACTGGTACATCCCCTCTTGTCAAACAGTAGTGATCCAAACATTGTCTTTTTCCACTAGAAAACAAGGGGCCAGCAACAGCAGCCTTGACCTGAGAACAGAGGCTGAGAGGTTAAGAAGAGAGGTCACCTGAGTGTGCTACTGATGAATATTTTACTGTTTGAAGTCATAGAATCATAGAATCTTCAGGGTTGGAAAGGACCTTTGAGATCATTGAGTCCAACCATATACACACACACACACAAAGAACCAAAAAAATAAAACAAAACAAAACCCAACAACCTACAATATCTGCCCTTCAGAGCACGCCCTGAAGTGCCACATCTAGACGTTTCTTAAATACCTCTAGGGATGGTGACTCAACCACCTCCCTGGGCAGGCTCTTCCAGTGCCTGACCACTCTTTCACTAAAGTAATTCCTCCTAATATCTAACCTAAACCTCCCCTGCTGCAACTTCAGACCATTTCCTCTGGTCCTGTCATTATTCACTTGGGAGAAGAGGCCAACACCCACCTCTCTCCAACGTCCTTTCAGGTAGTTGTAGAGGGCACTTGTAGAGTTGTAGAAGTCACTCCACTATCAAACGGGTCTGAACAACCACATTTATTATCTATATACGCTATTAAAGACCTGCCTACGTAGCTATTGTACTCCTCTAAAATACTGAAAATATGGCCTTTAGGGCTCACGAAATACAGAAATAATTGTTCTGTATTAATTTTGCTGTTCCTTAGCTATATATTTCATTTCTTCCTTTCTCCTCTTCCCCCTTAACAAGCCTTTTGTTTGGCAATTTTAATTTGTTCCTTTTTCAGACTGTCAGTCACAGAGAGTGTCTTTACTTACAAAGAGATCTTTTCTTACCCCAGAAGCCTTTTTGTCACTATGACTGCAGGCTTTACACTTATCTCCTGCCTCTCAGATAAGCTCCCCCTACACTAAGATCCATCCTACAGTTTCAACCTATTTCTATGTGATTTAACCCCTTGGGATGAATAGGGTTTTTTGCTTGTTTTATTTGAAAGGATTTTATTTAGGGGACTCAGTTCTGATACAATCTAGACTCATGGCAGGTAGTTAAAAAATACAAACAAGCTTTCCATTTTCTGAGAAAGGCAGGTGGGCAAAAACGGTATATACGCAACACACATGAAAATTAAAAGGTGGAAAAAGACAAATACGTTTCCTTTGCACAGGCATAACTCTTTCTAGGCTAGAAAAACATTGATGGCATATACTTCTGCCATTGTCTTGTTGCAGATAAAGGAAAGATAACTTCTGTGCTTAGTTCATAAGAAATTAATAAATAATCTGTTTTGCCAACAGCTTGCAGGTATACAAAGAGAGGAGAGCTTCTTAAAAATCTAAGTCCTATATTTTTGAGGGCTTAAAGAGTCTGTAGGCTTCTGGAATTAAGTGGCTGTGATTTATCTGCGAATTCAGACATCTGCTTCATTAAAACTTCATTAAATCTAAACACCTACACTCTTCATTCCACATATTTCTTAAATATCCTGACAGTCTCTCAAACATTTATTCTGTTGATACGTTAGTTTTTAGTGATAATGTATTATTTATATTTACATACATGACTGAAACCCCCAGATATTGTAGACAGATGATATCTTGCAGGATATCCCTACAAAGCTGAGTGGTAATCCCTCTATGTAAACACTTGGAACAGGAAAGCACATTGAGAATTTTCTAGACACGTTAATTAAATCCTATTTGGGCCTCTCCAACTAAAAAGCAAAATATACACAGTGAACTTTTCTAAGGAGGAAAACAGCCTTATCAAACTCACCTCCAAAAGAACTGCAACAACTCGCAGCTTCTCTTTGCAAGTAAGAAGCAGCTGCTTTTCATTACTTTGGGCAGTAACATCTCATTAGCACGACATGTCAGGAAGCTGGGGAACCATGAGCTACGCCTCATGAAGTTGATTTGAAGTTTCTTTGAGCTTGGCTCAGTCCTAGCAGAAAATCAAGTTGGGTTATGCAGTGGATAACGGGTAGGAGAAATTCTGGAAATACAGCTGAGGATGAGGGCTGAAGGAAATGTTCTGGCAAACTCAACTTCAGCCTAGCAGAGGCTGACTTCTGCTATTTCACTCCCTAGGCAGAGATTTTTAGCAGTTATGCAGCAAATAATTTCCCCCACCAGGTAAGAGAAAAGAAATGTGTTCTCCGTGACGCGTTAGTTTCCGTGGCAGGTCAGGGCGGGTATCAATGAAGAGGAATTCCAGCATCTCGTTCTGGCAAGGGTTGCACAGCTGAGATACGCTGCCTGTAGGACCTAAGAGTCCACTAGTGACCCGTACTTTGGCAAGGTCCTGACAGAAGGGGTGTTTTCCAGGATGCCTGGAGCAGCTAAGAGCTTGTGGAGCTGCACCCTCCACATAGGAGAGTCTGCACTTCGAGGCCAAAGGAGAAACAAGTTTGAGTATCCTGACAATAAAGGGTCTCTCTCTTTATGTGTATATAAATTGTTTTTCATCTTCCAGGTGGGAAGGTGAATGCCAAGTCCCTAATGAGACTTCATTAATTCCATTTTAATCTGTGTCAAGAGATGTTGAAGTCAGAAATTTAACTGTGGAGCCCAGTAGAAAGCTGGAACTGTATTCCAAGCATCCTTCAGGACTGACACCTGGGGGGGGGAACATGAGCAAGCAGGGGACTGTGAAACACTACACAGGCGTTGTGAAGCCATTAATTCCTTGACAGTTGAATATCGCTTGTTAGTTTACATGGGATGTGAAATGAGCAGGGCTTGACAGCAATACAGTCAGTTCTGCCATCGAGGATATGGGCTTAGGTCTCGGTAGAGAAAAAAAAAAATAATAGTGCAAACATGGTTTTCTTAGGTAGTCAAGAAAGGTAGCTACAGTAGTAAAAAATCAGTTGCCAACATATCTATAGTAGAGTGACTGCTGTGGGCTTTCATCTAATGGCTTTCATCCCCTTCATACTTTTACAGATGCTGTAAGCACCCCCGGTAAGGACTGTGATATTTCTTCTATTAAACATAACAGGAATTTTAACTTAAACAGGAAAAGACACAAAGAGAACAAAGCAGAACGTTCATTTTCTGAGTCTGTCAAAATGAATGAATGATTGCATTTCATTTGTTTATTTTAATCTTCATTAAAGAGTTAACATAGGTTACGCACAGCTTGCATTGGTACATAGTGGCAGAAAGGAAAAGCAAATGCATTAATTACTGTTCACTGACCACAGGTATGATTTTGAAAGGTGCTAGATTAGCAAATAGTATACCTCCAATAATCACAGCTAAAGCAAACACATAAATTTGAAACAATCACCAATGTCATTATCATTAGCTATTTTACCTTTGAAGAATCACTCTTGTTGAAAAGAATAATTATATCAATACATTTTGAATTCCTTTGTTAAAGCACATTTTTGTGAGAACAGGGTATAAGCAAGACCTGTAAAATTTGAAAAACTAATTAAAAAGCATTTTCTCTTGGATAAGAGTTCCTGCCCAGCAACGATGCCACCCTTGTGATTAGCTTCTCAGAGGAACAGACTTAGGGACAATTCTTAACTTGCTCCTCTGCAAACCAATGCTCTTATCTTTTGATTGTAGCTCCCTCCAAAAAACATGCTTTTTCCCCACTAAAACCTATTCTGAAGCCTGACCCTTCAGGAAGGCAGGCTGATAAGAAGTAGGAGTAGAGGCTGGTTTTGATATCCTAATTAGCTAGATAATGAGCTGCATTTCCCCTATTAGGAGAAGCTCTTTTGCTGAATCCTCATACTGTCAAATTCTAAGAGATGGCGTAAGGCTGTCGATCCGCGTTGATGGATAATGTGGAAGATCGATGTAGTTTCCACTCACGTTTGCAAAGGTCTGGTTGTCTTCTTGTCGTTGCTGCGGTAGAAGCTGGGTCAGAGTGTTATTTATTCACAGGTAGGAAAATTGCCAAGGGAAGATTTGAAGACGTGAATGAAACGTTTCACGGAGATATGGAAGATTAATTTCGGAGAGCCAAGGCTCACAAAAAGAACCCTGATTTAAAACTGCTCCATGGGGGTTATGAGTAATTTAGCACAGGAGAAAATCCTCGCGTGTTGTGCATGTAAAATACCGCACTACTACATATTACAAAATGACATAGCTTCTGCTTTTTTGGTGTCAGACAGAGCTGTAACTTCATGACAATTAACCAAAGCAGGGAAATAGAAAAGCAAGCATCACATTTTCCTAGATATCACCTGAAAAGAAGAAGCTGAGGGTACTTCCACATTTGGCATCAAGCGCATAGCCTCTTTTCTTGTGTCCTCCAGTTTCAGTGACGCTCATGTGTGGAAGGCGTCCCCTTCAAATGCTTTTCTTTATCGAGGCAGAAATGTGTGTCCCCATGACATTGAGAGGGTACCTTTTGTCTTCCAATTTTTGCAAAGGTGCTTGAAGGAAATGAATACCGCTCTGAACTTCACTAATTGCTCACTTGATTATGTTTCTCAGCCACACTCTGCAGCTCTGTACTGGCCAAGGACATGGAATACACAGCTAATGGCTCTCCTCCCCCTGCTCCCTCCCTCTCCCCTAGGCTCTGCAGAGCGTTGCCCTCACAGAATTATTCAGAGTAACGTCTGTATCATGCTGGCAGCAGCAAAGTGCTTGAGCACTTGATGACCTCCTGAGGTCCCTTCCAACCTGAACTATTCTATGATTCTTCCCTATCGTTCATGCTTGAACACGTGCATTTTCACAGCAGCTGGACTTCATAGAACATGCAGTTCCAGCTAAACATATTCAACTGTATACGCAAACACACAGGCAAAACAATCTTAGTTAACAGATATTACGAGATAAAACTTCACAGATAAAATTCATTACAATTCACATGAAATATGTAAAGCTACGATTTTGTGTACATGCATTGTCCAGCTATATACAGCCTGTGGGACTGAGTTTGCAGAGAAACAGCACTCTCTTTAGAAGGAGTTGAGTTCTTCTGTCTTTGGGTGGAATAATGCACAATTCAAGTTTCTGGCAACATTACTTGGTATCACTTGAGTATAACGCTGATCCTGATAATTTCACCCTGAACAGTGATTCAGAAAAAGGAAGGGCTTCATCTAATAGCCATGCGTTCACTGCCAAAGTCAAACTTACAGATCTGCACACATATTAGAGAGCATGTAAGTCCCCAAAACGTGAAGAGTTCCCAACTCTTAGACAATAAACTCTGCTCTGGGACTAACCATGCTCCTTTTCCTGCATCCTCTAAGCAAGATTGTGAAGCCGTTATGAACATATTTGAGCCTGTAGTTCAGTTTAGATCACTAATTCCTTTTGTTGGTTTTATGCAGGAGCCTAAATATTTCACTGAATTCAGTATTAAACATTCAAACAACTCAGTCATATCCAACGAGGCTTTTTCTAAGCAATATTATGCCGTTCCACACCACATAGACTGAAAGAAGAAATAATAAATGCTAACCACTCCTTTTAGTTCAGAACAGGGATAAAATGTGTTCTTGCTCTGTAAAGCTTCTCAGGAAGAAGTTGAATATAGTAATACAACAGTTTACCTCTACTTTTTGTGACCAAAAAGGTATAGTTTTCTCTTTATTATGGATCTTGGGTCGTGCTGGCAATACTTCAGAGCCCTTTGCGTTTCTTAACTGCAATGTGGGTTTATTCCCACTAGGTGTTGCCCTTCCTCTATGGTTTGTGAAGGAATTCGTCCACCTTGAACAAACCTGTTCCGCTGTCCAAAATATTAAATAGGGGCTTCGTCCCATCGCGATCTACCCCACCNCCCCCAAAAAAAAAAGAAAAAAAGACAAAAACCCAAATCCACTGTAAACATCTCAAAATATTAAAAGAAACAAAGCTGTTGTATCCCATCAGATTAAGACAGAATGCACCCAACATGCATCTAGTTGTGGTAGGCAGCTAATAGCAAACACTGAAATATGACTGTCTTATCTGAAGGAGTGCTTTTCAGAAATGTCATGGCACCGCATAGCCAAGGAAATTCAACTACACATTTATTGTCATAAAGCCTAGCCTGTCCATTAGACCATATTTAATATTTAACGTCCTTTACGGGGTACGTGTGCCTAATGAGGCATTCTGTGGCAGCCTTGAATGTTACGAGTACTAATATTTCACTGTCTCCCACACAAAGTAAGAATGAAACACTGAGATTATGACTGTGTTACGCAACCCGGTGACTGACGCGTAAATAAAAATAGTTGATATGTTAACCCATTTTAATACCCGCAGATGAAGTCCAGTTCTCCTCACTGGAGACAAATGTAGCCAAATGAAAAGAGATAGGAAATGGAGAAGAAACTAATGGAATATTTTGTGAAAAGAGGAAAAAGAAATCTGTTAAAGAAGTTACAATAACCATAACCTTGCAGCCAGGCAAAGCATCCTCGTTTGCGCAAAGCAGCAGTGAGACACCTGTAGAAGACAACTCTTCTGAAGAGCGGTGGCTTCAAACCAGATATTTCAGTGCTGGGCATGTTTTTAAGCCCAGAAAATGACAGCTATCTCCAAGACAAACACTGCAAGCTGGGTCTTTGCCCAGGACTGTTGAACAGGCTGTATGAACAGTATCTTCCCAGGAGAAGGCTCCTCCTCCTCTTTTTGAAGGCAAGTCAGGGGTCAGCTTGCACATTGGCACATAGGATGCTGCAGGGGGACGGATCGGTTTGTGCCCCTAAAGAAAGACTTGGGACAGTGGCCCAAGATGCTGGTTACAGCTGTGACCCCACCATCGCCTATAACGTGCATGGCTTTGGGCATCATATGGTGCTGCGCAGGAGCATGGTGGGTCCTTCTCATTTGGCCTCCCACCAGATGGTAGGCAGGTGGAGGTAAAGCTCTGGAGAGCCAATGTCTGAAGAAGCAGGGTAATTTACTCGTCCATGAAGCTTCTGAAAACATGAACTGAAAGATCCACTAAGCTCAGGTCTTACAAAGTCTTGTCTCAAATCTAACAAAGCTCAAGGCAAGTAAAAAACTCAAGTCCAATGAATATGTTAGTGCTATTTTTGTTAACCCACCTTAATACTCACCTAATGCCAGAGAAATTACGTTTAACTAACAGATGAATTAAACATCCTTTTTTTTTATATATATATATATATATATAGGAGCATTTGTAAGGCTCACCTGCTGGTTGGTACAAAATCTTCCACTGCAAATTCTGCTATGAATAAGTCCCCGCACGAGCATTTTATGATCTCATCTTCTGGGTGCACAGTTTAATCACAGTGCTCTCGATAGAGAGCCCACACTAGGGAAGCGGAGTTTAAAATACAAAACTGTGGGAGGCTCTCGAGGTGGCTTCTTGCTAAGTATGGCCAGGAGCAGGGTGACGTGGGGGGGTGATGCCATGTCAAGAGACTGAAAGGTAAAAGTAACTCCATGAAGCTGTCACCAGCAGAGCACAATGTGAAAATTTCATGTGCTTTAGCCTGGTGAATTGACCCTAAAATAGTATAAGGGAAGAAAACAAAGATTCCCTGTGTGCTAGCAGATAAGTCACATTATTTTCCTTTTTTTTCTACAGCGACAAACTCAGGTGTTTAAATGGGTAGCAAATCAATTTAATGCAGGCTTATTTTCTTTTTCCGTGATCTTCCAGAACTGTTTTCACCTCTCTCCTACTCCTCTCAAAAAAAAGGAAGAAAGAGAGAAACAAGCTGCTTCTTACAAAATCTCAGCAAAATATCACATTAACCTACTTTGCCGTTTTGTTCCCACAAATAAAAATACTTGGTGGTCAAAATCCTGGCAGCTGGCTTTCCCACATGGAAAAAGTAATGTTTCAATCTTTGCTATCCTCTTCTTCAAATTAAACTCATGTAACTTCCAAGTGCCCCAAGCTCAGCCAATCGTTTTCCTTAGACCACATCTCCCTTGCCAGCTCTCCCTTGACACATCGTGCTTCTTTATCTTCCCCTTTCAAAACTTCTATTTCTCAACTCCTCCTCTTCTTCCTCTTCTTCCTTTTCTTCCTCCTCTTCTCTTGGGCAAACTTAGTTTGCTCTTGAGAACTAACTTGCCTTTCCTTCCTCCCCCATTTCTGAATTTCTGAAGGACTTCTTACCCCCTGCCTCTGCATCTTTTGACTTCTATTTCATGGACCAACGCATTAGGGAATTTGCAGCAAGGTAGCCCAGAGAGGGCTTCTTCCACCCCTATGAAAGGAAGGCACTCATGGTTGCCTTCATACTCCTCAGATCTTCCTGTCCTTTCAGCCATTCTCTCGAGGAAGTACGCACGCTTGAACTCCCAGAGGAGAGCAACCGAGCGCATTGAGGCAGCATCTCTTTGCTGTTGCTCTCAGAGAGACACAGAAATGTAGACGAAATTCAAGCAAAAGCCTGAAACATAAACGATCTCTGCCAACATATGTTAAATAGGTGCTTATGTTTCACACAGACCCCAATGTACCTAATTAATCCAAATTAAATCTGAGCTGTAAGGGCACCCAATTACACTCATGTCCACGCAGACACGAGGAGCCAGGCTCTCACGGCAAAGTGCCTTTCGACAGGCCGCTGGAGGGGACCCCAACAGCGCCGGTGTCCCCTCACCCACCAGGCACCGAGCCCCGATGGCGGGGTACCCGCAGCACGGCCCTTCCCAGTGCCACCCGCCGGGGGACGGGGAGGTTTTCACGGGGTCCTTAAGGGCCTTAAAAACCCTTTAAAAAAAACCCTAAAAAAGCCTAGTGAGTGTCTTCGCAAGCCCAGAAACGGGCAGGGTACTCGGGTGAGGCGAGCGCGGGCTCGCGTTTTCCCCTGGTGAAGGCGACAGGAGGGAGGGGGACACGGTTACCTCGCCGGGGCTCTGACTTGGCGAGGGTTTGGACGATGGTTGAAAGCTCAGCCGGGGGGACGGCACGGCTCCTTTCGGCGGGCGGCAGCAGCGTCTCGTCGCTTTCCCCCCACCCCTCCTGCACCTCGGGACGAACGGAGGGGGTTTCTTGCCAGCCAAAAGACGTCTCGGAGAAGCCGGTGAGCGAGCTGAAGTGCCGGGGTTGGGGCGGGCGGGTCGGTCCCGCAGCCTCCCCAAGGTTTTCCCCCCGCCCGGCCGCACAGCGCGGTGCCCGTCCTTCCCGGCGGGTGCCCACCGGGCGGGGAAGAGGGGCCCCGCCGCCGCCGTGGAAGGAGGACCGGGACGGTGGTGGGGCTTAACGACGAGGGGGTACCCTGCGTCAGCGCAGGACCGTCCCCTTCCCCTCCCCGTG
>VXBH01007708.1:547071-601551 GCA_013400035.1 Rynchops niger | reverse complement strand
AAACAACACAAAAAACCCCGAAATAAACCATGGCAAAGCAGTAGTCAGCCAAAATAAACCATGGCAAAGCAGTAGTCAGATCAGCCAACTGATACAGATGTAAGCAACCTCTAAAAAAACCCACGGACCAACCAAACCAAACCCATCTCCATGCTAGTTTCTCCCCAGTCCAGTTACCTAAGTAGTGTGCTCCCCAAGCTGCTGCGTGTGTGCTAGTGCCACCACTGTGGGAAAGCAGGATACAGACAACAGGGGAAATGATATATTTTTTGGGGAGAGCCTGGATGGATTGACTAAGGTAGTTGCAAAACACCACATTTAGGGCACAGAATCTGGGCAGGAAGAAAGCAGTCTCTTAATTTGGTGAGAAAAACAGAGTTTTCCTTCATCCTTATACTCTGGTAGCTGCAAACTTTTAAGCACAACTAACAATGCCTGTAGCTAGAGGGCTGTCAGAATTATTTGTTCAGTATGCACACATAAACTGCTTGTGTATTCAGATGGATCAGCGACAATATTTAAAAAAAATGTTTAATGCCATATTGTTTGTGTATACAAACTTTGTATTGTGTTAAGTTTTCTAGTCATTACGATTAATTAATGATTCATATTAGTTATGAAAGAGAATTTATGGAGAAGTCAATGGGCATTGATATCAGAAGAACAGTCTGGTTGATGTGCTAATTGTGTACATTTTCTTCCCCAAGATTCTGTTTGTTATACACAAATTAACATGTACACTAGCTATGACAGCAAATCAAATAGTGTACTTACAACAAGAACATCAGAGGTACTGCCTTACAAGTGCAAATGCATCCTAGGGCCATCCCATGCTTTCTTGACCTCTTACACATCAATGGCAGATGTGTAGAATGGGACCAGTGAGAAAATCGTGATTAGCATTGAACAGCAAATGCAGACTGACAAGCAAAAGCTGTTTCAGTTTAAGTAGTCAAACTATCTTAAGTTTTCACTTATTCAAAGAGGTATTTTTCTTTTATTGTACTTTCCGTCACGCAGGTGTTCTGTGTCCTCCTGCCTGAGTCTTCCATTCTCTTTCAGAAGAGTACATTTGTATTGAAGCAGTACCTTCCACTTGAGCTTTAGCTATGCTTCCTAATTCATCCAGGGGAGGATTCTATTTTAATTATTTCCTAATGTCAGTTTTGTATATTTTTCATCACATCTGCCTTGGTTTACAGCTGACCAAAGAAGTCCATAGGTGCCACAGTCATGAAAGTTGCCACATTGAACCACAGTTCATAAATAATACATGGGAACAGAAATTTCCTTTCAGTTCCTTTGTTTTCTGTCTTTTGCATAGAAACAATAAGGCCGTGATTTAGAGTTTGTATAGAGAAAGCGTAAGGATAGCTGGAGTGCTATACTGATGCTGCTACAGAATTGTCAGACATGGAAGAAAATGAGAAAGCTGTTTATGGTTCATTCAATGAGACAAAAAGAAATCATTTACCATTTACAAGTAGAGTCTTCAAAATAAAGCGTTTTTTTGAGCCAGGGTAGTTCAAGTAGGTGAAGGAAATGACTAATAAGTTGGTACTGGAGTTGTGTGCACAAATGATATTGGAAGATCAGGTTCATACAGGGAGGAGGTATATGAGTTGCTGTGGAACCGTGCCTTGTTCAACACTTTGATCTCAAAAGTTGTGTTATATATAGTTGTTAAAATAGAGATGTTAAGAACAAGGTGATAATGCTAGCATTATTAATATGCTTATTACTTTAGAAAATGATACTTGGTTTGAAAGGCAATCTGCACAGGAATATTTATTTTAACCAGTTTTCATGGTCTCTCTGCTACAGTGAGAGCTACAAAGAGTACAGTGAAATTAAGAGGTGTAGGGGAATATGGTTCATGTATAGATGCTTATTTCCTTAAAAGCCTGTCAAGATGAAGTACTTGTACGTCACTATTCTTATATCTAGGTAAGCTGTTAAAATCTTACAGCCTAATTGCTAGATAAAGTTTCCAAAACTATTTCACTGTGAGAAGAAAATGATGTCATGTGTTGGTAAGTTGGTAACTGAAGAATGGTGAGAGGGTGCCTCTTGCTAGAATCCTGCAATGAGCTTTTTGCAGCCTAGTCAACAAGGATTCAGAGTGAAATTATCCCAACAAATCAGGTTACCTTTCTCATAGAAATATTATGATACCCAACTGTCAGCTATTATTAAAATTCCATGAAAAGGTGTTATTTTACTAAACCTGTGAAGTCCTTTTCAAACAAGGCAGGAATGATCTTCAGGGTAAGCGGATAGATTTTGCGTCTGACCTTTTTTAAAGGTGTCAGGGGATATTGCAAAACAGAATGAATTAAGCTTCCTATAAGAGCGAGGCTGAGAAACCATCTGGGCCAAAAAGTCATCAAGTGAAAAAAAGGCATTTCAGAAGAGTAAGACTGATCACCTTAGGGAAAGTGAGTCACAACACCAAGAAGTAGGTGATATTAAACCTTTATCTGTTTTTTGCCATGTTCTGGGGTAGGCCACTAAGAAGGAAGTGCTGTGCTAGTACTAGTGCAGCATCACTGCCTGTTTTCTTTACTACAGTTCTATCTCCAGTTTCCATGCAATTCTAGAAGGCAACAAGAACTAAGGAGCCCATGGTCTTTACTTTCTTCTGATTTTGGCAGTTATTTCCAGAAGCCAGCAGATTTATTATCATATTTAGTCTCTAATCCCAGTGTGGTCACTGGCATGCCTCTGTGTGTGTGTATTTATCTGAACCACACTGAAAGAAAAACACTGATTTATGCAATCTGAAAAATTTTGTATTTCATGTGCTGTTTAATCAAAGTTGAGAATGATCAGAAATGTAAAGCTGTCAGCTATAACCATGATTTGTCAAATTTTGCCTTGTCAGTGTATTTAATAAAACCTGTCACCTGATATTTCTGAAAAAAAGAAAAAGCAAAGAAGAAAGTTTTTACTAGGCAGTATTTGAAATCTAAGCAGGAAGCTTTATGGATTTTTGAGGTTGAGATATTTAATTACAGGATGAGTTTCAACATCAAAATACCTAATGTATTACAACTTAAGGTTCTGTTAAAACTATTTTGGTGAAGTTCATAACAAAGCTGATGGCTATCACTTTTTTTCTGACAAAAAAATCTATGGCTGAATTAATTTGAGGTTTTAATTCCAAGCAAGTTTTGTTGTTTGCTGGGTGATTTGGTTTTGATGGTATTTCTCTATTTTTGGATCAGCTCAGTATTGGTAGTCTTTTTGCTTTGGTGAGATTTACTGATCAATAAGCTAGACAATAGCTAAAGAAATTTCTATTGACAAAATGAATTTTGAGAGCCTCCGAAGACAAGCATCGCGAACTGCTATTTTAAATGGTTGTGAAGCTCCAGCTGATCAACCTTTGCTTCTCACAGTGATGTTCTTAGAATAATCTCAGGTATAAAAAAGAAATAGAGCAACAGAAGTCATGGATATGCACAGACAATGCAGCAGCTTCCTTTCCCTTGCTTGTGCACTTCATTTTCTTAAAGGAGCATTGCCAGTTTCTGCACCCCCCTGGATACCGCAGTCTGGAGGGAGCAGCGAGCAGCTGGAGCTGGGGAGGTGGGACTGCGGCACCCCAGCTGTCACCACTAGAGGCCAGCGTCCTTCCACGGGAGCTGCAGCCCGGGCCAGTGCAGGCCAGTCCGCTGCAGGGAGGGCAAAGCCAAGCTTCTCGCTACTTGCTGTTTGCTCTGATGTGGCAGAGAGGGAGGAGGAGGAGTGTCCCAGCTTTGTGCGTGCCTCTTCCAGCATCCTTAGTTGCAGGACTCCCCCCTCCTCTGGATAGTAGAGTTTCCAAGTCTCCAAACATCGTTGGAGAATAGAAACACAATCCTCCCGCTTTGTAATCCTTCATCCTGCTATTCATCAGCAATTAAAAAACATCTTACCTGTCATGTCATCAGCTCATGTGTCATGCAGTAATACCAGCCTCTGTGTGTATTGCCTATATAGCTACAGCAGTGTTTCAGCAAGTAATGTCTATTCCACATGGCTTGGGTCACTCTGAAAAGGCTGTGCTGTATCTGAGCTGATTTCAAGTCAAAAGTGGTTATTTCTATGAAGAATTTTTGTGGGATGTCCCAGTGATTTATGATAGTTGTGTGTAAGGAAAAGCTGTACTGCTGGATTCAAAAGGGCTGTGATCCACACCAGGAAGTCCAGTTGCTAGTGATGTACCCCAGGGATTGTTTAGCATCTTCATTAGTGACTTGGATGATGGGACAGGGTGCACCCTCAACAAGTCTGCTGATAACACAAAACTAGGAGGAGTGTCTGATACAGCAGAGGGTTATGGAGAGGTGGGCTGACAGGACTTTTCTGAAGGTAAAGAAAGGAAAGTACAAAGTCCTGCACCTGAGAAGGACCCCGGTCAGAACTACAGGCTGACTGGCTGGAAAGCAGCTTTGCAGAAAGGGACCTGGTAGTCCTGGTGGACACCTAATTGACCACTGTTGAGCAGTGTACCTTTGCAGCAGAGATCAACAGCATGGGCTGCATTAGGAAGAGCTTTGACAGCAGGTCCAGGGAGGTGATCCCTCCTTTTTACTTAGTGCTGGTAAGGCCATACCTGGAGTATTGTGTCCAGTTCTGGGCTCCCCAGTACAAGGGGGATGTGGAGTTACTGGAGAGAGTCCAACGAAGGGCCGTGAAGATGATTAAGGGGCTGGAGCATCCCTCATATGAGGAGATGCTGAGATAGCTGAGGCTATTCAGCCTAGAGCAGAGGAGGCTCAGGGAGATCTCATCAATGTAGCCTGACTTTTCTCAGAGGTGCCCAGAGACAGGACAAGTAGCAATGGGCATATACTGAAATATGAGAAATTCCATTTGAACCATAAGAAAAAGTGTTTTTACTGTGAGGGTAATTGAATATGGGAACAGGTTGACCAGGCAGGTCTGGAGTCTCCGTCCTTGGAGCTGTCTGCTCTAGGTGACCCTTCTTTGACCAGGGCAAGTTGGACATACAGTCTCCAAAGGCCCCTGCTACCCTCAGTGGTTCTGTGATTCTGTGAAAAGGAGTTAAATGAGGGTTAGAGAGTGGCTTAGAGAATAAGTATGGAGCATACTCAGAATTACTCAGTGATCAACTAAGAAGGAAAAGTATGAAAGCACTCTCTCATCTGATAGTTTGGGAAGAGAAGCCTTGGAGACTGTGTCTGTGCTGGGAGTTGTGTGCTGCAGAGTGTGAGACAGGATGATGCATTAGGTAGGAACCTCTGCGGTGGTCGGGACAAACACATGAGGCCAGAAGTCAGTGTCCTGAGTCAGAATAGGGAGTGTTGAATGTAGCACCAGTCATGCAGAGTAGCTATAAGGACTCCTAAAAATGAGGACCAAGAGTTGATCCTAAGGAATCATCTAAACCAAACTTGTGCTCTGAGGTGAATCAGTTATTTACCCAAATAGGTAATTGTTTCTTAAAATTGGTTCTTCCATGAAGAAGGTTCTACAATATCCTTTGTTTTGCACAATGTTCTTCCACTCTAAGTGTTAGAAAGCTTTTTTCCTAATATCTGACATGAGTTGCTGTCATGGCAAATTGAGCTGCATTTTTCTTCTCCTCTATATCTGGCAGCCATTTCCTGGGAAGCATTATGGGTTTGCTCCCTCCTCCCCTCTTTATAGGTTATATTTTCAAAATCTCTTTGCACCCTTTCTTTTCTCATCTGGACCTTTTCAAATTAGTCTGTGTCTGTTCTATAGACTGATGCTCAAACCCAGTGTAGGAGCCTCTCTGACACTGAGGATAGGGCAGTACGTACTTCCAAAATTGTACATAAGGTGCTTCTGCTAGTACATGCTGATTTAAGATCTGCAACACTGTTGAAACGTACATTTAGTTTGTGAACTGCTCAGGCATTTTGTCCTGCACCTCTGCCTGGTTATTATCCATTTTGTGCTACTGCATTTAGTTCTCGTGATCTAAATGTAGCATTCTGAACTTGTGTGTGATAAATTCCAGCTGCCTTATTTCAGACCATTCCTCTAGTTGGTCCAGATACTTTAGGATACTGATCTTCTCTTTTTATCCACTCCCAGGTTGAAGTTATCTGCAGTTTATATAAGCATGTATTCTATTCCAACAGCCTGTTGGGACACATGGGAACCATAAAAGCTGCCCCTGGTTAGCTCTGTCCTCAGCGGCTTTGCCTCATTGGTAAATGCTGGGAATCTGTCAGAATTGCTCAGACTTGAGATGTAGAGGGCAAGGGAGACACACGAGGAGAGTGCCGGAGAGCTGCTCTGTGGGGTTATATCTGTCATGGGATAATGTCCTTTTCTTGTTTAATTTACCAATATTAGATTACCTTTTCCCAGCACACACACTGTTGCATATCCTCCTGGCTTTTCTCTGCTATTGAGCAAATACTAACTTTTGCTTTCATGGTTATATGTTCTTCAAGGACAAGCAAAATTAATAATCGCTACAGTAGTTATTGATTGTCAGTTTTGAGCTATCATTGTCCTTGCCTCTGGTCTCCTTGCCTTTGGTCTTCCAAATGCAAGTTCTGCCTACAATTTATAACTTCTGTATGCCCTCTTTCACCATAATCTCTTGGATTTTGATGTCTAGAGACTGATTCATGATAATGTGAAAAGAGGGTTACAAAGGATTGCACATGGTCACGCAGAACCAGGGTTTTCTACTTTGGGAAGGACACAATATTGAGGCTAGGGTGGGTTGGCTCCTTCGTGATGGAGGGGATCACAGTTTTACCTCTAAAGCTGGGTTCCCTGCTACTCTTCTGCCTTAGAACACAATGTGGAGCTGAGCAGCACAAGGTTAAGAAAATGGTTTCTGAGGACAGACTTTGCTTTTATGTCCTGTTTAAAATCCCCCTGTTCATCTTTCCAACATGGTACCCTGTGTCTCTGACAAAATGGCAAATATACCCCAGTCATTGAGAAATAATCCCTTCCATCAAAATGCTTCTGGACTTATTTTCAGGAGTTGAAGATGTTCAGCCATTTTGTGTTGCAAGTCTAAGTCCATTTCTCATTCTTCAGTGAAAGTGCTATGATTAAATTATGTAATTATAAACCATAAAGTGTGCATATAGTGGTTTTTTTCTGTCTGACATGACTAAAATAAAATACCTAGTTGCAAAAAATGTTCAAAAGTTGGACTTTATTGCCAGTGAGGAGTGACAACAGGGTTCTTTAAGGAACCAAGACTGACTTCAGAGACATAGTGTTATGGGAAATATCGCCTGCAGAAAATGTAGCCACGTGGCATGTTTTTTTCAGCTTTAAAAGCAACTATAAAGGCATTTCCAAAATATAGTGTAGTAGATAGGTAGTAAGTATTCTACGGTAGTAAGGTATTCTAACTTCCATAATAGGTTACGTGGCTGGTACTCCAAGCAGGGCTCTAGATTTTGTATGCACACGGCAATTTATTAAAAATTGTAAGGTTATTTGATTCAGCTCTTTTTATTCTTCCTGTTTATTAGACGGGGAAGCTGAACATTACTGGCTGAAGATTCCAGTCTAGAATAGGTGACTGTTTAGGATTTGTCTCCCCTGAGCTCAGCCGGGTGAAAAGGAGGAAGCCAGCCTGAGCCAGCTGTCTAACCTTGATAGAGACCAGTGAGTGCTTTGCAGGAATGGTTCACCTGGTGGGCAAGGTGGGTAGGACAGATGGAATCGTTTCCTGCTGTGGGTGCCCCCTGAGCAGCCACAGAGAGAGTTTAGTCGCTTAGACTAGATACCTACGTTTTAGGTAGCTGAAGTGGAGGGAAATGAATCCCACGCTTTCCAGTTACTCCCTGTCATTGCACATTGAGTTGGCTATGAATGCTATGGCCGCTTGCTGTCTGTGCATGAGCTCGTTAGTCACAACCAGTATATGTGGACTTGTCTGTGTACAATGTAGTGGTGGATGTTGCTGACGCTACGTTACTCTCCCCAAATATTCTTATTTGTTTAGAATTTCCTCACCTGTTTGTTCTGGTTAGGTTTTATGGCTGATACTTTCTGAATCCCGAGAAAAAAGATACATTTCCGAGTTCAAGTATTTGTAGTGTTGGATGCAGTTTGCAAATTAAGATGCCTGAATGTAAACAGCTATATGTCTCCAATGAGGGTTAAGCTCCTTTAATAACAGAGGAGCTCTAGACAGCACTGTCAAGCCTAGAACATAATTCTGTCGTCCTAAAGATGTTACATCTGGTCGGTTGAATAGTGTCTAGGCTTCACTGATTACCATGAGATCATAGGTACTGAAGCCATGTCTTGACATCAAGATACAAACATGTCATTGTCCATATCTCTGTCCCTACCCAGCATGTCTGAAAAAAAAACGTGTAAAACTGACACCTAGAAAATGTTTTAACTTTGTCATTAACTGTCAAGACTTCCCACAATATAAGCTAATTAAAAGAGGCACAACGAGAGTGTTAATGAACCTTCTTGTAGCTGAAAGCTTTCGGAAACCTTTGAACCTATTCCCCAGATGCATTTTTTCTCAACTGTCATGATACCACTCTGTGGAAAAGAAAAGAATTTGCTCCTTAAACATAGCAGTCTTAAAGACTCTTAGATCCATGTGAAGAAATTGAACAAGAGACATGTCCAGAGAGATTCCTGTTGTAGAAAAATTTGATTTAACAGGTAAGTATAAGCACACATATATGGTAAATGATGATTCCAAAGTGTGGAGTTTAATCTAGTTTACAAATTAAAACATTGCATTATTTTATGAGAGCATAGACATGCAAGCAGAATAAGAATTACTACTCTATAGGAGTAGACAGGAAGAAATAAAATTGTGATTTATAAAATACAGTAGAAATAAGATATATGCTTTTGAGATTGAGTCTAAACAACTCCTTGAGATTTTAATCTCCTGTGAGGCAATGGTACTGGGTATCAAAGAAACTTTTTCTCTGGTTTGGTCATTCTGTAGGCATTTTCTGATTCTTAAAATCAGCTGGTTTTCTAGGGATAAAATTATCTCTTAAATACTATGAAAAGTTTATTCCTGAGGGACCAACAAAAAGCCACGGGAGCAGTTTGACGTCCAGTCTCTTTTTTAAAGCACACAGATAAAATAAACTTTTTATAGCTATCTGTACATTCTGCTGTTAGGGTATAGTCTCCTGCCTCTCCCAGTTCACACCCAGAATATAATTTTTACCTCTGTGTTAAATACTGGGATACAAAAGTACAAAACATGCAAGACTCACGCAAGAAAACTTCTTTAATGCTAAGACCTCTTGCCTTTCCTTCGTGAGTGCCTCTTGTATTCTCACAGTTCTGTCTGTTCAGTCATGTACAGTGGAAATGGTTCGGGGCAGAGATTTGTGTTTTGAATAAAGTAGTTAACTCTGTCATTGTATATTCAATATAATAAAGAGTATTAGAAAGTTACTACTAGCACCATTTAAATTTCATAGGCAAAGAGGTGAGGATTTTTTTTTATTCATTTATTTCATGCATTTATTTTCTTTCCCTATATCAGATAATTATAACTTAATATATTGATGTAAACTGGGTTCCCAAGCACTATTAAAAACACTTAGTCTGTCTTCTGTCCTTCATGTTGTGCTTTAATGAATAGCTGAAAGCCTTATTAGGGAAACTGACTGGAAATGACTTATCTTTCCATTGTTTCAAGGTGACTCTCCTAATGAGAACAATACTTGTTCTGCAGTGCAATTTAATATAGTATAGATATAGTATATCATCAAACTAGGACAAAACCAGTATTTCTTTATCTTGTATTATTTATTTGGTGATTAGTCTAGGCTACATCATCTTGTAGATTTTTCTGACGACCAGGAATAATTGCTGTCAGTCTGCAAAAGTCTAATCTTACTACTGGCCTTCCCTGTCCTCTTTCACCTTCTTTCTTCTCTGATCTACCAAGAAAATAATTTTGTTTCTTTTTCCAGATGCACAGATGTGCACCAGATGGTTACTGATAGTTTGAAGGTCCTGATGAGTTATTGAAATAATTAGTGTTGGTGTGAGGTTTGTCATCTAACTGTAATACTGAAGTGTGTACTCATCTCTTTCACGCTTTTAAAATAAAAGTTTATTTTATTAAGACTTTTGAAAAAGCGCTTCAGATGTCAATGCAGATAATAACTGATATTCAGTTCATGGTCAGAAGATCACTCAACTCTCTTTAATGTGTAAAATTCTTGATCTTGTAAAGGGGTTCAAAGGCAATCTACATTTAGGTGATACACTAATTTTATGCCAGAAGGAAGAGTAAGATATCAATCAGGGAATTATTTTAATGGTGAATTGGGAAATATTTCTTTAAAATATGAACTTAAGGTGTTGAAAATGATAGATAAATTGATACATAAATATTATGTATGGGTTGTGGAATTAAAAATGTAGTCTGCATTAGTTGAAGAAGACCTTATTATCTCAAGAGTCTATTAAGTCTCACTCTTTTGTGCAAGTCTTTGTTGCCACAGCAGTTTTAACATGTTTGGGTTTACATAATATAAATATGAAAACAACTCTTAAGAAAATTTGCTTCTAAATTTAGTTTGGGCTGTAATGGGTATGCCTCCTATATCTGGTATATAATATTTATTGTTTTGATAGCTAAATCTGATTAAATAAGAAATAATTACTTCTTGTCTTGGACATAGGAACAAATCCATTCCTTTTATTTTTCAGTGTTCAACATTATTTTAATAAATGTGTCACTTGCAATGCAACTGTCTTTGGATGTAGCTGCAACAGCTACATCATCACAGAGCCCTTGCCTGCATGATTTAAATCCTTTCCAACATCCTAGATCTTGGAAACAGCTTTGAAACAAGATTATTGTCATCCACCAAAAATACTGAATTCTTGCAAGGAAAGCAGAATAAGTAACTCCTGTACAGAAAAGAAATGTGCTAGCCTTTAATGATAAGGAATTCAGTGGGATTCCCAGACACTAGTAGCATGCAGAAGTATTTGCAGGATTGGAGCTTTATAAAATCCCAAGCAGAATTTGAGCTTCCTTTCCTTAAGATTCACTGATTAATCACTTCAGGCCTACCCTACACTACTGTTTCCTTTCTGTTTCTGATGGGTTAATCCATGTGTCATTTAAAGCACATTTGATGAACAAATGGGAGAACCGTTGGAGGTATTGGAGCTCCCTAGAGTATATCATCCTTTATGCAGGCTCAATCTGCTCTCTTTATTTACTTAATATCCGTCTTTATCCTGGTGAAGGCCGATGCGTTCTTAACTGAGGTCTCCCTACCTCCATAAGAAATGCAACTTCATAGCTGTTGACATACAACAATGCTATTCTTTCTGGGTTTTAAGCTGTGCATTTGTAGAATTCACTTTGGTATCTGAGTAAGACTTTTCTTGCAGTGAGTGGGAAAGGATAGAGTTCTCCAAATGGACATTTGGAGCTGTTAAGGTCATAGACTGACTTGCCCTGTGAATGTGCCTGTCCCCTTTCATTGATTGGAAGGGGCTGAGAAGGCCAGTCTCTTGAGGAAGGTCGCTTAAAAAACTACCTGCATTTAGGCATTGTCAATACAACCAGCATGCTGGATGTAAGAGTGTTATTGTTCTGTTATGTTAGTACTTTGTAGTTCAAAAACATTTTGGGGTTGGGGTGTTCTTACCTTTTTCAGGTATGGGACATTGGAGGGCAGCCAAGGTTTCGGAGCATGTGGGAGCGTTATTGCAGAGGAGTCAATGCAGTTGTGTAAGTTTTCTTGTGTATAGAAATTGTATTTTAAAATATATATTATTAATATAGAGATGCTTTTTTTCCTGTCTGCCTGCATCACATAAGAAGACCCAACATGATAACACTAGTGTGTTTTACACATCCAGCAAACCAGGTATATGATTAATTGCATGTTCCATGCCATTTTTTCCCCACAGCCCATATTTAATTCTGTGTCTTCATGTATTAATATATGCAGGGCTTATACAGCTCAGGACTGTTTTAATGCTGTTGTCAATGCGAACACTTCTGATGCATTTCAGATGTTTTAATGCAACTTTCTGCAAGTAATGGAGAATACCATAAATAACTATATTCCCATTGCAGTTACATGGTGGATGCAGCAGACTTAGAAAAAGTAGAAGCTTCAAAGAATGAGCTACACAGTTTGATAGATAAGCCACAGTTGCATGGAATTCCAGTAAGTATTTTAATTATTATTCTTACCTGTATGTAGACAGTGTAGCCTAAATCCTCATGAATTCCTCATGGTTCCTCTGGACTCTTGAAAATACGAGCTTAAATGTGATGCAGCCTTGATACATTGAGTGCTCTTAGAAAAATTATTGTGACATTTTTTCAGAGGACTCAGCATCTTATCTGTGCTGCAGTGTGTTGGTGCCTTTTCTAGTCTAAAGGTCAGGACAGATTTGGAAAAAATTCATTTTCATGTGTGACATTATCAGACAGTAATTATTTCTAGTCAGTCCCCTTGTTGGATGGGTTTGAACCAGTGACCCAGATATGTTTCTGGCAGTATCTTAAGGCATGCGGAATTTGTCTTTCTGAAGGTTGGCAGGCATTAACATCAAATAATGTCCTCTGGTTCCAGAGATTGTGGATGAGCTTGACTTTTTCTGTGTCATGGCTCCTTATTTTTTTTGACTTTTTAGTTTTTCAAACTAAACTGTATGGAAAAAATGCAAGTATGCATCTGTTTTCCGGTAGGAAGTGTCAAAGAATAGTATATTCTCCTGAAATTTTAGTGGAGAATTATGAAGGTGGAGACTAATGTTATTTAATTAAATGTAATCTGCCAATTTAGAGCTAGTAGGAATCAATCTGGTGAGCACTGATCTTTGATACTGACACCACGAAGTGAGAGTTCATACCTTGGATCATGAGAAAGAAAACAATGGTACATACAAATCAGGAAGAAGATTCTCACAACTTGATGGCTCTTGCTTGGCCCCTTTTTTGTAAACAAGTACTTGGACACTTGGCCAGTGCAAGTGATCAAGGTAATCTAAGGATGAGTAGACAGACAACCAACATGGAATTGTTTTGAGAATCAAATTCTCCCACATCCATTCTTGAAGGAGAATTTTTCAAGTGACTCTATCTTTTTTATAAGGTTTGCTATTATTGTTGCATTTTTTTGTTAAGTACATATTGAACAAAACCTACAGAAATCTATAGTCATGCTACTCATGGCGAGTGACATTGTCTGTCCTTTGTACTGTCTTCACATTCTGTTCTACTTCGCGCATTTCCTTCCTGAAATGATAGTTCTCTCATATCTTCAGAAGTATTTAATTAAGTTCCTTTCCTTTTATATGTTATAATATCACATTCCAATTGCCCAGCCTGACCAGCAGAGTAATTTCCAAGGTGCAGTAATGTATTTTTTACTTATTTTTATTTCATAGGTAGTAGCTAGTATTGAACTTCTTTCAATTTATTGTACCCAGGCTTTGGCATTATAGATTTTAAGGTAGCTTTATTAATCTGAGGCTGCAAGTGATGAGTTTTAATGTGTTGCAGATTCATGGGAAGTAATGGGACAATTTTGATTCAGAATTGTAACACATCTGGAAAACAATAATGTAATCATAATTAGAAAAAACTTCCATTGCTTACTTTATCTTAGAATGTACTCAACCCATTCATCTGACCTTAATTCGTACTTGAAGCCTTAACTGTTGCACAGGAACTCTGAAGTTCCAGCATCTATTCAGTAAATTTTCTGCATTTCACAGAGCTAACTCCTAATGGCTGCCCTTCTGATTTCTACCATGGATGCTCAAAGGGGAGGGAGATGAATCAGTCATTTGGCTGGTGCTTGGGTGATACATGGTTTGGTAGGCTGGCTGTTTAGTCAATGTTAAGAAGCAGGGGAGCAAAACCATAGAGAGAATCATGTCTGGGTCTTGAAGACCCATCTTTCTTCTGGGGCCCTACTTTTGATTAACATTAGTCTGGTTCTGTGGATTAAGTGTCTGTTGGTGGCTTGGGTGCACCTGGTTCATGTTTTCCTCCAGGTTTAGTTGTGTGGAGAAGGAATCCACTTAGTGCAGTCTAACACCATCCCGTAATAGCATCTGGAATTGAGAGATTCACTTCCAGAGGAGACTTCTGATACTGGTACACCCAGAAATAATTGTATCCAGTTTTAAGGGGTCCGTCCGGCACCTGACCCTGGCTAGGAGCAGGATTTCCATGATGCTTCCACTGTCATTGGTCATTTTGAATATGTATGCTATTGTGTTCTAAGTACTTGTCTACAAGTTCCAAAATAATGACAACAAATGGTTAAAGACAAAAATAAATTTTTATTGCTCCTGGATTTAACATGAATATGAATGATTTCTTTCAGGTGTTAGTCCTTGGAAATAAAAGAGACCTCCCAGGTGCACTGGATGAAAAGCAGTTAATTGAGAAATTGTAAGTAGCTGTCCTGTGTAAACTGAAACACTCTGAAATTCATAGAATTGTCTTGGTTGGAAGGATCCTTTAAGATCATTGAGTCTAGCCATCAACCTAACAATGCCAAAATCACCCCTAATCCATTTTCCGAAGCACCACATCTGCATGCCTTTTAAATACCTCCAGGGATGGTGACTCCACCACTGCTGGGCAGCCTTTTCCAGTACTTTTTGATGTGTAAGAGAAAGTCATTGGTAGTCTATGTTAATAACCAGCTATAACAGCTTCAGTTTTACATTCCCAGGTACTCCGCTTTGAGCTCTGATGGCAGTTGAAATAGCAATCTAGGCTGATAACTGACTACAGTAGATTTGAACCTCTTGTGATTATTATTTCAATTGTATAAAGTTGTTTCAGATAATCCTGTTTTCCCATCACTGAAGGTACAACTGCTATAGATAGTAATAGGCTCACTTGCACTTTTCATAGTACGTTGTAGTGGCAGTTTAACGCTCGAATGGTATTAGAACAGAACCATTCCAACCTACTGTCTGTAAATTTAAGCAATTCAGATATTTTTGACATGTATCCAAAGTATATACTTATGGATTACTGAAACTAATTTAAATTGATGCTTTGTAAGGGTAATTGTAAAGGAAATACACAGTTTTGTAAAAATGGCCAGTATAGCAATTATTTTGCAGAATAGGATTCTGTGTCTCAAATCACATAATTTTAATCAGTAGGAAGTGCAAGCAAAGTGAAGTGAAGTGAAGCTTCAGTATAGAAGGATGGTCCAAAGACTAAGCAACTAAACTGGGACATAGGAAACAGAGAGTTACAGAATGGCTGAGGTTGAAAGGGACCTCTGAAGGTTATCTTGTCCACCCACCTACTCAAGCAGAGCCACCTAGAGCTGAATCCCCTGGACCATATCTAGATGGCTTTTGAGTATCTCCAAGGGTGGAGACTCCGCAACCTCTCTGGGCAACCTGTGCCAGTGCTGAGTCACCCTCAGAGGTAAAAAGTGTTTCTTTATGTTCAGAGGAGCCCTCCCGTGTTTCAGTTTGTGACCATTGCCTCTTGTCGAGTCAGTGGGCTCCATCTTCTTTACAGTGTCCCTTCAGATATTTGTACAAATTAATAAGGACCCCCCTGACCCTTTTCTTCTCTAGGCCAGACAGTCCCAGCTCTCTCAGCCTTTCCTTGTATATGAGATGCTCCAGTCCCTTTATCATTTTAGTGTCCCTTCACTGGATTTTCTCCGGTAGCTCCACATCTCTCTTGTGCCGGGGAGCCCAGAACTGGACACAGCACTCCAGGTGTGGCCTCACCAGGGCTGAGTGTAGCGGGGAGGATCACCTCCCTCAACTGGCTGGCAACACTCCTCCTAATGCAGACCAGGATCCCTTTAGCCTTTTTTGGCCTCAACTGGCATCATGTTCAAGTTGGTGTCCATGAGGACCCCGAGGTCCTTTTCTGCAAAACTGCTTTCCCAGACAGTTGGCCCCCAGCATGTATTGGTGTTCCCCCACAAGGGCAGTACTGTGAACTTCCCCGTGTTGAACTATGTGAGGTTCCTGTCAGCCCATTTCTTCAGCCTGTGGAGGTCCCTCTGCATGGCAGCACAACCCTCTGGTATATTAGCCACTCCTCCTGGTTTTGTGTCATCATCAAACATGCTGAGGGTACACTCTGTCCCATCATCCAGATGATTGATGAAGATGTTGAACAGGATTGGACCCAGTATTGATCCCTGGGGTGCACTGCTAATTACTGGCTTCCTGCTAGCCTTTGTGCCACTGATTGCCACCCTCTGGGCCCAACCATTCAACCACTTTTCAGTCCATGTCACTGTCTGCTCATCCAGCCCGTATTTCCTCAGCTTGTCTATGAGGATATGGGAGACGGTATCAAAAACCTTACTGAAGTCAAAGTACAGAATATCAACTGCTCTCTCGTCATCTACCAAGCTGTAGATTTCATTATAGAAGGTTATCGAGTTGGCAAGGCATGATTTCCCCATTGTGAATCCATGCTGACTACTTCTGATCACCTTCTTGTCCGTCATGTGCGTGGAAAATGTTTCCAGGATTAGTTGCTCCATCACCTTCCCAGGAATTAAGGTGAGGCTGACAGTCGTGTAGTTCGCTGGGTCCTCCTTCTTGATCTTTCTGAAGATAAGAGTGGCATTTGCTTTCCTCCATTCTTGAGGCACCTCCCCAGTTGCCGTGATCATTCAAAGGTTATCAACAGTGATCTCACGATGACATCAGCCAGCTCCCTCATCACTTGTAGGTGCATCCCATCAGGGCCCATGGAATTCTGTATTTCTCGTTCGCTTATGTATTCCCTGATCTGATCCTCTTCCATCAGGGGTGCAACTTCCTTGCTCCAGACTTTCCCCTTGGTCTCTGGGGCCTGGGATTCCTGAAGGCTAACCTTGCTAGTAAAGACAGTGGCAAAGCCAGCATTCAGTATTTCTGCCTTTTCCATGTCCTGTGTAACCAGGTCCCCGTCTCATTGAGTAGTGGGCCCACATTTTCCCTTATCTTCCATTTGTCACTTAAGTACTTATAGCAGCCCTTTTTCTTGCCTTTGATGTCGCTCATGAGATCCAATTTCAGTTGGGCTTTGTCTGTCCTAACTATCTCTACACGCTTGGACAGTGTTTCTGTATTCCCTCCAGGTTACCTGTCCCTGCTTCCACCTTCCGTACGCTTCCTTTTTGTGATTGGGTTCTGCCAGAAGCTCGTTGTTCATCGACTTACGCCTCGTCACTTTTTTTCCAGACTCATTAGGATGGCTGCTCTTGAGCTTGGAAATAATCCTTGAATATTAACTAGCGTTCCTGTTACAGGGCCTTATCCCATGGGACTCTTCCAAGCAGATCCCTGAAGAGGCCAAGTCTGCTCTCCTGAAGCCCAAGGAGGTCACTATTTAGTTCTCTTTATTAGAGTCTCTTTTGTGATCTCAAGACTCTTTCCTTCTCCGTGCCTCCACTCCTCATCTGCTCCACGAATGTAATCTGTTTCCTGCATGTCTGTGTCACTTGTGTCAGGATAAATAAATGAAAAAATAACAAAGTGCTCAGAAACTCTAAGGGGATAGGGAAATTCCCAGAAAGAAACAGAAGTTAATTAAGAACCAGTTTCTTCCTAAATGTATAGACATCCTTTCACTGGGAATCATATCTGATATGTTTAAGTATGATATAAAAAACATTCTGAAGATTAATGTTATGATCATTTGAGTGCTGTCAGTTGATGATAAGAGTTACTAGAGATAAAAACTCTGAATTCTACATGAAAAGAGTAAAGAGTGAAGGCTAAGATGTGGTAATGTTACTTGTTTACCACTACAAAATGTTATTTTCAGCTCATGGATTTATGTGTTTTTATTTTTCACTATTACACTGACTTAATGAGAAATTTGAATTTTTGTGAAATTACTTTATATCCTTTTAATCTTTACAGTTTAAGAAATGTAGGTTTTTTTGTGTGCAGTAGCATATTTTAAGCATTTGATATCTGAGGATAGAATTGAACCCACTGAGTAGAAAGCAGAAAACATGTAATTTAATGGAATTTTCTGTTGTCAGTCTTTGTGAACTTATAACACTACTATTTTATATTTTTTTTTCTGCAGAAACCTTTCAGCTATTCAAGACAGAGAAATCTGTTGCTATTCTATTTCCTGTAAAGAGAAGGATAACATCGGTAAGCTTCTTTTTCTTACAGCATCATCAGTGTATGCTTCCTGCTTTGGATCAGCTGTTAAAAATGTTAATGAGATTTGAATATCTAACTCCAATATATAACTGAAAATCTCAGTTTACTTTGAAAGATTGTGTTGCAAATATTGCATGCAATTGTATTTGTCTTACTGTAGAATTATGTGTAATTTAAAAGTCATTTCAGTTCCATGAGAAGTTAATTTGACAGGGACCTTGGAAAAACATATTTAAAACCCAGAGTAATCGAAGCCTTCACAAAAAATGCGTTACTTTTGAAAAAATAGTAACTGGATATGAAGGCCTTCCAATTATTATGTGATAGTTAATAAATTTTGGTAAGTGTTTTGTTCCATACATGATTTTACTTGTAAGCAGGCCTTATGGTGGTGTTCCTCAAACTGGGGGACTAGTGCTTCTGTCTTGCTGGGGATGCACGTGGCGTATCCTGAACTCAGTGAAGTTGTCTCCCATCTCGCCTTTGCTTCTTGTCCTTTTGTTCCAATGGCCAGTCCGGCCCAAACCATGGCAGACCTTTTCTCTCTTTCTGCTCACTTTCCTCCGCTTTCCTGACGCTTTCTGTTGTCATATTGTCCCCTTCCCTTCCCTCCACAGGGCAGGAGAAAGGGGTGAAGCACAGGCTGAGCCAGCAGCAGCAGTTGCCTGGGGCACACTGCCTCTGTGCCACCCTTCTACCCTGTACGCTGCTAAGACAAGTGATGCTGGATGGGAGGGATACAGCCTGGGTAGATATTTATAGCTGCTTCTTGAGGAAGCCAGACCCGTTAGAAGAACTGGGCAGCTCTGTAGGGCTCAGCTGAATGAGAGACAGAGGGAGTGGGAATGGGAGGAAAGCCAGTTTCTCCCAGCAGCAACAGGGGAAATTTCCATCCTAGGCAGAGAGGACCAGGTATTGGAGGTGGTGAGGAGATTATACCATGACACCTGGGCTTCAGGAGGCTGGAGGAGATGTCATCTGCGTGCAGGGACGTGTTAGGCCATGAGGGCTTCTCTTGGAAATGGTGTACAGCATTTGGGTACGTTGGTTTGAAGGAGGACAAACCTTGTTTTGCGGCAGCTTGGGGTGCAACAGCTATCTCTGAGTGAGGGAAATACACAGAATGTGCTGTTACGCTGGGGAAGATTAGACTTGGGGATATAGGGACTGAGGACACAATATAGTCAGGAATATCCGCATAGGTGAAGGGCAGTGAAGGCGATTGAGATTTAAGAAATGCAGTGCTTGATCCTCATCAAACCGGCAAGGCTGCAGTGGAGGATCTCAAAAGTGGTATTGTGAGTAGAAACTGGTAAAAACAGCTTAATTTCTGAAAGGATCTTGTAGAAAATAGGGTTTGATCCTGATTCATTTGTATGGATGGCCTGGAGGGGAAAAGCATGCAAAAAAAGCATGCTAAAATTTGCAAAGGTGGGTTGAAACTAGATGATCTTTAAGGTCCCTTCCGACCCGAACCATTCTATGATTCTGTGGTTCTATGATAATAAGAATGATCACTAATGCAAAACCATGTAGATCACTTAACTTGTGGAAGTCCTGGGAGTAGTGATGAAAAAGACTCAAATATTAACTGAGAATCAGTCAAGTATCTTCCAGTATAACAATTTGCCAAGAAAGGGTAACCTGGTTCCTGACTACTTGCCCAAAGAAATAACAAACGGGAGCAGACTGCGTCTGTCACGTGTTTGGAACTGCGCGGGCATTACTGGAACGCTGCGTGCTGTATTTTCAGGAAGACCTTGAGAAACTGCAAAGAGGTTAGGCAAGAACCTAGGGAGATCAAAGGACTGGAGAACGTCATTTATAATGAAAAACTGTAATGAAAACGTATTTATCTTATTAAAGTGATGAAATTACTAGGCTGTTAAGGAGAAGACTGGGAGCTGTCTTCTTCCTGTGCATTTTTGATTGATGTCAATGCAGTTCAATGAGATGATAGTCGTTTTTCAGTGCAAACTGCAGCCTAGCTAAGGGGTCTCATCCGGAGGTGTAGGTGTAGAGCTGACAGTTTCTGCGTCCTGAGAGACTGGGGAAGATTAGTATATAGATATTATCTTTGTTTTAGATGCCATGGGATGCTTTTGTCTGCAGTCTCAGTGCCTAAGCTGGTCTGCCAGGATATTCATGGAAGGCTGTCTTGAATTTAGGACTGAAGTGGCAACAAATTTAAATTTGAGGGCTAGAGCTGTTGCTGCCCCCTGACAACCTTCCTACCTCCCTGACAGATGTTACTGCCTTGAGGCAAAAACTTCTAACCTGCTCATGAATCAGCTTGTGAACTGCTGCAGTTTTCAGCCCAATGCATTAGATTGTATTAGGAGGGGTACCAATTTCAGCTATCAAATTCTAGTCTAGTGTTGCATGTCTTTCAGAGACCTTGGACTCCTGCAACCTACCTAAATGGCTTCTTAATGCTTTGTCAGATGTTTGCCCTTCTATTTCCTTCTGGTTGTGTATTTCTGCCTTTCTTCTCACACTGCATTTCATTCCAGTCTGAATTTTACAGTTCATTTTATGGTCATCTTAAATCTTTGCTTTTCCAACAGTTCGTCTGTGGCTTAGAGAACTTCATGTCAGTCGTCATATTTCGAGAATACAAAATGCACATGGTTTAAAAACAAACAAAAAAACAACAGAAAAGAACCTACCTAGAGTTTCAAGTACCGAATTTTTAATTAGGTGTAAATTAAAAGCTTGTGGTTTCTGGATTTTGTTTGTTCAGGGTTTTTTTAGTTGTATTAACCTGCTGATATTCTATTGTCCTTTTACACTTTGTAAATAGGCTGTTGAGTTTTTCATTTTGTTTTATCTGTCCTGGCAGACATTACATTACAATGGCTTATTCAGCACTCCAAATCAAGACACTGTTGAAGAAAACTTTTGCTGAAGATAACTCTTTCCCAATCACTTTGACTCCTATCAGCTATACACAACTGAAAAGATAAAGAATGCAGCTGCGTACTACCAGGACTCACTTGGGTTGTATTTGTTAACAAAAGTAAAACTGAGTTATAGCTTGTCTCTCTATTTTGGTTCTTTTATTTAAAAATCCAGATACTCGTCTGCCTAGGTGAATTTCCTAAACGCCTTAATACAAAACTGAAAGAAATCCATACTTTTTTGGGCTGAAATGTTTTGAGTTTGTGCATGTGAATTGTGAAACACTTAGTAATTTTTTTCTAATTTGAAACTGAATAAACTGCACAGTGGAAACAGAGATGACTGGTTTTCTTGAACATATCATATAATTATTCATACAGAATGCTTTCCCTGCGAACACCTGTAGTTAAGTGTCAATAATCAATTAAAACGATAATTAAAAACATTTTAACAAAATGCTGTTGATCGGAACACTTTCAAATACTCCAATTGGTGAGAAGTTATTTCCGAAATCATGTATCTGTAGTTATCTAGTTTTTCCAGTGACAAAATAGAGAGAGAGAGCAGGTGAGACCCATGTGCATCTTTTCTGACATTATTACCCACAAAATTCATAGATTTCCTAAGCTTTTTTATTGTAAATGAAGTAGTTTTCGCAGTGCTTCTGGACTACTCCTTCCATTCCTGAACCTTGCAGAATTTTTGAGCCTAATATAGCTGGCTCTGAAGTAGGATTAGTTCTTTTGAAACAGATTAAAGGAGTAATTCACTTTTTAAATTTTGATGCATTGCTAACATCTTAGAGATATCTGCTTCCAAGTGCTTCACTTAGGAGCACTCTGATGGGAATTCTTCTGTGAGTTTGGAAATTCTATTAAATACAGAAAGTTCATGTCAGAAAATACTTGATAGACTTAAAACTTACACAAGATAGATTAGATGCTCAGTGGTCAAGTGTTTCAAGGGCACTTGCAGACCTAGGAGGGAGAAGTTCTGGGATGCCGGCCTAAAGATGTGATAAATCAACTGATTGCTGTAGTATTAAAAAGGTTTTAAGTTGTTTATGCAGTTCTTGCACTTAAGTATATGAACTATAAAAATAGCAACGCTTTTTGTCAATTCTGTTTGAGGATGCTTTTATGCTAGTGGCTTTGATAAGTGCTAAAACATCCTGCACAGACTTGATAAAATCTTTCTCGAGTGTCACAGGAATGTTACTAAAAGCATGACAGTCTGGTTATAGCACTTGTGCATAAATGTTTGCGGTATTACCTGCAGCACTGTGGCCAGAGGGGCTAATTTTTCTAAAGTTTCATGAAAAGAATGTGACTGTTTTTTAAGTGCTGAGTGCTCAGTAGGTAAGTAAAGCTCTTTCAGTAAATATGTTGCTGAAACAGGATGTTGGAAATAACCTGCCAGAATCTGACATGTAATCCATCTAGTGACATTTGGCTGAAAACCAGCATTAGATGGCGAAGATGATGAATTTTGAAGACTGTTGTTGTTCATGTTCTTTTGAAGTAGTAGAGATGTTGCAAAATGCACTGGACTTGCAGTCATTATGCACAAAGCACAAGAGAAAAGCCACTTCTGTACCAGTGGTCTTGATAGCCTTCCTGTAGTTGTGCTTTGTGGTGGTAGTGCCTCATCTTCCAACCTGCTATCACAGCATGCAAGGTCATGCTTCTGGCATAGGAGCTACGTATCAAGTCTTACTGCATCACTCCTTAATCTGGACCTGTCTTGCCCCTTTGCTGCAGGCATTTTTTGGGGTGGAAGCAACCTGTTTGTAGGCTGATTTGGAACCAGCCAGTTTTCCAAGACAGCACTGGTGAGAAAAGCAATGCTGGCTCCTATCCTTCCCTTGCTTTATTCAACGTAGTATTTCCTTGGGAGATGACCAAAGAAGTGAACTTCCTATATGTTCTATACACATCACCAAGTACCAGTGCGAACTACAGACAGCCTGTGGAGGGAGGAGGTTAGGTTCCAGGTTGGCTGAGTGAATCTGTGAATAAGAGATGAGAATGAGCAATTTTGTTCTTAGAATTATCCGATTATACAACATATGCTCTTTTTTTTTTTCTTCTCATTTCTCCTACTGTGTGACCTTGTATCTGAACCTAAGGCAAATCAGCACAGGCACTGGCCTCACTGTTCGCATTTGAAACAGCCTGTGTGTTTTTCAACAATTCGCCTTCAAGTAATTTTTCAAAATGGGCTTAGCTCAAGATGAGTGTTTACTGTCACACTCAGTAGCTTTGTGGGAAAGATTAACTGTAGCTGACTGACAACTCAGACATCCTGTTTCTGAGATGGCATGTGGCCATAAAGTGGTACTGAGGTCTAGACCACTGGAGACAGTATTGCAGCAAAGTTGTTTGGAGAGGTCACAAACTCTCTGCAGAGGAGCTTCTGCGCAAGGAGCATCCCCTTGCTCAGATGGCAATATGTAATGCAGTGCCCAGCGTGGATCCACAGTAGGTGTGTTTCAGAAGCAGGGAGGGCATGGAGATACGGGGAGTGACCACACTGATTACTTCCCACTTCACAGCGCTGCTGAGAAGGTGACTGCAAGAGGGAGCAGCAGAGGCTGCTGTCATGCTCTGGATTTGGTTGGGAGGTGGTAGGTGCCACGCTGTGCTTGGAGGTCCTGGTCTTTGCCCTGGTCCATGCCAAACTGGCACGCGTGATGGTGGCAACCTGTCCTACACGTGCAGCATCTCCAGGCTGTGGGAAAAAGCAGTGCTGGGGGATGTGGACGCTTGGGGAATCAGGACTAACCTTGAGTTTAGGCACAGCTAGTAACCCCAGACCCCACAACGTCAAGAGCCTAAAATAGCACAAGTGCAACGGTGATACAGACACGTTTCTCTTCCCTTTTTTCCTTCTGCAAGCATAGGAACAGCTTAACTGTCCCCCAGGGCTATACAGAACCACCAGGTGCCAACCATCTGTTTTACTTCCAGCACATATTATTTATTATTTTTTTTCCTGCTAGCGATGTAATTTTCCCCATATTTCTTCTCCATTTGCATTATGTATTGTAGAACGCAATCACGAGCATAAAATTTTAGTTAAATGAGATAAAAAAAGCCAAACCGAATCAAAGTTGAGTTTTTTGTCAAATGCACTATAAAACTTTCCACATTTATTGCGGAGAGCAGTGACACATACATAATTTGTTCCTGAATAAGCTGTTTTCTAGAATGCCGGTACTTGAGTCACCTGAGCAGCATATTAAATTGAATGCCTCTGTCCTGTGCTTTAGGACAGGGTGTACGTACCGTCTGTCACGAGACTTTTGAGCAGGTTCATGGAACATACATAAGAATTATGTAGAGTGGTCCCACAATTTTAAAGCTTGTGAAACAGAACAGGCTGTACCCTTGGCTGCCATCTCCAGCAAGGCTCTTCTGCCTGTTGCTACGAGCCAGTCTGGTGTGTAGCATGCAGGCTGTGACCCTGCAGGGTCCTGCGTAGCAAACCCTGCCTACCTCAGGCCATAACATCGTGGCTTAAAAGCATGTAAGGGGAAGTGGGATACGGGTGAAGGGCTGGCTTCTGGCTGTTAGTTTTCCGCACCATGGTTTCCAGGCCAGTCCATGCCTTGAGGTCACTATGTGGTGGCCTGTACAGTATGACTGTGCAGCACTTCCTCCCATGGATTTGTCTTGCTCGTATGCCTTCAAAGAGCAGGACACATTTATACTTTTTCCTTCAAAGATCCTGGAGTACACTGACAGGAGCCGTGGTATCTCGCCGTTATATTTTTGTGCTTAGGATCTAAGACACCAACACCGTTTCTTATGGGGAGTGCCTGCAAACCTGGTCTAGAGCCAGAGTTCATCAGCATGGAGTGGTGCAGGACAGGGTATCGAAAGCAAAGAAGTGTGAGGAGAGGTGTCCTTACGTCCTCCTTACTTACGGGGAAGGATGGTTTTAAGATCTGTGGGGCAATAAATGAGAACACCATTATGTGTCATCAAATGTGGAATGATCAGATTTTATCCCGGGCAAGAAATGGTGTCATATTATGGTCTGAAACAAATGATTTGTGTCATCATGCAGTCAGCTAGAGGCATTGACCAGCCACCACTGGTAAAAAAAGAGAAAACAGTATTCTAGCTCCTCAGAAGCCGTGGTCATCTAAAAGCCACCAGGGTATGGGACAGGTTGGAACAGTTTTCTTCCTCCGCTGCAGACGACACTGAAATGGGACATATGTGAGGAGTTACACACCCCTCCCTCAGCACAGACACAAGGTCTCGGTGTGACATGGAGCCTCTCATGGACTCCATGAAAGACTGCACTCTGTCAAGTCTGGACAGGCTGGATGCTGTCCTGTTTTCAGCTTTAAACAGAAGCCTTTACGGATTACTTCTGACCTACTGGCAATGGTGTTACCCTCAAAAGCACTGAGCTCTGCCTTTCTCGGTTGGCCCCCTGCCAGGACAGCCATCTTCTCTTGCCACTCAGGAAAATGACCTCATACTTGTCCCTCCTGGGTTTAACCCTTGTTGAGGAGCTGTTTGCATCACTAGCAGGATCTAGCACATTTCACGTGGCTTGGCTTGTGTGAGAAACAGATTCAGTCTTAGTCAATTCCAAGGTAAGTCTGGGAAGGTCTTGGACTCATTTTTATGTGGTTTTTGCACAAAATGAATAGTCTGTTCTGTTGTTCCCATTCTGTCTGCACTTAACTCTTTCCTGGCAACATGGGCATAGTTCACAGTCTTCTCAGTCACCTTGAAAGAAAACATCATGTGCCACTTCTTGAAGCCACTCTGTCTTCATTGTGGCATCACATACGGGATCCCAAGAAGAAAAGGGACTTTGGAACTGGGCTAACGAGGAACGTTGAAGAGGAAATGCAGTCCACGTGTGAGAAAGGGTATGTGAGAAAACATGAGCTTGTGCTATACTGTCAGAGACAGTCCCTTCACCAGCCCCAGTTCTGCCAAGACTCTTGATGTGCATCATGGCATGGCCTGCAGCATTTTTGCTCTCTTCCAGAACCTAAGCATTATGCTGGAAAGGTTGTTACATGAGCATCTTGCAGATACATCTGCCATGGAAGAATGTGAAGACTGGGCAGGCAACAGATCCTGGTTTAGTAGCACTATTCTGTCACAGCAATCTCAAAATGGATAAACAGGACCAACACAGCTGACCCATGGCATGAGCTGATGATTATCGTTGTTCTTAGCTTGACTACAGAGCACTTAGTCTCCTTTGCCTTGGTCAGCATGGTCAATTGAGTGAGAAGATACATTCCAAGAGCTATCCATGTAATATGAGCATTTGCAAGCTGAATAGCCAAATGTTTCTTGGAAAGTGGACTTTCCTTGGAGGAAGACTCTTAAATCTGCCTGGGGACGTGGATAAGCCATTTGGGAGGTAGGTGCAAGGCAGCAGGCAGAATGTTTTAGTTGAAGAGGTGCCTTACGATGGCTCCCATCCCCTATGTTCCTCTGAAAGGGGCGTAAAGCCATCCCCTGATGACCCAAACGGTTCTGCTCTTTGTTTCTGGTGCGGTCTGAAGAAGTCAGCACTTGCACTGGAAATGGAGCACTTCTCTGAGGGTTGTTCATGGTCATGGTCTCTGTCACCGATGGCCAGCGTGTCAGCAACTTTGGCCTGAAGAACAGTGGGAGAAGGGTGAGAAGAGCAGACTGAGAGCCAGGGCAGAGCCAAGCCGTGGGCAATGGCAGCGCCTGTGTGCTCCCTACAGTGTCCAAACCCCCCGCTTTTCTTAGCCTTTTCTGTGATTGTGCCTTCTATGCCGCCTGGCTCTGGCAAATGCTGCCTCTCTTGCCTTTCCAGGTGTGGCTGCTGAGCAGGTCTCTGCTGGCCAGTGGGAAAGGGAAGAGGGATGGTGCCACCACAGCCACGTGGCAGCTAAGAGGACTGAAGTCAGCCAGCCCTTTGAGGCTCAACGCTTGCCGAGCCTTGCCGGCCTGCTGGCTTGCAAAGGCAAAAGGCCAGGGGATGTGCAGCTCATGGCAGCCATCCGTGGGCCTCTGCTCTTCACTTGGGAGGGAGAGGGGGAGCAGGATGAGGAAGGCTACTGCCCTGCTGTGTAGTCTCCCTCGTGGTGAGCCATGTGCCAGGCTCTTCGTGGCATGGTTTGGTAATTCTTTGTGCAGGCGCCTGTTGCTGGCAGGGGAGCCTGCTCAGCCTGGTGAAGGAAGGGGCTGGGATCGCTGCTTGTGTCTGAGAGATTTTGCAGAAGGACAGCTTTTAAGAGGGTGGATGGGCAGCTCTGTGGCATCCAGTGGTCCAGGCTCTGCCATGCTGCTGTTGGGGCTGGGGTGGGCCCCTCTGGATAGGGCTGTGTCAGCACAAGCGTTTGGATTTGCTTTGAAAAAAACATTCAGAAGGGTTAGCTGCCTCTGTATGGGTTTTCCTAATGGCTCTCCAAGGCCACAATATTGTGGACAAGGTATGGGGCATTGTAGCAATTCAGGTACTTCTTTGGGCACCTAAGCCCTTGCTTGAGACCTGCTGCTCTGGATGATTCTGCTTTTCCTGGGCTGTGCTGCCATGGCCAGCACATCCTGCGATGGAGTGAAAGCTCCACACTCCTGAGTTGAAGAAAGAGGGAGGTGATTTCTCTTGTCATCTCTGAATACCTGATCCTTGCTGCCAGCGACAACTCATCCCTGGGACTCCCAGGTAGGCGTTTAGAAAACGCTTTTGTTTTTTGACGGAGTGGACCTGATTGCACCTAGTGCGCATAGTTTTGCAAAATGGTCCCCAAGGAGGCTAGCTCATCTGCCTTACAGTTTCAAAAACTGAAGCACTGTGATACATCTATGTAGGCAGTATACTTTTTCAGGAATAAGCTATTTACAGATGAGTGCAGTTAAAGTAAGTGGGTTTGTTAAGCAGCATTGCCCGACTCTTTGCTCATTGTTATCTGTAGATTGCATGGAAAGTGTTCTCACTGAAGTGGAAAACAAGTCAATACATTTCCCTAATCTTCTTTCAATGTAAAAGCAGGCACATGCGCTGCTGGTATTTAAAGTTACTTAGCAATTAAAGGATAAGCAATGCCAGTTTGCAGCATGTCACTTCATTTGGAGTCTGCACGATACAGCCGTATTGGACCAGGAACCTTGGTACAGAGATTCAAGAATAAAAGAGCTTCCATGTTTTGAACCAGACTCTCCCCCCTAATGCTGATAGCATTACAAGTAAATCCCTAAGCACGGTTCTTCCCCTTATATGCTATGGAGAAGTTGTCCTCCAGTCTGAAGAAGAGGCTGGAACAGATCCCAAGGCAATCAAGACCATTTATGCAGCGTCTTGTACCTTCCTTCAGCTGTCGTCTTATTCCCGAAGTTTACAGCAGTAGGACTTGAACGGAGTGTTTTAAAACACTCAAATAGCTGTATTTTGGTTTTGGCAGGTGTGGTGAAGCTTAGTGGGGAAATACTGGTTTCTTTCCCATTCTATTCACATATGGACACAGATATCCTAGGGATGAATAGATTTCACAGAGAGTAAAAACCTGCTTCTGTACCCAGAAATATAACTTTGTGGCTAATGAAGAGGTGATCTGATGCCTCTGCAGTTCAGAAGACAGCATAGAAAGATACATATTAGTGCATGAAGTGACAATTTATATCAGTGATAGGCAAAAATGATTTCTTGACATCTACGGGACAATGTGTAAGTGTATTATTTGAAAAATAGCTAAAATGAGACCTTTAGGAAAATAGTCATTCATTTTCAGTCTCTATGGAGGAGTAAACTGTGTTTTGAAGACTTAACGCTTTACCTTTATTTTTAAACCTTTAACCAGAATTCACACACCAGGTCTTGATCTGTGCACAACCCCAAATGCACATGCAGCTACTTGTATTGGATGTGCAAGGGTACATCCTTGTACTTTATATGTAGTTGTAAATGCAGATGGCTAGTTGGCTACCTGACTATTTGGAGAACGTCAAGATTAATTAGATTTTTAGAAGGACAGGTCATCAGTCACAAGGAAGAAAGAGCCCAACATGTCCTTTCTTCTGTAGAGATTAATGGGGATTAACTGTAAGTATTTTTGCTGTACTCATGCTCAGTGGAGGTCTGTAAGTGTCCCACAAAGAACCTATTAAGATGGTACAGGTAAAAATCAATATTTATTATACACTGTGCCACAAAGTTCAGCTTCCAGATCAAATTAATTAAGAGCCTGTGATACCACTCCACATCTGACAGCCTTCAGTGTGTGCCATCTTGTATCGAAGTCCCAAAGCTCAGCTCCCAAAACACCACTCTGCCCATTTCCTTGGTGCTTGGGATGCAGCAGATGGAAGATGCCTTGAGCATCCTGGGGCTGAGCGTTAATCTGAAGACTGCCACATTACGACTCCTTTCATGTCTCTACAGCCTCAGCTTCCATACTGAGTGAAGGAAAACAGTTTTAACATGCGCCTGTTTGTCAGCCAGTTTTTTCCCTTGTGCTGTACAGAAAATGCCACCAGTTTGCTGAAGGACCTCCTGAGGAGTGGAGAAATGGCTTGGTCAAAAAGCAAGTTTTACTTGCCATACAAAACTGCATCATCTTTGAGAAAGAAGAATTACTGACACTGTAAAGCAAGTCTGCCGTGAAATGAAATGGAAGAAAATATGTTTTTATTATAAACTACTCCGGAGGGCTGTCTTCTATTTTCGGGACCTGAGAGTCTGATTTTGTTAGTTTTGCTTGTAAGGAAGTGAGAGGCCTTAGTGAGGCTTTTAACCTTTTTATTACCTCAGATCCTACCTTTTTGACTCTACACAGTCTTCCCTGCCCTCTGAGATCTTCTCAGTGATGGCCCAACCTGTATTGAACTTCTGAAAGCTTATGAATTGTGAGTTTCAACCTTAAGGTTTAGCAGCTGCCTTTTTTGTAAATGCTACATGAAAAAGAAATGGATATAACATAAAATCGCTGTGTTTGAAGATACTTTTTAGTTAACATAGCGATGCTTAAATATGTGCCTAACACTCAGAAGTACTTTGTGTTTTGCCTGCAACCATCAGTAAATCATAGGATCATAGAATCATTTAGGTTGGAAAAGACCCTTGGGATCATCGAGTCCAACCATCAACTCCACTCTACAAAGTTCTCCCCTACACCATATCCCTTAACACCACATCTAAACAAGTCTGATGCACGTGACATGTGTGACAAATGCACATGACCTGTTCTAGGTATCATCCGTATAGCTGCTACTATGCAAGGTCTATTTGTTGGGTAATCTAGGAAGTAAAGCTATTTTATATGCAAAAAATTAAGGTCAGCATATCCATTCAGGCTTGGAGGTAGACAAGGCCTGAGTATTTTTGTGCATTGGAAGAGCAAAACCACCTAACGTGTTCTTCACCTTCTTTAACTTCTCAAATTTTCTTCATTCTCATTTCTCCCGTAACTACAAAGTCCTAAAGCCGTTTCTCATGCATTTGACAAAACACTATTACATGCTTCAGTTGCATCAATTACACAAAAAGCAGAACTGAATGGCCTGTAAGTGGAGCTAGAATGGTACCCCTTAATGCTTCAGGAAAGCAATATTTAATAAAGACTACTCAGAAAGATCTCTAGTGATAGAACCAACCATTCTTTCTGAAAACCTTTTGTTTTGGAAATACAGGAATGGCGAAGGAGCATGGAATACATTTATGACTTACACTTTGAAAACACCGCTAAAGAGATGAGCAATTAATCTTATACACAGTTGCAATTTTGTTGCTTAAAAACTTCCTTTAGAGTATTTTTTTTAAGTCAAATTACAGTAAGGTCATTAAAGCCCTTTTTGCCTTTATGTTTATATGATCATCATGAAATATCCTACAGGTGGGTCTCTCTGAAAAAGGCAAATTAAAGGCATTGGGGAACAAGGAAGGCTTTATTGAAGGGAGGGATTATCATTCAAAAGGACTTTGTTTTTCTAAGAATTTTCCTACTGGTGTGTATTAATTGGTTTTCATTGAGAATAAAGTCAAAGCTATCACACTGCCTTACATGCACCAAAACAAAGTTCAAAGTTGTAGTTCAATCTGTGTTGAACTAAGCATAGAAGAGGGAAACACTAACAAAATAACGCTGCAGTATTTGAACTATTGGAAAACTGAGTCCTAATTAAATCTAGCATAACTGTCAAAATACCTGTGCAGTGCATTTGAGAAATGAGACTCAGAAGTCACACGGAAGAAGCCTGAGCATCAGGCTTTCTCAATTTACTGAAGCCGTAAACTAATAAATCAATGTCTTTAAAACAAGAGATGAAAGATGAACAAACAGCAAGAGATGTTTTCACACTGTACAGAACAAAATGAATTGATATTTGTAATGGATCGTTTTAATTACATTTAATTGTTGTACTTTAAGTCTTTAACAGAGTGTTTTTAATGGGCACAGTAAAATCTTTGCCATTAGTTTTTAATGCAATAAAATTCAATGCCTGATGCTGAGCTGTTATAAATCAGTGAAACGCCACTGAAGTCACAGATAACACTGTTTGAGGCTCTTGTGCCCTGTTTTGCATCAAGTGCAGCCAATCTGCTCTATTAGACAGTGTAAACAGCAAAACATGCTGTGCAAAACCTGAAGTCCGGGAGCGGCACCTTTTGGGGAGGAGAACTGGAGGTCATCATCACTGGCTGAGGTCCGCTGGTCCAGGGGCTAATGAAAACGGACAGATTACTCCTCAGGAAAAAAAAAATAATCTCCTCACAAAAATAACAACCATGCAAATTAATATGATACACGAAGGGGGTGAAGATTTATGTGACTGTTTCCCTCATCCCTTTCATCTGGCTTCCTTTTTTTGTGCTGTTCCCTGACGATGCTCATTTGTCTGCTTCACTTACCACTGCCTGCCCGTCCCCCTGTGCCACTCCTTTGTGCTGGGCTCACACGGGGCTGCACCTTCCTGGACTCTCATTAAAGATCCCAACTGATTGTTTTTTGGTGGGAGTCGAGCTGTCGCAGCTGAGGAAGCTGCTTTGCCCATCTCCTCTCTGCCAGAGTTGATCTCCTCATAGCAGCGGTGGTAGGTCGGGCAGCAGCCCTGTGCTATGGCCGCAAAGGATCAATAGCCTCGGTACTGCGTTCAACAGAAATGGGTGACAATTTAAGTTAATGTACCAGGCTGCCAGGTGACTTGAGCCTCGGCTAGCCTATTCCTGACAGGCTTAAACCCGACAGAAACAGTGAGGCAGAGCTGGGCTGATGAGGCTTCAGCTCAAGTCTGCGGACATCAGTGGGAAGATTCCTACTGTTTTTAATGAAGACAGGACGTTGGCTTTAGATTACCCATGAGACTCAATTCTGCTGTGACATTTACAAAGAATAAGGAAATCCACTTGAGCAAAACATGCCACATTTCTGTTTCACCATGTCGCACACAAGTCTCTGCTGAGAAACTGAGCGATTACCTTTCTCTACTTCCATCTTCCTTCTTAATAGTCTTTCCCTATCATCTCCTGTCTGCTGCATCTGAAACGAGGGTCACGCTTCTTAGAAGAGAGTCTCTGGCTTTCCATTCATGTTCGCCTTTTCGAGTGTTGTGAGATGATAAGCATATCACGGAAAATGTGTTTTCTCCACTGAACTGGAGAGTAATTAATCCTGGATCTTTTTCCTTCCTTCTGGAAATGGTACCATCAGCGACTTCCCCAGGATGAGAGGCAATTGGCAGGAGGCAGCCTACTTGATGAAGTGAGATGGATGGTGGATTTCTCTGAAGATAATGATACTGAGCAGGGTCTAACTGAGAAAAGATGGAAGCAGAAGGGAGGGAAAGGGAGAAGAACCAGGCCGTTGTCCCCTTGTTCCTCAAAGACAGGGTTCTGGGAAGAGCTCACCCAAAAGGTTGTTACAAAGTGGTTGGTTACTGTCCTGTACTCTCTCAGTCTAATGCAGCAGAACTTACGTAAACAAAACATATGTAGGTACACACACACAGACACACACACACACGTACGCACGCATATATATATAGTATGATCATTGATGCACTTTTTCTTTAAATATGAGATATACTGTATTAATGAGCTTCACCCTGAAGTTTAGGCTTTTCACAGGACAGTGTGAAGGGCTGCTGTGGTAAAAACCATCAGAATTAGATAACTTGCTAAATTCCTTACTCAAATATGGGATAACTATTACAAATATGTGCTCATTTCGTTTCTGCATATTTGTGGCTTTGCACTTTGCAAATGATGTTTTCTGCTTTGCGTTCAGCAAATAAGCACTTTTATTTGCTTTCACCTTAGCCTGCCATGAGATAAAGCTATTTTTAAGGTCGCTTTCAAATGTCAAGTCCTCCCTTTCCTGCATGCGTTACCAGCTTTTGAAGTAGGAGGCTGGGAAACATAACAACTGCCTGACTCCCCAGAGCATGGCTCCAGGGTGGGCAGTGTTTAAGAGCCATGGATGTGTTTTCATATTAGCTGCACAGGTTGGTTTGAAAATCACTGGTGTGGGAGTCCAAGAGGTAGATGTCTCTTCCTGTGACCAGCAGAGTGCAAGAAGCTGGCTGACCTATTATCGCAGGGTGTGAGGCATACAACGTGTGAGAGCTTTCAGGGTGTTCGTGCCATCACACCACTGGAAGTTTGAAGTTGTTTGTGAAAACTGCTGTTGAATAAACTTGGAGAGTTTGTCCGTGTTCACAAAAGATTTGGGAGTGTGAAAAATGTTTTAAGCAAATGTTGCTACAGTCTACAGTAAAGACCTCCAAACTCTTCCATAGACTTGTGTCCACTGTCTTTGCAAAGACTTCTGTTAAATACCAAGTGGGTGGAAGAAAACCCACATACCAGTTTGCAGATACAAGATTGCGTTCATTAATCTCACCAAATCCTCAGTTTTCGTCCTAGAAACAGAAGCATTAACAATCTACATGTGTGAAATAACATTTCCCTGTGTCCTTGGCACCTCTACCTCAAGGAAAAAGACTTCAGAATCTGCAGATTGCAAAACCAAAACATGTGCATAAGTTACACATGCTTTTTACAATCAAAGAATCGTTTGGTTTTGGAAGCTTCAGCAACACAGCGTAAGCTGGAATTTATACCTTAGGGGTTGTTATCAGACAGTCCCATGAGTCCACTTGATTCAGTCTCTTTTTCAACAAGTGATGATCCTTTTAACATACATATAACATGAAGTTGATATAGCCAAGAAGAACTCTTTTCTGTCTGTTGGAGAAACTTCTTTTCATTGGCACCCAGAGACACTTGTGTCCTGCTGTGTTTAATAAACTGCTGGCCTAGATATTTCTGACATAGATAGCTTTGGGGTACCAAGGGGCTATGTAACAAAGATATTTTTTACTGCTTATTTGCTCTAGCTGCGGTTACATGTAGAGACAGCAGATCAAAGAAAACTACATAGATATTATTTTGCAGTCACAGAGAAATGAATTTTGCTTTGTAAGTCAATTGACTGCTACTTTTATTTCTTGTTTTTCTTTTCTACTTTCTATTAGAAGCTGAATATTTGAAAAATGTGGCTCAAAACTTAATCTGAAGAAATTCTCCTGATAAATTCACTATACCAAAACCAGTAAGCAATGCAATGTGAGCCTCCTTTCAGCAGGAGGAAAATAAACAAAGGTGTTTCAATATACATATAGGTGCCAAAACAAACTTCATCTTGCTCTTGATAATGCAGTCCGCATCAAGGATGGATATTACAGCTATATGTTTGCAAGCGAGGAGGGTTGAGTGGCAGAAAGATAAATTGGTTATCTAGAATCATTCACTTGTTCTGTTTGCCACACGCTGATGTACCTTCATCATTCTCCCCTGAGACTAATAGTGAGAGTGGTAAGGCTTGGGGCTACTTTTTTTTTTTTTTTTTTTTTTCCTGTAGGCTTTCCTGGACTCTGCTTGGCAGTTTCTTAGAGTGTACGCTATGTCCATTATTGGACAGACCAGTAAGTTTGCTGAAATGCTTCCTCTTGGGTGAAAAGAACAGGAACCAGCACTCCCAGTCCTGTGTTTAAAATCTGGGAGAAACAGAGAAAAAGTCGAACTCTTTGTACTCTACGGAAAGTCTATTGCTCTCTTAACTAACTGAATTGGAGAAAAGCAGTGAAAACAGGGCCTTTGTTAGTTCTTCACAATTCCTTGAAAAGATTACGTTTTTTAAAATACACAATCTTAGAATGGTGGCTCTGAGCAAATGCAAGTCGTCCCTTCATGCAACACTAACTAGGATCATGCAATACTCCAAGAAAGGCAAAAAGAATAGTTTTCGTTGGAACTGACTTTGTTTGCAGTGTGACAGCGACACACAAGTTTGATGGAGGATGTAATTGATTGTGAGACTGACTTTTATAGAGCAGGTACCAGGCAGATCCTGCTGGAGCTTCAGGCATAATGGGATGAAATAGCCCACAGATTTGGGATGGATCAATACTGTCTCTGCTCATGCCATTTCAGACAAAGCAGCTAATAATTTATTTAGAATACCTCTGGCACATTTTGGATAAACACAAATAAAAAGTGTTGGGTGCTTCTTTATTGCCATTTTGCAGACTATAATCACTGACGTATTCAAGCTAACAACCTTCTCTCAGCTTGTTGTGTCATGATAAAATTGACATCCTTTAGTCGGGAACAAGTTGGACAAAGATTCATTTTTCTGTTAAATTCTATTGGTTTTTTTTTTTTAAATTTCATCTTCCTACCCCAGCATCTCATCTATTTTGTTTAGCTTTGGGTTGTGGTTTTTTTTTGACTACCCATAGAGAGCTGTAGATTCTCTGAATAGCTGTCAGGACTGCATTCAGGATTTTGGAGGCCATGGGCACAATACTTCTGGAGCGATCTCCGTCATCCCAGACAGGTACTCTATATGTGCAGAGGACAGTTATATGACATGCACAGTAAAATCCAGTCAGAGTCTTTGAGCATATGGCATAGCAACAACTGTCTGCCTGCACAGATGGAGCGAATGGGGTGATTTATCTGTTCGTGTGCAGTAGCCGCTTCTGAGACGCACCACAGTCAGTATGGACATGCAATTCCATGTAAGATGCTAGCTGGGATGAACAGCTGTTCCAGTACTGATTGATGTGTCCTGGTGACCATTCTGAGCAGGCATTCAGCCTTATACAAAGAGATTACGTTAGCCCTGTGTTAGCTGCATGTATAATGTCTAGCGTAATAGGGACCCTGAGCCAGGTTCACAGGTGTTAACATGGTAAACAGTCTCACATTCAGTCTTGAAAGTTCCCTGGTCACGAGAGCCTGGCCTCAGTGTTTCTTTCTACAAGTCTTCTCTGGGGTATCATTGTTTTATTAAGAGACTGAAGACGCGAGAGAACTCAACTGTCTTAGGAGTATTTCTTTGGTTGCTTTAGTCAAGCTTTTCCAGCTTCCTCTACTTGGCGATATCTCTTATAGGCCAAGAGCTTTTGCATCAACTTATGTTTTTATCAGAATAGAAGTAAAAACTATGTTATTAAGAATAATAATAATGGCAATCATGTCATTGTCATATTTCAGAAGACCAGTACATATTTCAAATCTGTGTTTCCAGTGTTTCAAGAATCCAGTGAAGGATATTAAACCTCTAAGGGGTAAATAAGAACAATAGGGATATAGGAGAATAATTGTTGCAGATTTAAATTCTAATACTTTTTCCAATTACTTACAATTCTCCCTGTTGCTCAGATAGTCAAGAAGATGCAATAAAATCCAGCATTATGCTATGATCAAATAACCCTTAAAAATATTCTTTGTAATCCACAGCCTGAAAGCTTACGTTCTTTGAACCTTTTCTTATTTAACTAAAATTACTATGGGTATTCGTATCAACTTTGTAACTATTCAGTAATTTCCTTAAGCTCAGCAAAGCCTTGTAAGGTTAAGTTCCACAAACTAATGGCGTGTTGTGGGAGGGCCCTTAAAAACCTGCACGTCTCTGTCGTGTCATAGGCTGCTTTATCTCAAAAGCTACTACATGGGTCAAAAAACCTGGACTCCTGAGTAGGAGTGCGGGTTTTTCTCTGATGGGAGAAACGAACAACTTTAGCTTTACTATAAAGCTCCAGGCATTATAGGCAGCCAGGTAATAGCCTGACTCTGCTTAAATCGCTGGCAAAATGCCTGCTGACTTCAATAAGGCCAGGATTTCATCCACAGCATCTTTAATAATCTGTGTCAAAATGAGATCAATTCTTTGCTGTGGGTGGGAAGACATGAAATTGTTCTAAAATGGAAAATGGACAAGTTGCCAATAGCTAAGAGACATCAGAGAATTTGAGAAGCTTCCATCTGGGAAACATCTTCACTTACTCTTTCATACATATTAAATATATGTTTCCTGTTTTCTACAGGTAATTAACTGGGAAAAAAAAAAACTATATTCTCCTGGTGGGTATATCTAGCGATCAGCCTATGAGATAAAATCAACTATTCTATCAGTGCCAGAAACATTGCCGAAATTTTTAATTGAAGTATCATCATGCCCTCTTTTTCATTCATCTGTACATCAGGCTGTGCGCACTGAAGCAAAACCTAAACTGCTATTTAGAATTCATTTGTATTATCTAATATTACAGCAAGGTATTTTATAGAATAATCAAGGTTAGCAGGCAGGACTTGAGTCTTCCTAGGTTTCCAATAACTTGAGCTCAGATCCAGAAAATACACTATATACCACTGTTATTTTTGTCCCAGATGAAATGGCAGTGAGGTACCGACAGACAGAAAATGATATTTTAAAGTCCTGTGAGTGAGGAACTAACTTTTCTGCGTTCTCTGAGAAGTCAGTGACACTAAGTTGCAAATCTCATTTCAAAATGGTATGCGCCGAAGCTCACAGTTTTGCCATTCATTATGTAAACTAATATCATCAAAGAACTGTAAGGATAAATGAAGTTCTCCAGTCTTACTATATTAATCAAGTAGTTATTAAGTTATCAATATTATTTTATATCAATAAAGAAATCAGGCGGGCTCTCTGGTAAGTTTTTTACCATTCTGTAGACTTTTAAATATATATATTAATACTGAAGTTAAAATATACTGACTTTGCTGTAAAAAGCAACCAGATTCCTTTTCAACTGGTGTTCAAGATTTGCCCAGGAAGTTTTACTTTGCATCTTTACTTTTTAAGCAATACCTGGTTATCCATCTGTGCTCCTCTGCAATAATCACAGCTGGGTTTTTTTCTCTGTTTAATGGCAGTGGTCATAAGTAACTGTTTGCTTTATCAAAGTGGCTTTTTTTTCAATTCCCTTTTCAGTGGAGATTCTAAAAAAAAAAAAAGTCAAACACTGTTTCATGAAGGAAGTATTTCCAGAGAAGCATTATAAGTACAGGTTGAACAAAGAGCATCCTCTGCGAAAACTTCTGTGGCCATACAGTGTGTAAAAAAGAAAACAAATCCAATATAGTCTCTGGAAGAGATGAATTATGCTGTGCTGTGTGGTAAAGGGAAGAAAACAACACTACAGTAGTCTGGAAAAAAGAAGCGAAATGTTGGTTTCCTTTATGTGCCCTTTTATCGGGGTAATCTCTTCAGCAGGAAAACCACAATGTTTGGAAGAAGAAAACCAGCATCTACACCCATTAGTTTTTTAACAGTTGCTAATATAGTAAAATTTAAAGTCATGCAAGAGAGGGCCTTTACCTCATCTCCTGTTGCTTGCAAAGCCAAGGTTTCTGTAGTGAGATCGTTGTGCCCTTACTGGTCTGGCCATATTGCAGCAGAAACACACAAAGGTACAAATATACAACCAATGAAGTAATATGTTATGTGTCAAGGAACATCATGTTATCCAATGATCAGGCAGAAACATTGGATCTATTGCATGACCTGAATAGACTTGCAGGTCAGAGTCATACCTACCTGTAAGAGTGTTTATGCGTCTGACGTGCAGGCCAAAAACACAAATAACCCAAAGAGTGCAAGACTTCACATAACTTTGCCATCTTCTAATAAGAGTATAATCCTCTAGGTAAAAATCAGACTCTCTCAAGCTACCATTCTCCCAGGTCAAGTCTTATGTTCCCCAGCAATACAGTGGTCCAGACTGAGAAGGGAGGAGTGTTCCAACTATCAATGCCTCATCTGCTGATGCGTGGGTACCCTCCCCAAACAAGGGAGCTGTGGCAGAGGCTCTTCCAGGCTGTGGACAGCCCAGATTCAGGGCTCTTGGCAAGGGTCCCAGACAGTAGGCTGCCATGCAGGAATGGAAGCAATCGCACTGCTGCATTCACAAAGATGATCAGAAGGCTGGAGCACCTCTCCTATGAGGACAGGCTGAGAGAGTCGGGGTTGTTCAGCCTGGAGATGAGAAGGCTCCAGGGACACCTTATAATGGCCTTCCAATATCTGAAAGGGGCCTACAAGAAAGCTGGAAAGTGACCTTTGACAAAGGCATCTAGTAATAGGATGAGAGGTAATGGCTTCAAACTGGAAGAGGGAAGAGTTAGATTAGATATCAGGAAGATATTTTTTACTATGAGAGTGGTGGGACACCAGAACAGATTTTCTGGGGAAGCTGTGGCTGTCCCATCCCTGGAAGTGTTCAGCATCAGGCTGGATGGGGCTTTGAGCAGCCTGGTTTAGTGGGAGGTGTCTCTGCCCATGGCAGGAGGGTTGGAACTAGATGATCTTTAAGGTCCCTTCTAACCTAAACAATTTTATGATTCTACGATTTCATACAGTAAGAGAAGGGCTGAGGGCCTGTACTTAGTTTTTGCTATTGATCAGCTCTAGCTGGCAGCCTGCTTGGCAGTACAGGGACAAGTGGCACTTTGAGTCTTTATGTACACTGAGAAGTTGAGAGATGCTAAGTCCTAGTTTAGGCTCTCTAAATTGCTGTCTGGAGGTGTTCAGAGCTGTCCTGTTCTCTCTGAAAAGCAGTTGGGCATGTTTTCCGTACAGCTTGCATTACATTTAAAAGGACAGTTGCCTGATTTTAAGATTAACTTAGTCTGTACACAAGCTTGGGATGCGATACAATCCAATTAAGGTTCACTGTGCCTATGCTCTCCACCTGTGAAATGGAAATGACAACACTCTGCTTGGAAGTTGTGTAGTTTTGTATACATTAAGAAACTGGTGTTCCTCTGATTATGTTGATGTCCCCAGTTGAGAGACTGAACCCCTTCACACCCTCAGCTCATCTGGGCTGTAGTTTTCTGTTAATCTTAATGCTCAAAGCAGTTTTGTCCGACTACATCTTTTCTGTGCCCTTAATGAAACATAAGAGGAATATGATTGCAAATCTATGGCTACTGGTGAAATGTAAAATCTGTGGAAAGGAACCGGTCTATTCAGGCTGTATTCGCTGCAGTCTGAGAAACATCACATATGCCACTTAGCAATTGTTAATAGGAACCAGAAGCCTAATTGGCAGCTCACCAGATGAACAAAGGATATAAAAAGATATCAGTTCCCCAAGGATAAGCCTAGATATCTAGGAATAAGAATACACATTCTGTGGCTCAGTTTTTATAAATAGTGAGTTTGTAGCTGAATTCAGCAGTTTCATGTGGTCAGTAGCTCTGCAATGCAGGGCCCAAGCAATAACGTATTTCAAAGTTACGCCGCACACTCTTGCATTTTACTCTAGCACTAAGTTGCGCTGTGCCACACTGCAAGGGTGGACACAACATAACCACACATAACCCCACTCACGTAATAACGCTCAGGGTTCCTGGTTTTGCTTTTTTTCTGCATCTTTTTGTTTGAGAATATGCTCTGAGACTGAGACAAATCAGCTGGAAGTATTTAAGACTCACGATAATGTTACAGGTAATTAGCACTCCAAATGGATAATAAAAGATTAATTAAGGGCTAAGGGTCAAATATTGTAATTGTTAAGAAATGCTCTTCATTAAAATACATCACAGTCTCTGGGATTATATTTTATCTCTTTTCTGACACTGATGACAGAATGGGATCTCCCATCCCTTCCCTGTGTGTTTGGCTTTGGCTTTAATGCGTATGCTTTCAAAAACGTACAGCAATCTTTTTAAGGTCTGGATGTATGGTGTATTCAAGTTTACAAAAAACTAATCTTTTTTGTTGTTTTGTTACGAAAGAAATTCCAAGAAGCTGGACAGTTGAGCAAAGTCCAAAAGGGTTTAGGAGAGGGTGGCTATTTTTCAGAAGAGGTGAAAGCACTGATGATAAGTAAACTCATTGTCTTAGGAAGAAAGGAACTGCTGAAAGTCATTCAGACTTCAGGAACGGCCTTGCTTGGTCTTAATGAATGGAGGAATGCAATGCTGAGTCGAGACAACTTCCCTTCAGATTTAGTATAACATGAAACAGTTGGTGTGCCTAGTAAAAAGCTCTCTCCTAGCAAATGTATGCCTACTGCCTGTGTCAATTTGTGCTAATTAAATACACCTACAAAAAGCTGCAGTTGTTTTTATTACCAAAGTGATCTTCAAAACCCTTTTGTCACTAGTCGTTGCTTAGTGTCTTACACAAAAAACTGCCACATCCCTCCTGGGTTCAGGTTTATTCTTTTCTTCCCTTCTCCCATAACCATGCAGATGTGGTGAGTGCTGTTCTTGCAGGACAGTAGAGCTCAGAGTCCTCAGTCTGCAAGCCCTGCTGTGATAACGTGTGCTGTAGATCGCACCAGATACCAGAGTGAGCACCTATAGCCTGCTAATATGTAAACTGACTTTGCCTCAGATATGTAAACTGAGGGGAAATCTCAAGGGAGTATTTGTGCTTACGAGTGAATGGCCTGCAGTGGTTGGCATTACATTTTGGAGATGATTTAAAGCAGTCAGTCAAAAAAATATTACTGCATGAAAGAATGTACAAAAACCTGAATAATACTGAAAATAGGTTGTTTTTGTCATGGCTTAAAACACCCCCATCATACATGGCAGGTGGCTGTGTGTGCAGAGTGTGGCAGTCAGTAATCGTATTGGCACACAGCGCGTCCTTCTTTTGTGCCATCCCTTCGTTTGTTCAAATTTATTATTCAAAACTATCCTATTTTTTAATAGGTGCCCATGATGATAAAATGCAAGCAGGCCCACAACAGATGTCCACGTTATTTTGTTGTTGGCATATATCTGCATCTTCTTTTATTTGCCATGAAGACATTTCTAACAAAAGATGAAGGGAGGATAGTCTTCCTACCTCAGCTGATAGATGTTGATAGATGGACAGTCTCTTGGAGTAGTTTTTAACATGGGGTATCAGGAATTTGTCATTGGAATCCAGTCAGCCTGGCTCTAAGATCAGAGATTCTATCCTTCGTTGTAACTCAGAGAAATAAGGGACCATGCAGAATATCTTCAGTTAGCAGAGGTAGCTCCTCTCATCTTCACAGGGGAACGGGCTCAGGCTTCCTCTATCTGCTTTAGCTGACAGAGCACCATCTCTTCCAGATGCTGTTTGCTGACAGATTGTATTTGCAACAAGATGTGTCATCTCAGTATTCTATTTATGAATACATTTAATTAAAATCCATTCATGCAGATGTAAAAGCATTTACCATTTAAGGAGGCTATGACAAGGACATAGAGAGGACTTCTATTCCTGTAACTTCTTTGCCCTTTACTTTGGGCTTTTCAGTCCTTATTTGAATTTTCCAGGATATTCTTAGATTACCTGTTTGACTAAAGTGGCTTTCAAATATAGGTGCTACAAATGGAAATGCTCATGGAGAAACCATTCAATAATCAAAGTCTTTCATTTCCCATCCCTCAGCTATCTGCTGTTTTTGAAATGCAGCCTCACGAGTCTGACAAGGGCTCCATGCTTAATTGCCAAGATTGAAATTGATGCACCTGCTGCAAAAACGAAACCACCATTTCACTAAAGATTTAAAGATATTTAAAAAACCACAGCATGTCACAAAAAACTCTCAAGGGTCTCATCCAAATTATATCTAATCATACAAGACAAAGCAATACTCTAATAGTGTTAAGCTGCGAAACTAAGCACTCCAAAGTGGCTAGTGTCAAGGATACCTACACACTACCAGTTGTTCAGGGATGTCATGGTTCTGCCTTTGCTTACCGGAACATAAACTATTTTTAGAGAACCTTTATGTGCTCTGCATTGGGAATGGCCTCTGATGCCTGGATCTGTTAATCTTTCTCATGCCAGTCAGAGATATCCTCCTGGTATTAACGGTGCAGAAGGCCAGGAGGGTGGAAAGGAATGTTTGCTCAATATCTGCAGACAGCTGCAGATTATCCTCCCGTGCTACCAAAGCTGTTTGAATGTCTTGCCCTGCCTGCATCCAGATAGGACCAAACATAAACACAGGTTATTAGGTTTGAGTAGAGGAGCGTTGGTAGCTTTTGTAAGTGCTTGGTTAGGAACAGAAAGCATGACACAGAGGAGCTGATGACTAGTACCAGAGTGGCTAGGGGAGTTTCTTGAGTTTCAGGGATAATATTGCTGATTTGAAAGAGGAAGGTAAGTCTCCCCATTTGAATGAGCTCCAATCACAGGGATACCAGGTGAGCAGAGCAGTTCAGAACATTTTTGCTAGCTAATGTGTCTCCAAAGTATGTTTAATTTAAGCCAAAACATTTCATGGAAGTGTAGAAGTGCATTTAAAGAGTTCCTCAGACACTCTGTCCTTGGTGATTTGGGCATGAGGGGAAGACATGGGAGAGTTCTTTTAATTTCCTAGTCTCCCTGGTTGAAAGTGATTGGGGCAGTTAAAGAAAAATTGCTTTGAATCAATATTATGGCTATCTATGCCTGGCATATTCCATCTCAAGGGGTAGATCCCTCAGTAAGTTTGCAGACAACACCAAGTTGGGTGGGAGTGTTGATCTGCTTGAGAGTAGAAAGGCTCTACAGAGGCATCTGGACAGGCTGGATCGATGGGCTGAGGCTAATGGTATGAGGTTCAACAAGGTCAAGTGCCGGATCCTGCACTTAGGTCACAACAACCCCGTGCAGCGCTACAGGCTTGGGGAAGAATGGCTGGAAAGGTGCCTGGTGGAAAAGAACCTGGGGGTGTTGGGCAACAGCCAGCTGAATATGAGCCAGCAGTGTGACAAGGTGGCCAAGAAGGCCAGCAGCATCCTGGCTTATATCAGAAATGGTGTGGCCATCAGGACTAGGGAAGTGATCATCCCCCTGTACTTGGCACTGGTCAGGCCCCGCCTCGAGTACTGTGTTGAGTTTTGGGCCCTCACTACAAGAAAGACATCAAGGTGCTGGAGCGAGTCCAGAAAAGGGCAACAAAGCTGGTGAAAGTCTAGAGCACAAGTCTTATGAGGAGTGGATGAGAGATCTGGGGTCGTTTAGCCCAGAGAAAAGGAGGCTGAGCGGAGACCTTATCACTCTCTACAGCTACGTGAAAGGAGGTTGTACCCAGAGGTGGGGGTCGGTCTCTTCTCCCAAGTAACAGGTGATAGGACAAGAGGAAACAGCCTCAAGTTGTGCCAGAGGAGGTTTAGATTGGATATTAGGAAAAATTTCTTCACCAAAAGGGTTATCAAACATTGGAACAGGCTGCCCAGGGAAATGGTGGAATCACCATCCCTGGAGGTATTTAAAAGACGTGTAGATGTCATGCTTAGGGACATGGTTTCGTGATGATTTTGGCATTGTTAGGTTGGTGGTTTGACTTAATGATCTTAAAGGACCCTTCCAACCTAGACAATTCTACAATTCTATGATTCTACAAATACAATTTCCTTTTTAGCAAAATATTTGAAATATTTTCTTCTAGTCTCATATTAAATAAAAACCCCTTTCACATTTTGGAAGCTAAAAAATGGATTATCATCCCCCTCTGCTGAGACCTCTGCTGAGGGCACTCGTTCTACCACCAGATGTGAGGTTAATCAGCCTCTGGCTGAGACCAGTGTGTGTTATAGGGTGAGTTCTGTGGGTCTGTATGCTCCAGGCATGCAGATGGGCCACTTGGTGCCCTGTAATGGACAGCAGATTTGTGATGTATAGGAAGGCTTCCCAAATGTGCAGCAAATTTTCAGCAAATTAGAAAGAAGTCTAGAACCGCAAAACATTTAAAGGACGCAGAATTAATCGACTGGTTTACCATGCCAACTAACTTCGCAGTCTGGTGTAGGGTGGCTTCAGTGGATGGCTATGAAGAGAACATTTTTTTAAATGTATAATACTGTTTAAGATACAGTTCTGAACTGGTAGTAAACAGAGATTTTTAAAAAAACTCAACCCACCTTATATCAGTCTGACTCACTGGAAAATGTCCAAATGTGCAGAGTAAGTCATTATTTTATAAAAAATAAGCATACCTGTCTCTGAATGCTACACAGTGAGCGGGCATAGGCAGACACAGCAGAAAAAGCTGTAGTTCCTTAAACTGAAAGGAAGAGATGGCATCTGGCTCTTCTGACACCACAGTTGCAAAAACAGAGAAAAAAAAGTAATCCTCGGAACCAAGATGAAAGCCATTTGGGATTCTGGTAGCAAAAGAGATAATGGCATTAAAAAAATGTAAAACTGTCCAGAATAATAGCAATTTGCTACCGTTGCTGTTGAGTAAACACAACAGATTCTTCTGCCCGTGACAGTTCTGCCATTAGCACAAGAGAATCATTCATACCACAGCATCAAAGAAAACAAACAGAGATCTGTACTTAATTTGCAGCGAAACCCTGCGACAGCCGCCTCAAGATGAGGACAAAGGACCTTGACAATACCCTCCACAAGCTGCACCTATAATATGAGTGAAAAGAATGTGTGTGTGATCAGAAAATCAATGAAACAACGTGCAGATCTGCAAGAAAAAAACGAAGACACTGTCAACCAGAAGCAGAGAAGGTAGAGTATGTGTGTGCTGGGTGGGCTCACAGCACATTCAGGGTAAAGGAGGTAAAGCACTCCTAGGACCGAAGAAAAGTTGCAAGAGGCAGGGTACGCTACAGAGGATGGAGGCAAAATAGTCTGAAGAATTATCAGAGAAAATCAGATTGAAGGGGATCTGGAGGGGTCACTAAATCCACCCACTAGCCCAAGGCACAATCAAGCTTTCTTCCTGTTGCCTTCCAGAACAAGCAAAGAAGTCCTCATTGTAGCGTGTGCAAGGATGCTGATACCCACATGAAATCCCAGCTCCTTCACTGATCATTTTGCTTTACTGTGGAGGCTAGTTGGTATTTTCAAATGTCAGACAGCTCCTGCAGTCCCTCTCTTTATTAAGACCTTTCACTTTGTGAATTATCACTTCGACTCTAGCCCTGAGGTCAGACAAAATAACTACTCATCAGACAGATGTCCGTTTCTAATGCAAGCGAGCCCACGTGCCCAGCCCCACCATGACTGACACGAGCCCATACCTTCCCTCAGAGGAGCTTGCAAGCACTCAGAGGACAAACTGTTCACCTCGGGTGAGCTCTCCACTGAGCCACAAAGCAGGCAGAAAGGGCAGAGCAGGGAAAACAGCCCCTGTCACGTCTTTTTCTGGTCAAATAAGACTTTACTCACCAAAGCTGACAAGCTGGCGCTTTTGACAACCGCTTGAACTCATCTGTGAAAACGTAAGATATCAGTGACACTACTGGTGTGGGTACTGCTGGGGCTGTCTTTTCTCATGGACTAGCTAGTCGCTAATGAGCAGTGGATATTTTGCATCTTGTCTGGGATTAATTGCTACATCTACAGTTACTCTAGCATGTAAGGGCTCTCTAATGGAAATGGCTACAAAGTGCTGAGGGAAGCTGGGCTTTGAGATGGAAGATAATGAAAACTCAATCATTGACTCACCCACCTTTCAAAAAAATGTTGTTTTACTACTGGAAGTGAATAATGGTAATGAGTTTTACCTGAGTAGTGCTGGGTGGAGATTCATTTTATTAAAAAAAAGTCTGTTTCTAATCACTTTGTTGCCAACTAGGAGTGCATGATAAAAGGCAATAAATTAACCATTTCACTCCAAACAAAATCTGAGAGTTACAATGAAAATTCAATTGCAAGAAAAGTCTTTTGACAGTAAATATAATTTTATAGCACATGTAAATAACCGTTCAAGTGACTCAATTTAGCATTGACAAAAGCTGTTTTCAATGCAGAGTAATTGTTCAAATTGCCCCCTTTCACAAAAAAAAAGCAGTTAAAATGAACCAATTTATGTATCATTGACAAGAATTGTTTTCAACTGTAGGCATTCTGTTAAAGATGTTTAAAATTAAGTAGATGGTTGCCAAATTGATGCAATTACTTAGACATCATAAAAAGGGTTTTAAAACTATAAATGCATCTGCTAACAGTATTAAATTGAGGCAATTAGCCAACAGGAGTTTTAACTTTCATCTAGCCACCAGGAATCTATTTGGACATGTATGTCTTACGATACTTTATATTGGTAATTAAGGAGGGGAATTACCTGGAGATAAATCACTGATATGAGCTTCCAGAGGTGTGCCTATCTGCAGCCAACATTAAACCATGTGTTGCAGAGGCTGTGTTCACATTAATTCGTGCTGCATGAACTGTACTGATATTATTCACCATTATGTTTCATGTATGTACAATTTGTTACTTAGTCAATAAGTCTCGTACTGGAAAGCACCTGGAAGCAGACCAACCCCATCAACAGAAAGCAAATGTATGAAACAAGACCTGTGAAATTCCTCCAGTTGTCTCCATCTCTGGAGGAAAGCTTGGTGCTATACAGACTGGGACCCTGTCTGGCTGTAGGCAGTCCCTTGGAGCTACACTACTGACTTGCGAGGTGCTCCGTGTGTGTGACAGCTCTTACAATGTTCTCAGAAAGAGAAAGAGTCAGGATGGTGGACTGTTGCTGGTCTTACAACACTCACTTCAAGCCTTTCTGGGTTGGGCTGTGTGTCGTTGGGCTTATCACATATGCCCAGAAACACCAAGTTACATCAGTGTCACTGACACTAGTATAAGCTTCTTTAATTCTCAAAATTAATTTAAGAAAGTGAGCCACAAGACATTTAGGTAAACCCTCAGAAGCGCAGATTTCAGTTACTAAATTTCCCAAGTCCTGCTCTGGCAGGTGCTCATCCCAACCCACTGGGGTCCCTTGTTTGAAGAGGGCATCAAATCCACGTCTCCCTGTTTATTTTCTCTGCAGGAGGAGATCATCTCTTGAAAGAGCTCCAGATCCAAAATGCTGTTCTGACATAGGTACTTTAGTTTGGAAGAACTTTGAGTCCTTGCCCTGAGCCTGGAGAAAGTAAATTAGGCAGAGTTGGATTTAGATAAACCTTTTAGCATTTCGTAATGGCTACCTGAGGCAGCTCCTAAGGTATGTTATTCTGTATAATGGGTCTTGTCAACCCTATTTGGAGATGCTTGACTTTCCCTACACACTGCTCAAGCATTTCTGAGCAGCAAATTCCTGTCTGGGATCCAGGCACCTTGCAAGAACCTTGCAGGTTTCAGCATTGCAACACCTAAGCCCATTTCAGATTGTTATCTCAGTTCCCATCTGTTAGTGGGAACAACAGTACTGTCTTATCTTAGAGGAGTAGTGTCAGATGGGTAAGAAAGGATATCTTGTTGTCAGATGTTGTAGCAAAGGAAGCCATGTGAAGGAAAAGGAGGAACAGCTGAGCAGGACTTGTAATTTGATTAGCCTGAATCCTGATCAATTTTGTTCAGCCATACTCTCTCCTGGGGGGAACAAAAATCTCACAGAAGAATAATACATGCCCAAAAAAATTCAGTTATCTGAGTTGCATTTCCCTGTGGGCCTTTTCTGTGCATCTTGATAAGAGTTTTGAAGTTCAGAGTTCTGACACTCTGAGTGGGCTGCTAGACTGGGGAGGACAGGGATACCTAGCAGCAGTCAACTTTGGGACTTACGGATAGTACTGCCTTCTGGGGCTGAGTGTTCTCTACTGGTACCGAATGACATTCAGTTCGGCTTTTTTGTGTTGACCATTTATGTGTCCTTCCATTTTTTTTTTGTGTCCATCAATTTAGTGTCCTCCAGTTTGTCAAACTATAACAAGGCAGAGGGATTCCCTTATGAGTTAAAGAACCAGGCAAGGCGTGTGGTTACATAGAGATCATTCTCTCCCAAAAGTGCAGTTCCTAGTGCATAATCTTCTTGCAATCTTCTAAATAACCTCTGAGAGCTGCACCCCATGGCACGGGAGATGCGTCTGATTGAGAAGACAGTAAGAGAAGAGCCATTGGCCATTGTTCCAAGCAGAGCTGCACCTACTAAAGAAAGAGTCATTAATAAAAAAGTGTGGCTGTCATCTATACAGTGTACAAATGCATAAAAAATAAGGTGGTTTAATGGCATTTCACACATTGTATTTCAGAGTGCTATTTTTTAACTCTAATGCAAATAAGACACCTTAGAGATATAAATTGAGAATTACAGAATGTTATAAATAACAACTCGTGTTCCTTGTTAAAACTTTTTTCCCATGTCTCTAAGATTTTGGGCTAGTATTTTCCTCACAGTGTCTGCTCAATAATCCTTCCTACATGGGTCAGACCCTGATAATTTGTCTGATATAGGTCATCAGAAAGCAGCTATCAATAATTGTCAGGCTGGAGAGCTTTTGTATTGAGTAGAGTTCCATGGAACTCTGTCCTGAGTCAACTCAATATTTTCATTAAAGTCTTGGATCTAGGAACTGAGAGTTTACTATTAAATCTGCAGAAAACTTCTGGCTGGGAGGGGCCACAGGCACACTGGAGGAGAGGTCTAGAATTCAAAATTATCTCAACAAATTTGAAAAATATTCTTAAAAAAGTAGTAGGCTCTTCAACAGGAAAAAATGGAAAATATTAGATACGTGTAGGAATCATCAGTGGCACAAAATCAAGATAGGAAAAGAATCACAGTCTTCCAGGAAAAAAAAAAAAGAAAAGAATTCTAGCAAGATATATAAGTAGGAAGTAGTGTAGATCTCATTATTCCATTTAATATTTCTTTCATTATATAGCGTCAGCAGTAAACAACATCTCAACTGAAGTAACATGTCCATATGGGGTATTGCAGGTCAAAACAGACACGGAAAAGGTAGATCAAATTTCAGAGGAATTCATCACAAAAATCAGGAAAACAAAATTTGTGGGCATAGAATGGAGATAAGTTTGTTCAATGTGGAGAAGAGACTAACTCAGGAAACATTTAGTCCGAAAATATTTAAAGTTTTTTGCAAAGAGGAAGCGAATAAACTTCTCATGCACACTGGAGATAGGGCAGGGTCTGAGGAGCTTAAACTGGAGCAAAGAAAATTTAGGATAGATACTGAGCAAAATCGTCTAGCAGGCAGGAGAGTTAAAACTCAGTAGACTGTATAAGGAGTCTGTGAAATCACTGTTGAGGGTTTTAAAGAACAGATTAAACCAATCTCTCTGAGGCATGAGATACTGTGGGCCTTGCTATTGGGCATGACAGAAGGAAAATTAAGTGACTGCCCAAGTTCCCTTCCCGTGTTGTTTTCTGTAATTCTTCACCCAAGAGCATCCTCAGCAAAAACTTCAGGCAAGAAGTCTTTCAGCCTCAGATAATGTTGCCCGAATGCTAGACTGTTCAGACTCTGCTTGTATGGACCCCCTTCTTCCATTTTCAAAAGAAACTCAGCTTTGCTAACAACCTAATTAGTTTATTTGCTGCATTTATATTGTTGATCAGTTATTGCTGCCTGATTCAGCATAAGACATATAAAATTCTGCCGGAAAAATACATTTGGAGTTCACAGACTCTCAATTTACCGGAGCATGTTCTCATCAAAGGCAGCAAGCAAGAAAACCTCTTTTCTTACAGCCTTCGCTTTTTAATCTTTTTCCACTTTCACCTCTTGTGGTATCACAGTTCAATGCAATTTTTATGAAGGTTTATTCTGGCTTCTTGTCTCCAGAGCCTGTTCCTGCATTCCTCAGGCAGGCAAGCTGAGCCACTAGGATTTCATGACATAATGTTTGGCCTATTTCTCTCCTCTGTAAAGAAACAGCTTGCTGCCTTCCTGCCTTCCTTTTCTGTGCATTCATTTTGTTGTTGTGCTTTCTCAGTCTGAGGAGGTCATTATATTTGTCAATGATATTTTAGCCAGTGTGTAATTCAAAGGGGTTTCTCATGTCTTGACAGTACAAATGACTATCAGTGTCAATTTAAAAAAACAGCTTTTACCAAAAAATGTTTTCTATTCATTTTTTCACTCTGACTGCCCGTCACTGGGCTCTCTCTAAGTGGTCTGTGCTGCCCAGGAATGGTGCAGCCCACGCTGGACAGAGTGCTTCAGCTGGAACTGTAGCAGATGTACCTTTCTTTTTTTAAGAAGGACCACGTTATGTGCTGCAGTATGGTTAATCTCTGTTAGTTGTTTTTTTTTCTCTTTCCAAAAGTAAAATCTATAGTCATTCAAGTTTTAAGGTTGTTAAGGGGGCATTTCTGACTATTGCTATTTTTTTTCTAAAGTAGGAAATCAAAATCAAAACTAGTGATGTTCAACAGATCACAGAAGACCTCAAAAGTTGATATCTCTGTGACTTTATGCAGCCTGAGCTCCTAAGAGTCTTTGTTACTTAATTTTGGCAAGCCTGACCGTATCGTACTTTGGTGAGGTTTTTTTGCAATTAAATTCCTCTTTATATTGTAAGCTTTACAGTGCAACCATTGTCTTCTGCGTCTGTGCCATGCCTAGCACAGTGGGATTACGCTCTATTTCCAGCCTTGAGTACTTACTGTACTACAGATAATGAATGAAAACAGATCATGCTAGTTGCATGACCCAGATGCAAAGTAAAAAATAACCATGGAAATGACAAGAGCTCTTTCTTGAGGTCTTAGTTTTCTCCTACCGTGCAAGAAAACCTCTTACTAATGAGAGTCTTGAAGGAAGAAGAAATGTATTCTACTACTGGTATTTTCATTCATAGTATTCACTGATCTGAAAAGATCTAAAATGTAGGTGAAGTGGCCGAGCAGAGAAATACTCCCTAGAAATGTCAAGAAACATGTTTTCCCTAAGAAGTAGCTGAGACTGCAGCTACCTGGTGCTGCCTTAAGGCCGTGGCTTTTTGTGAGGTCATGTGGTCCATTGTGCATAAATGTCACTGTGAGTAGAGTCTATTGTATGCAAATATCTATGAGTCCCTCAAACACTTCAGTGTTATTTTTTCTGCTAGTGATTAAAATCTTGGACTTGTGCCTGTCATTCATTATTCATTATTCACCATGAAAAAAAGTTTGGTCACAGGCAGAAAACAAGAACAGTACCAACAGGCTTGGGTAGCATAATGTATAATTAAAATGAATAATTTCAGTCAACAAATTGAAAATCTAGACCCTTAGTAATGCTTCCAAATAAACCATAAGTGGTGAGAAGAGATGGCATTGCAAATTTTTAGCAAATAGAAAATAAAAGGTGAAATAAAACTCAACATTCTTTAATAAGTAATTTAACCATTTGGTTCTCTATTGGCCCCAGCTTTAAGCATTTGTATTACTAAAGCTATTGCAGGCTTTAGGAGCAGATTCAACAATTGGGCACATTATGTTTACTTTTCCAACACCCATATGAATTAATGAATAATATTTTACTCATTAATTGCCCAACAATTGTACTTCTGACAGTTACTGCAGAGTTAAACTTCTCACTTTCAAATGTGTTGTTGTTGTAGAGATAGCACCATTCAGTAAAATGCCAAGGTGCAAGAACTTCTCTTAAGAGGAAAGAAGGAATAAAACAATTCAGTGATTCCGCTAACTTCGAACTTTTAGGAAAGATTTTACCTAGAACTGAAACTTCCATTGACAGATTTAAATGAAGATAACGTATTACTTCTGAATGCTGAAGGATCATATATTAATCTCGTATCTTTACTTGAAAATTCATTATTAGAACTCAAAACAGAAGTAGCCTCTGATGCTCTATTGCTTTAAGTCATAAAACTGTCACTGAGAGGATGTCATTGTATATTGACCTACTTCTATACCCTGTTACCCAGAAGCATCCCCTACTTTTAGCATACTGATGTCTTAAGCAAAATGCAGGCGCACACATGATCTGAACAAGTTTGATGAAAACAGACTGACATGTAGCTTCTCTGAACCTCCCCTGAACGCAAAAAAAAAAAAAAAAAAAAAAAAATTAAAAAATCAGCTTTTCTGAGATGCATCAAATATATTTTGGAGTTTTGATGATCCCCATTATGTGCAGCAGTTCACAAATTATAAATTCAGAGTACATCACATAAAACTCAGGTCATTGCAGTGAAGGCCAAAATTTTTATGGTTAACTGGAAAAGATGATCTGCAATGAATCTGAATAGTAATTGTATTAACAGGGCAATGCTCTCTGCTCCTCAATTTGGATGTACAGAAAAGAAAATATGTATTATAATCTTTCCAACTTGCATCACAAGCAGAGTATTGTGGAAAGATCTTTGTTATCTTTGGTTCTATTCAAACTGGTTTTTTAGATTGTTAAAAAAACAATAGTCTAGCCCCTTCCCCCAAAATCCACTTATAAAAAACAGCAACTTTTCTTTAGAAGTTAACCCTAGCCATCAAAAAACACTTTGTCAGAGATACTGAGTAGTCTCTCATCCGGCTAGAACAACCACTGTCATTGCTGAGCTAATGGGAGGATTCATCTGTCCTAAACTAGTCATCTGACACTTAGACTTGTATATCTGAGTTTGTTACCCTTGGGTCCTTCTACATTCAGTGGAGAGAAATATTTGCCTCCAGATGGTCATTTTATCCAGCCCTCATAACGAAGACAGAACACATGAATCATCTCCTGGAAGCTCTTTCACTCTATTGACTACATAGAGCCAAGGGCGATCAGCAAGGCTCGGACATGTAACTCCTAAAGGACTTCAGTTAGGACAGATGAATCCCACCCAAAATGTTTTTGCTTAACTCTTAAAATTATTTAAATTAGAGACTTCAGCTCTGCAGGACAATTACCAATGGGAGTCTTCTTGGCAGACTCTTACTGTGTACGCACAGTGGGTCGCTGAGTTTTGCTTTGGGTCATACTGCTGAGTGTTTTACTCTAAGTGATAAGATAATTACTCAAGGAGTAAAACACCACACAATCTGCATAAGGAGAGAAAACTATGAAATGATAGCAGCTTTTTTAGGCAGCATTTGTAAAAGTGGCTGAGAAGGGAACATCTGCATTTTCCTCCATCTGATACCACCGTATCCCTTAGCCAACTAGTTGCTTTCCACTTTCATGTATAAATACGCACATAAAAATACAAATATATCTTTTGAGTCTTTCTAGCTCTGCCTTCTTTCTCTAAGCATCTTTCTATAATTACAAAATTCAAGAGAATTTTGTGTTTTATACTTCACAGAAATAAAAACTGCAGGCTTATGCGTTTCGAGGTACCAATTACTGAGGAAGTCTAGAGGCCTGCATAAGAGTAGTAAAGTTATAAACTGGAGGAGCTCTGTGGATACAGCCCTGGATTGCATTTTGACTTTCTGGTCAAAAGAAAAACCGAGAAAAATGACAGGAAGACAAGAAGGCTTCAGTTTTTAGGGTTTTTTTGGTTTGGTTTTTTTTTTTTTT
>VXBH01007708.1:401814-547047 GCA_013400035.1 Rynchops niger | reverse complement strand
AAAAATCAAACCATGACACACGCTGATGTTAACACGTTTAACTCAGGAATTCCTGAAAAGAAAGATTTCAACTCCTTTCCCTCATTTTTATGGCTAACACTGTTGCTAATTCAATTGTAGTAGCTTCAGTTTCTCTGATTTTTTTTTTTTTTCCCAACAAATTATCACTCCAAGAAATTTGGAGCCCAGCCTTTCTTCAGAGGACTCGGATTTAGTTGTTGTCTATATCAGCTTTTCACATGGGGTAAATCATCTAAACTTAGGACCTGATCCTGTATGTTTCATTGCCTGCTTTGAACTGTGAAACAAATAAATGGCATGTATGTGACTTCCCAAAGTCTTAAAGCTGCAACAAGCACATCCATGCAGGGAGAACTGCAGGGCTACAGCCTTCGTAATTAAATGGATCCCAGAAGACTTTTTCTGTGATCGTGTTACTCAGCTGTTGTGTTCACGTTACTGAATATATCCTAACACAGCCCTGGGAATAGTGACGCTAAATCTCTTGTGCTTTTGGTCTTTGGATGTTTATAGCGATATGAGGTAGGTGGAGCAAGCACTAGCTAATCAGAATCATAATGGTTTGCATTCATTTGCATCATCACGTTTGTCTGCAGGGATGCAAGACAGTAGGGAATCCAAATAGGAGCTGAAAAGATTAATAAGAAAGATGCAGGAGAATACTGGAAACTTCATATTGACCTTACCATGGTGAATTTCACGAGCCTTCATATTGCTTAAAATGCATCCATGGACACTTTTTAAAGGGTTTAACTAGAACATGTTTTTTATTGGCACATAAAAAGATAGAACAAGCTGCATAAGGGTAGTGTTTAGGGTAGCTAAGGTGATACCTTTGTCATGTTAGCCAATTAAGATGTGTTTCCCAAGTAGAAATGGCTTCAGGAAGTGACCAGCCAAACCATACACCCACTGGTTTAGGTACAAAGAATTTTTTTTATATATCAAGAAAGTTTTGGTCTTATTGTTGGATGAATTTTGCTAACCCACCAAAAAATTTGACTGTTTTCAGATAGATGCTCTTTTAGCTCAAAAGCTCTATTCACAGTATTCAAATTTCTTTAAAAATTCAGTCTTTGGTTAGCAAGAATTTTTCTCTTCGTATTTATAAGTTAGCATGGCTATCCTACAGTATTTCAAATTTTAAGCCAGCATATGTCTTAACAACCTCAGCGACCTCCTTGACCACAGCTAGAATAAGAGACTCGCAAAATGTGTCCTCTAAATTTGGCTTGCCAAGGTTATTGTGCTGAAGGGCATCACTTGTCAGGATGTCCTTTCTTGATCTTCAGACACAAACATATTCTATGGTAGGAATACTCCTAATATCAGCAGTGCTGTCTTGGGTGATGATTGAAAGTCAGGTCCAGTATTAATGCACAGCTGTAGTGCACAAGTGCCTGACAGAATTTAATGAATATGTTATGGCTCTTAGTCTTTTACCTTGACTTTGTGATTCTTCTCATGACTTGCAATACCTCTGGAAAGACAGTAAATGATAGGATCCTACTTCTTTTTTTTTTCCCTTCTTTTTTTTTTTTTTTTCCTGTGATTCCTAAGGCACTATCTATTTTGATGTTATTTCACTGCAGAGAGAAATTTGAGGTTCGCGTGCAGTGTAACAACCAAAGGCAAGCTAATTGCTCCAGGAAGCATGTTGAGTTGCTCCCTTTTAACACTAGAGGGAAGTGTATGTAAAGACACTAAGGACCGTGCAGCCTGCACTTTGGTAATTTGTTAGATGAACGGCATTTCCTTTTAAACGGATGAGGATTTGGGAGGACTAATGACGAAAGGCAGAATACTATAATGTATCGGGCAGTGGCGTAGGGTTGGGACAACCTGATCCTCTCACCAGCCCTCTGGGTGATTTCTGGCTGGGCACTTTACCTCCCTTTTATATGTTTAGTCTGCCCGTTCTTTCAGGGCAGCAGTTCAGAGCAAATTTATAGCTGACAGGGAGCAATATGCACTCCCAGGAGCAAAAGCCTGCAACTGTCTGGAGAATAAGGAACAACTGGAAAATGGGAAGGAATAGAAACAGGTATGGTGTATCAGACGCAGTTCCCATAGCTGTCAGGATGGCCTGTTTTATGCACGGATGCTGTGGGCAGCCCACCAGTCAGCTCCAGAGCCTTTTCAGCAGCATTAAGAATTTCGGTGATTTTCCAGCTCGGCTTTGGTATAAGGACACTCAAGAAACCTTTGAAATAGAGGGAAAAGATTGCCAACTAAGAGTGTTGTAAGGATGTTTGCTCCATGGTATTTATGATGGATTAGATGTACCCTCCTCATTAACAATAAACAGAAGTATTTAATCTCCTTTGCGGGGAGAGCTTTACCCCATAAGTGCTATTCTTCACTTCTATTGGCAGATGATGAAGTAGCGGGCTGCATATAAGTAAAGGATCCCTTGGTAATTTTATGCTGACTCATGTGAATCCTGATCCAATGCCCACTTCAGCTGGAGGAGAGAGTCCCATGTCTTCAGTGAGCTTTAAATGTGTACATTGACATACATAATCATACTGCTCAAGTGTCAGATAAAGCTGAAGAATGAAAGGAAATCAGAAGAGGCTTAGGAAGAGGAATTGCATTCAGAGGGTAAAGATGAACTGAGAATTATTTTCCATCTCCGGTCATCTGTGTGATCATCTGTCTCATACCAATATCTCAGCAGAGGAACTGTTCTTTCTAAAAATTTCACGTGGCAGTACCATGGGAGTCAATAGGCTGGTGTGGCATATGGTGTACCTGATTAAATAGTGCTTCTTCAGAAGAGGTTCTTATAGTTTGGAACGGGTGATAAAATAGATGACTTTAATGGTATATGTTTTAAAAAATTAAAGACCCTGTCTTTTGTGTTAAATAAACAAAGAGCAATACATAACATGAGGAAAGCAGTCATTTGTCACAGTTAGTGTTATCAGACTATGTTATAAGAGTATGTCTTCACGCACATTGAAAATACTGAAATGGGTGACCAGGTTATTCTAACACAAATCAGCATCTGTAATAAAGTCATCAGTCCTTTGAAAACACTTATCTGTTAGTCTCAGTCCTTCCTCACATCCGTACTGCTTTTGGTAACTGCTTCTTCTTCAGATCCCATGCTGTTTCTGGCATTCCTATGTGAGGAATTCACACAATCCTACACCACCTCACCTCAGTCTTACGCCACATGTGGCTTCTTCAAGTGCTCGCAGACTATGTTCCCCCAAATGTGCTTGTACTGGACTCCACTGGACCTATGCCTGACCAGTGTTTCTCATCACTCTGTAATTTTTAAAAAAATCCTGTTGTATTAAAGCTATAGGCCCATTCAATAATACTATGTGATTTCTTTTGCTTTTAAATGGAGAAGAGAAAGTGAAGACTTCAAGTCTAATTGAATAGAAATAAGAAATTCTTGTTTTTTTCCTTGCCAAAATAGTAAAAAATTACAGTAATCCACTAATTCATGTTGGATGAAACATTCTCTTCAGTCAAGCGCCCCCATCCCCCCATGTTTTGTTTCCAAGCACTTCTCACATAGGCAATAGAGACAAAGCTGGATTTATCATTACTGAGGGCGCATTAGTATTTTACTCAGCTACTGGTAATCTAGTTTTACTCAGCTACTGATTTACTCAGCTACTCAGCACTTGTTTCCAATGAGTAAGATGAAACTCAACTCTTTTCTCTACCTGAAAGAAATTGAAAGTGCATCTTCTAGAATCCAATAGCTACAAACTGCTTAGTAACTCAAATATCTCTTCTGCTCAGTATTATTCAGTGAAGAAAAGTCACCTGGATCTACCAAGAATACTTACTGCATGATATTAATGGTATGGTTAAAAATCTGCAGGTGTATTAAGACATTTGCTGATTGGAAGGTAATACAAATAAGCATGACGTTAGAGGACAGTTCTTTTTTATGAGCCAACAACATAATCACCGCATTTGGGGTACAGTAGTAAAGCTATAATCTAAGTGGCAGAAGAAACCTTTATGAGGACCCTTCAACATCATATTAAAGAAGCAACAGAGGGTGACAGCAGTCTGCTGGATTTGATTTGCCAGGGTAGGAATGACCTGTATTTCTGCCATATGGAAGATGGAAGGAAAACCAGACCTCAAAGCCTTCTCAGAAAAAAAACCAATCCAACAAAACAACACTTCATCTAAGGGCCACTTTTTTTCACAACATTCAAGAGGTGAATGTGCGTGGGATGGAAGAATTTGGGAAAGTTTGGATGAGCATTCAAACTGTGAAGCTCTTGAGACATCCTAGTCCCTTGTTTTTCTGTCATTTAACCTGCAGCTGAGGTGCATTTGCGTGTGCCTGCTGTCTTCAGGCTGGAATTTTAACATATTTGGTGCAATTTCATTTTGTTGGCTTCAATTTACTAACATATCATGTGGGGTTCTGTTAGGAAACAAATGGACATGTCGCCACAATACCATTGTGATTCATTTTCTTAACCCTCAAGTTAACTTCTTCTCAGCTGCCAGCCTATCTGTATAATTTCCCATCCCCTTCCCACTCTCCCCACCTCCAAATATCTATCCTCTGAGGAGAAAGCAAAGCGGTATAGGGAGAAACATGCAGTAGTAGACAACTTTAGGCCTATAGATAATGCATCAGACACCATTCAGGCACAAGTGACTGAATCAACCTTTTTAACCCTACTGCTATAAGATTACCTGTTGCATCTTCTTGTGTGACAGCAGAACCAAGGTCTGTAATTCAAAGTCAGCTGGAACTTACAATTCTCAGCTGTCATGTCATGCTGAATGAAAGCAGGTCAAAAGCTTCTTGTTTAATAAATACTTTTTAGTTCTCTTTAAGTCCATTTGGCCTCTTTTTTTTTTTTCCTTTTTCTTTTTATTCCACAAAGACATTTTTTCTCTAGTTTTCATCTGCCTGCAGGTCTCCCTTAACATTGTAGTGGTGAATAGCTGTGGTATCTACCAGGATTATCATTTATCTGAACAGGAAAGCTGAGTGGGTGAAAATATCAGCTACCCAAATCAGAGAGAAAACTCAATACCATAGCAATGGAAACAGTTTTCACTTCTGTAATGTGGGCACTAAGTACTTGCACAATCTAAAGGATTATTACTTTAACTGTTCATGAATTGTAGTTTAGCCAGAAAGTGTGAAGTGCTATCACTTCCTGCTCTCTAAGTTCTAAAAGATTTTAAGTGTCAGAGCAAATTTTGCTGCCAGGAATTAAAACACCCATAAACAAATTGGCCTCAAATGTCAAGAACCCTGGAATGGAAAACACAAAGGAATCAAAACATGGGTATCCATTTAGAACCAAAATGCATGCAGCTGCATACTCAAAGCGAAAAGACGGAGAACCTGATAAAAGAGAAGAGGCCACCTTCAGATCTACTTTGGCCAGAGGTACCAGCACTGGTGTGGAACAAACCATAAGCAACTTCTTTCCTCTGCCCTAGCCCTGATGCACCACAGCTGCTCTTCAACTTTCCTGCAGTTTCTCTCAGAACCATTTCTGCCAGGCAGGTTTTACAGGCAGAAGTTTCTTTCTCCTACACCTAACACCTTTTTCTCATCTTTTGGTATATACCTGAAAGCATGGCAATGTCAGGCCAAGAGGGAGGTCAGCTAATAGGTAAATCAATGTCAGTTCAATACCTAATTTGGAAGAGGCAGGGAAGATGAAGATCTTGCCCAAGATTATTCCAACTTTTTATTTATTTATTTATTCTAAAAACAATTATGAAGGTTCCTGGGATCATGTAGAGTCCTCTCGGGAAAGAGTCTGGCTTTGTTCTCTCTTCTGACTCCTTGCTATCATGGTGCGTGATCCTTCCTGCCTACCGATGCCTCTTCAGGGATGCAGGAAAAGAGTGCTTTTACCCTGCATATCCCATGCCTTTAAGGTGATGTGGAACTGGAGACATGTGGACACTCTTCTCCTCAGACTGACTAAAGTGACTATTTCTCTGGTGAGATTTCAAGCAATGTGTCTTTCAAGGCCTACCATCATCCCCTTTGCTTTTTTCCAGTTACCTTTGTAAGAGAGCCCTTTGAATGAGATGCTGGGTGGATGAAGATATCTAACATTTCCATTTGAGTCACTTGTACTCTCAGTGAGAATAGCAGTTTGCAAATCTAAGCAAAAGGACTTGTCCTCTTCAGTCATGTAACTCACTGGAGAAGAGAGACCCTTTTCACAGAATCATAGAATCATAGAATTATTTAGGTTGGAAAAGACCTTTAATATCATTTAACCATAAACCTAACACTGCCAAATCCACCACTAAACCATGTCTCTAAGCACCATATTTATAAGGCAAACTGGACCTTCTGCAGATAAACTTTTTCTCTAGTAACTGGGCAAGAATTTAAACAGTTATTTGAGGAGGATTGGAAAACAGGTCCCCTGCTTCACCTCATCCAGGCCAAGATGAAACCCCATTGAAAAGTCGAGACATGAACTATTCAAATGGGATCCTACCCCTAAATTTCTCTTCCTGACTAAGATAGAGATCTAAGATAAAAATGGCACTGCAGGCAACAGGGTCATCTTCTGCTGGCTCCCACCCTTTCAGAGTATGCCAGCTGGTGCTACGTTTGCTGTACCAACTGAGCCACAGAATTATGGAGAGAGATGGATGTATGTATTATATGAACTGCGTCATGATTTCTCAGGACAGAATATCTTCTTGGAGCACAAGGAAAATAGTACATTATGGAACTGCTCCAGTTATTTGTTGTTCTAGTGTCAAGGAAAGCTCTTTAATACAGGGAGATCTAAGAAACTTATTTTGGCTGGACTTCTAGCAAAAAAACCAAACCAAACCAAATCAAAACAAAACAACCCAAAAAATCAAAAAAGGAAAAAGCAATTCCTGCTTTCTTCTGTTAGCTAGTATTCAGTTGCAGCTTTATTCAGCACAGCTGGTAGCATTTTTTCCGGACAGAATAACCTGACTGTCTAGTGCTGAGCACCCAGATTTCAATGCACAGCTTTCGATACAGCCCTGTTTAAGTAATGAGGTAGCGCCCGGGAAACACCTGCTCTTTTTGTATCAGAGGGAACATCTGTAGATAATCCCTTCAAGTAAAAACTTGTTTTTCATCTACCTTAGCAAGCAAGTAAACTATATGAATTGTACAACAGTCTGCCAGATGTGTGCAGTTGTGATGAATTGGTGCCACAGCTGATTCCGCTGTAGAACATAACCTTAGCACTTGCTAGACTTCAGGTTTGTCAAGAAGAAAATCCCTTAGGGACAAAACAAAAATTGATTGTATGAAGTGCATAGCACCAAGAGAAGTTTTGGGTTTTTTATCATCATTTCGGTCCTTGACATATGTTGTTCCTTTTTTTTTTTGTCTCTTGTAAATATTATAGTGATTGGTAATAATACTGAATTCTGATGAATGTTTATATCTAGCTATAGGGTGAATTGCTTTAGGAGTTTAATTCCTAACTTGCTAATGATGGATGCAAGTAGATGAAATTGTGTGATCATCTGCATTTTTAGCTGTGCTGCAGCATGCTTGATCAGAAATTACATCAGGGTACAACAGCTAATGGATTTTAAAAGGGAGAACAATCTGGCAAGTTCATGAGTTTCATGCTTTAAATGTTGAAATAACTTAAGATACTGAAAAGTAATAAATTAAAAAAGTAAATACTTCAGATGGCTTTTCTCCATTTGTATTTGGAATGCAATAATCTGCTATGATTCCTTGATGTCCAAGCTCTGATATATCATTCTAATATAAATGTTACAACAGAATAAAATGAAAAATTTGCATTAGGAAAAATTCCTTCAGTCAAGCTATTCTATCTTCTTGTGTTGTTCTAGAGCAGGCCTGAAATTTGCTTTTGGTTTTCTGAAACCCAGTTTTGGTTGTACCTATAGACCACATCTGCAAATCACTTACACTTGATCAGAATCTTTTTTTCTCTATCATCTTTCTCATTTACCTAAGTAGAACTAGAGTAATTAGATAAAAATCAGTGAAATTAGATTTAAACCCCCAAAATCTCTGTTCAGCTTTGTGTTAAGTCTTGAGTGTATTTTGGTTGACGAGAGTACATTTACTCAGGCGAGGGGGAAACCTTCAGGATCAGCTTTCTGCAGAAATGAGGCCTGGGGAGGGTGGTGTGGCTTTTGTGCATAAGCAGGCCAAACATCACCAGGCTGAGCAGGCTGAGCAGAGAGTCTTTGGTGATAGTAAGCGTCTAACCCAAACCACCTTTCTCTCTCAGGTGAATGGTGCTGAAGAACAAACTCACCAAGATGGCCTGTAGGTGATGAAAAGGGAAAGGCGGAGAGTATAAAAAAGAGCAAGGCAGAACTTCAGAAGGAAGGAGCAAAAGGGTAAAAGACCTGAAGGTAAAGTGGAATGAAGAGTAAGTGATCTTGCTGGTTCCAAGACCACAGGCAAAAGAAGTCTTGATGAGTAGAAGATGAGAGGAAGGCCAAAAATATTAATCATGGTGACAGTTTGAATCATATTTTCAGATTACGTTACTGTACTTTCTTGCAGCCTGATTTCTTCCTGAGCTGTCTTTTCTTTTTCTTCCTCTTTTGCTCTCAAATAAGCTCAGTTGGTAGAGTTGAGAATGAAGACTCAGTGAGATGAAACTGGAAGAAGTGTGAAGTTACAGCTAGTAAAAGTACAAATGAAAAACTATATGCCAGCACAGTATATATAATATCCTCAAAGAAATTGTCCATTAATACAGAAAGATCAGCATCTGCAGAATAGTTTTCTGCACATTTATCTCAGTTCTTTATAATTTTTTTTTCTGTTCTGCTGCTCACAAGAAATGAACCTCAGTAACAGCAACTTTTGCTGTGGGAAGGTTTTTAAGTAGTCATTCCTTGAAAAGGTAAAATAGTACTGACAAGAAATGAATCTTAGTGATTGTGCCAGGACTGACTTCTGTAATACTTCGAAGCTCTGCAAAACTTTTAATAGGTCTTTGCAGTGTCCTGCTTATCAAAGTGTTCTGTATATTGAGATAAAGCTAAGATGATTATATGTCACTGAGACTCCTAAGCCGAAGTGACCTTTGATCTATTTTTATCTTTCAACAGATTTTGTTTATTTTGTAAAGAACTGACTTAGGTGCATGACATAAAATTATCTATAGGGATTTCCCAGTATAGAAAAGTTAAACATCCTTGAGTTCATTCTATCATTTATTCATTCATTACTGCAGAAATAATCCACTGGATGTAAAGAATAAATTTTGGCATTTGGAATTGTTTAAATCACTATTCTTCATATAATCAAATGTTTTGTGCAGTATATCATTAATTTAGATGCAGCGATGCCAAGTACTAGTGAAATATTTTCATGAACATATAGAAATATGAAAATGGCCAGATCACGAAGCCTGAAAAAAAGCAATGACTTCCAAACCCTAATACTGATTAGAGATAGGCTTAATTCATTTAAATGCCATACAGAATTCAGCTCAACTAGAATTAGTTATTTAAAGGTCTAAGCAAATCACCTAGATCCTCTTTATAATCAGAGCCGAGAGAAAGTGCCCAAGTGAAAAGACTTTCTTTTTAACTGCTACTCTCCCTCATTAACTACAGTGGGAACAGTGAAACTCGCTCAGATTGAATTAATTAGTTGATAGGTCCAAATGCTACCTGATGTTAAGAAAAATGAACGTGTCAAATAACTACCAGAAATCAGCTTAGACAAAAGGTTCGGATAGGTTACTCCAAGACAGTGAGATAGTACTGCAAAGGGAGTTGCATGATCCTGATTTAGTTGAGGATTACAAAAGTTTGGAATTTAAGCAAGAGTGGTCACACTTGAGTTCAGTTGTGTACTTGTGGAAGGAGGGGTAGCAGAGTAGGGGAGTGACAGAATAAGTGGCAACAGGGGTATAATGTAGGGCTCATTTAAGCCTAATTTAACGAAGAATGACTTGAAGTAGGACTGAAAGAAAAATCAAAGATTTTTTTCGTTTTGCAAGGTATAATTGCTTTAGAATTGGACAGCACATATCACTTTGCCAGAGAGGTTTTTGAGGACTTCCAGCCTTCCCATTCTTTTCTTGTTGACCTCCTCAGCTGCGGGAGAATAAGTGGTAAAGGGGATAAAATCTCCAGAATCTAAAACTGGAAAATATTTTATCTCCCTGTCTCTCCCTGCCCAGATAGGCCATATTGAGCAACTTCTTTTTGATATTAAACTATTTAGTTCCAAAAATCAACTATGCAACAAGCCACCCAGCCAACAAACATGCTTACGCAAAACAAAGCTTTGAACAAGCAAATGCAGAGCTCTTGCCAAATGTTATTTCCGATACTGGTATTGGGAAATGCACTGCTCTTAGGTGCTCTTCTTGCTTATGTAAGGCAACTAGAATTAAACCCTAAAATTAAATATATATATTTTTACCAGCAGAGTAAAAACCTAATCCAGTCAATTTTCCTTTACCCAAAAAGAAAATGAAGGAAATGGGCACTAAATAGAACTTTGCACAGTAATAGCTGCAGGGAACAGAGATTGATTGCCCTCTCAGTAATTAAAATCACATAATAAGCTTTCAGTCACCACCAATGCAATTATTCAGATTTCAGCAAGTGCACATTAAAGGCTTGATAAAGTTTTTAGGTGACAATTGAATACAGTGTTAAGGATCCTTTCCCCCTAAAATGGATGCAATTAAAGATCTATGAGTAGTTATTTTCTCTTCACGAGCTGAGTAAAATAATAAATGAAAATTCATTTAGTTCAAAGAAATTTTATATTTTGGTTTGTTTTGTCTTTGCCAAACCAGAAAAAAGCGACGTGTTTACTGAAGCACTTCACTGAACACGAACAGAATATTTGATTTTCAGACACCTTAGAACAAGCAATGAAACGAATAGCTAGAATTAATGATAGTTTAGTCATTGATCTTCTTTTATCCAATTTCTAGGGGTTAACAAAATCCTCAGGAAGGCCAAAGGCTCATGTTTGTTTCTGTGCTTTACTTCAGCAGATTTGAGCCAATATTCCTCAGGAAGCTTCCCTAAATGCATACAATGCTGGTATAAATACCATCATCCTACAGTGAGGTGTCTTTCCTCTGTCTTGTTGGTCATACGCTGCTCCGTATTAATATTAAAAGACTCACTGGAGTAGCGACTGGAATGACAATGTCCTACATCCTATGAAGGTGCCCAGCGGATCAAGCTAGGTAGTGAAATAATTCACTCCTTCACACGATGGGTCAATGAATTTTAAATAGTTTACACTGAGGACAGCAGCTCTAACAGACTGATAGCCCTTTATAGGTGTGTGGCAGATGTGAGTTCACATCTCTTCAGGCAGAAAGGCTTGATCCCTGGTCTCTCACGCAGTGAATAAGTGCCTAAGCTAGGGGACAAAAAGGAATGGTGGAAACACCATTCCCTCAAATACATTTGTTTGGCTAGAAATCTTTGGAGAAATTGGACCAAGTTCATGAAGAATTTCTAGTTGAAAGAAGCAATCTTTTCAATGCAAAAGTTAGTCACATGGCAATTAAAAGCAAACACGAAACACTAAGTTGCATACAGGATCTCTAATTTCTTGTGTGTTAAAAAATGTTTAGTTTCAAGGGTACAGATTGCTTAATGATTCACACTGTTCCATACGAGTCTTTCTTCCTTCACCGTTAAAAATCATTCCCCTGGTGTTGTGCAGCATCAGTACACTGTATCAGCAATTATTTTCGGTATGACTCCAGACTGGCAATGAAAATAGTGAATGGTGCAGGACCAATTCCTGTCTTGAGCAGAACTCCTGAGACATACGCTTCTCTGATAGAAAGCCCCATGAGCTCCTCACCTCAGCATCCTTTATATTCCTATGCCTGAACGCTATTTAAAATCTTGTTGGTGGCCTGAAAACCATCTTCTGAGTGGATGGGTTCCCATAAGACAAAACTTTCTAACCAGGAACTGTTCGACAGGGTTTGCTAGACACCTAAACACAGAGGAAAAAAGACAGAATATACTCAACTATGTTAGAAAAGTGATTCCTACGTTTCATCTCTGAACCATATGGATGAAGCAGTAGGAGACAAGCTTTGTTGCTGTTAACCACACCATAACAGTTCTTCCCGTCTGTCTCCATTATTGTCAGTTTGGTCTCACTCATAATAAAATTATGTGGGGAAAGGCAGGGAATGAATATCTGAAACTCCACATAGTCATTTTTCTAATGAGTTAGTTCCATTGTTGCTAATCTAGCAAAATGCAGAAGAGAGCCAATAGAGACTGTTTTAATTCTTTGTTCTGGTACACATGCAACCCCCCCTGTTGCTACTTATTTTTCTGTAAAGGGACTTTTCTGGTGCTGGGCAGAGGAGGGCTCATCCAACATCTGATGTGTTCACATGGTGTCACTGAAAATCAAACATTCTATACAAGAGAAAAAGTTGTTCTTAAGAGTCACAGGCACTATGAGATTTCTCTGTTTCCTTTTCTTTTTTCTTTCCTTTTTTTAATTTTTTTTTTTTATTTGCCTTTGGGTGCGCGGTGTAACTAAAATCCTAGAGACTCACAAGATCTGTGAGAATGTATCCAAACTGACAGGAGAGACGGCATTACCCTCTGGGACTTTCTAGCTTTGTCACACACTTTACAATGTAAATTATGGGTAAACAAGAGAGAGCTTTTCAATTTTAAATTAGAGTTTGGTAGGCCCAGTGGGAACTCTCATCATGTTCTGACATGTGATAAGAAGGAAGTTATCTGGTTACTTCAGGAGTTTTACTATTTGATGAAGAGGCAGAGAACCCAGGTACCAAGACAGAAGTTACTCGAGAAGACAGAAAAGCTAATTTCCACTGACTTTCCATAGCACATTCACCGAATGACAATGATGAAACGAGCAAGGCATGTATTGGTTGTCTGTCCAAAGTACAGAGGTAGATGTTCCATATGTTATCATGAGAAGTTTTTATTTTTGATATTTTTAATAAGCTGTCGTTGCTAACAGTCAAAGAAAAAAAAACAAAACGTCAATGGCAGAAAGTTTCTCCCACAGGCAGTTTAATTTTTGTAATGCATTTCCAAAAATTGTAGATGACAATTTTCATTGTTTAAAGAACATGCATTAATATAAGAAATTTAAAAGGAAAATATGTTTATACTGATCTAAACCATGTTTTGACATGTTCACTCTACTGATTAGATCCACAGGGATATATATCCCTCCTTCACCCTTTTCAGTCTCAGAACTGGCAGGTAAGAGATCCTGCATGTTACTGTCTCCTTTTGATATCTGGATGGAATCCTGTTTCTGTTACTCTGTGTAGCTTCTTGATCCACAGGACAGCAGACAGGAATGCTACCACCCTCCTCTTGCTGTCCCCCACACCGACTGCCTGCGGATGTCAGCCATCTGCCTGTCCCATCAGCACAGCATCCCTGAGGTGGGCAAGGGCTGCTGCCCTCAGCAGGCAGCTGCAAGCAGAAAGAAAACATATGGAGGGCTCCAGCCCCCAGAATTGGTCCCAAAAAGAATTTACTTCAGACAAACTGTTTGGTGCAAATATATACTGAATAGTTCAGGGTACTGTCTCAAGTGGAAACAAGTAGAGATAAGGGACTGTGGGTGAATTGTACACCACTGCAGACCAGTGCAGTAGAAGCTGGAGGTTTGCATGCAACAAACCCAAGGCAAACAGCTGTTCCGGAGCCAAGGACAGACCTCCCTTTGATGCGATCCTTGGTGATATTAATCAAAGGAGCAGGCAACCCACTCATGGGTTGCTGTGTGAAGTGACATGCTGGTCCTGCTTCTGGGGCTGCAGGAACAAGGAATGGGTCCTGTCTGCATCTTGGGTCTCCACAAAGGTCAGGGGACTCAAGAGGGAAAGTGACACTGACCTTTCTGAAAATCAGGCACATGACAGATCCAGTATTTAACCTCTGTGTGCATTTGCCCTGCTGGGGGTCAAAGACTGGGAGGGGAAAGTGTCCAGCCATGGCTTGGTCCCAGGTCCATCAACTCTTGGCCCTGCCTCACCTGTGCTCCATGCAACATGTGCCTGGCCAAGGAACCAGTGAACAGGCGTTCCTGACCAGCCCAGCCTGGCTCCCTTCTGCTGTCCTTTTGTCTGTCTGTGCTGTGCCATGGACAAGAAACTGGCTGCTCACACCACGCACAGCTCAGTGCAGAGCAGATCTGATTGCTTCGATGAGCTTTAAATGAACAAATACTTAGAGCTTGGACGACCGTCTATATTTGTACACTTTATATAACATACTGATTCATCATTCGGGATTTCTTAGTAGAACAAAACTGGACATCAGTATTTGTCATGGGTAAGAACTATGGACGGCAATATGGCCAGTCATTGAAGTTTTCATGCGTGAGCTTGGCCAGGCTTCAAGGTCTGGTTATACGGCACTCTCTGCATATGACTTGCTGTCACATATTACAAGCAAAAGCCAGTCCATGGTGCTCATACTTGCTGCTAGTTTTTAAAGACAGGAAAAGATAAAGTAACGTAAGGTTTTGAAGCAAAAACATGACAATTTCTAATATATCACCCATGAAGTATATTGCCCAGCACACAACTTCCTAATTCTATTCCCTAACAATAGCAGTGTTACTGTTTGGATCATCCAAAAAAAAAAAAAAAGAAAAAAAAAGAAAAATGACAAAAAAATCAGACACTCATGGAATTTTAAAAATTATTGCATTTCTTATGAGGTAAATTCTGTCTATTCTCAGCAATAAAGTCCCATCTTATTTTTCAATAAAGACCTTTTCAGTTGAATTATAGTATTTTACAAATGCCATAAATGTGAACTTGCTGAAAGCAAACAAGTTTAAAGTACCGTTGTGTACTTAAGTGATAAACAATTGTGGCAAACCTGCCAAGGTCCAGCACTTTAGAGTAGCTAGATAACATTGAGCAAAGCCAAAGCAATAAAGCCAAATGCTCCATACTGATACTTCAAACTTTATATGCATTTATGTCAACACACAGAAAACAGCACCTCATCCCCAGTAATGAACTTAGACAAAACAAGTGTTTGGGAAACCTACACTGGATGGAAGTCATGCTTTAAAAACTGTCATAAAAATGAGAACCTAAACCAAATCCTATCTGTCCATGGACACAGGAAAGATGATAACTTTTATAGGATTACTAAATTAATAGGCGATTCCAATTTTTTCATTGTTGTTGTTTTATTCTCCATTGCTATCCTTCTCTCCCTTACTATCAGCAGGGCAGCCAGGCCAGGAAGGCGAAGGGCTCTTCACAAGGCATTGAGCTGGGCTGTGAAACCATCCTGTAAATCTGCACACTTGCTTCTTCCTTACATCAATGAGTTTGAGAGCTGGTAATTTTCCCTAGTTCCACAAAAAGTCGGATTTTTCCCTCTGATTACTTTTACAGTCTTGTTGGGGTTTTTTTGTCTCTTTCTTTCTTAAATAAATTTACCTTCCATACAATCCAGGGCGGGGAAATCTCTAAAGCCATGCCTTCATAATGATAAGAGGGCACAGCACAGCATTGTCTTCTTCCACACAAAGCTGTACAAGTCTCAACTCGGCAGTCACCAGGAGAGGGAAAGCAATATTCATTGAGCCAAATAGCCGAAAACATGCAGCTGAGTTCAGCTGCCCAAGTGCTGGCATGCTGTGCTCTTTGGCAGACCACTAATCCAGTCATCTCAGCTTTGGTAACATACCATTGAGTGGACAGGTAAAAATTGTATGACACGCTTGCTTAGGGTTGATCAACCCTACTGGTAAAGCGCATGTTTATTTTGCATGAGAAAATAACAGGCTTGATGGCTTAGCTGAAGGCAGGCACCTGGCAGTGTGTCCTCTAAAGGATTTCAGGTTCTCTAAAGGCATTCCCAAACACCTTGCTAGGCAAGGTCCATTTTGAAAGACACCACCCCCCCCAGTGATGCTGTGGAAGCTAAGACGGAAACTAAGTAGTATGAGAAAGTCCAGTTACAACATAGGCAGAATCCGTCACCATCAGTGCTATTGACGGAGCGGCTGAGGGAGCTGGGGCTGTTTAGCCTGGAGAAGAGGAGGCTGAGGGGAGACCTTATCACCCTCTACAACTACCTGAAAGGAGGTTGTAGAGAGGTGGGGGTCGGTCTCTTCTCCCAAGTAACTGGTGATAGGACAAGAGGAAATGGCTTCAAGTTGCCCCAGGGGAGGTTTAAACTGGATATTAGGAAAAATTTTTACACTGAAAGTGTTATTAAGCATTGGAACAGGCTGCCCAGGGAAGTGGTTGAGGCACCATCCCTGGAGGTATTTAAAAGATGGGTAGACATAGTGCTTAGAGATACAGTTTAGAATAGTTTTGTCAGAATTAGGTTGATGGTTGGACTAGATGATCTGAAAGGTCCCTTCAAACCTAAGCAATTCTATGGTTCTATTACAGCCTGATTGCTAATTATCGGTTTTATGGGCTTGCTATGGGGCACAATAGGGCACACAGATCTTCTGGTCCTTGGTCTATACCCACTCTACCTGTTGCTCACGGCACAGTCTTCAGCAAGCTGGGACTCGATTTTTCTCATGCTATCTGTCAAATGGCAATAGCTGTATTTGCCCTCTTGCCTGCTAGGTGTTATGAAGATTAATAGATGTCTGTGCAGTGCTTTCAACATACAAGCCTGCTAGGAGTTATTACTGTTGCCCATTTTGAACGCCTTATGCATAGTACACCAGTTCCAGGTAACAAGCACATTTTTATTATAATTTATCATGTTATTATCCCCTTTCCAGATGTTCTGAAATTTGGATCATGAAGCAATATAGAAAATCTTACGTGTTACCGACTGTTCAATAATCCTGAAGTTATTTCTTTGGCAAAGTCAAAGATATGCAAGGGCTTTTCAAACTGTAGCTAGAACTGCCGATGATCTAAAACGCAAATTTCCTAATGGGTTCAGGGACTTACTGAAACTTTACATGAAGAAACACGTGTTTGAATATTTTTTCTCTGTAGTGATTTTAAGTTAAGGATATTTTAAAGTATAAAATGAAACTTATAATTTCTATGGAGAAATACTGGGAAATGACTCTCTTTAGGACCATTAGTTACTTGTGGTCTTCTCTAAGAAGAAAATAAGAAGAAAAAGGACATTAACTGTGAAGCTCATGTCACACAGAGTCTTTCAGTGAGGGATGACCAGTTTAAGGACAGCTTTTAGGGAGGCTGATTTAGAAAAGTACAATGAACAAAAAAGCAAGAACATTAGCCTGGAAGGGTTTCAATTCCATTTGATTAGCCCTTAAGCTATTGAGTCTTCATAGTAATGGAGGTGATTAGGAAAAAGAAAATGGAGGCTTTACCTTTTTTCTGTTATGTGAATAATGATATTTAGCATTGGGCTCAGCTGCTTACTAAACTTTAGTGCCTAACAGTGGAAGCGAAATTAAAGGAGCTCTTGGAATTGCATAGATGGCTGTGATAGGTTCAGTTCTCTGTTTGACAAGGAACACCTTTGGAAGAGTCCTTGCCGTCAAATCCTCCCTTTTTCACCAGTGACAGCCTCTGATGCACCATTTAGCTTTTAATATTAGAAGAGTGGCTTTGATAAATCCAAGCAAGTGTCCATCTTGCCCGGTGTCCTGTCTCTAAAAATAGCTAACAACAGATGACACAGGAGGAATGACAGAACAGGAAAGGCATATAGTAATGCTTTTCAGAAGAACCTCCAAGGACTAGGGACACGTGCTTTGGGCATTTCTACGATAACAGTCTTAGAGTTATCTTTAGTAGATGCCAGTGAATCCATGTGTCCGTGTCTGCAAGCCCTGACTGCACTGCACTAACCTCGTCTTAACTTAGTCCTGGTAAAATTAATCCAACACCTCTGAGCAAATGTTTTTTCACTGGTCGTCTACTTACAATATGACATAATGTAAGGGATTCTTTGAATCTACTGATTCTGTAATAATAATTCAGCATTAAACACTCATAAAAGTTCCAGATAGAACACAGCAGAGCCAAATTAATGAAAAAGCATGCTGATATATGCTTGGCGTCTCGAAAATGAGGAATATTCTGTAAAGTGTTTAAATACTGCAGAAGAAAAATAGATTATCAGAATGGGTTTAATCTTATTTATTTATTTATTAGTAAACTCAAAAGGAACATACTTTGATCAGTTCTTTAGCCATTTGGCTTATGTATTATGTCATTTACTCACTGACTTTGTAAAAGAGATGTCTTGAAAACTTAGATCAAAGTCAATATCACTAATAGCAAAACTCACAAGTGTTAGCCTTTTATTCTGTGTCCCTATAAACCTTTTGGATCCTCAGTCTCCATAATGTAGTAAAAATAAACATTCAGAAGTATACATTAGCAATAAAACATCATTGTTCTCTTCTACTTTATGTATTAATCTCCTCATGAAGGATTCAGCATTGTTTCTGCTGCAGCAAACAGTAGGATTGGTCTCAACAGATTTAATCTATTTTTTCTCCTCTTGTCATTTAGTTTTGTGATCCAAGGGCAACTCTGGAGATGGAACTACTTAAGAAAACAAATATTAGATTTTAGGTAAGTTTTTTCTCTATCCAGCTAATGTAAATCTAAACTGTCAAGATTAAGTAAATTGTAAACAATCTATGTTCTTGGTAATGGACGTAAAATGCTATTTATCAGTCTCTGTGGTGCCAAAATGAGGTGCAATGCCAAAAGGGTGTAAATATTGCCATTTTTAGTGCCATTAAAATGGAAATTAAGGAATCAATCATGGTTTGTTGTGCAATTCATAATTTAGATTAAGCTTGGGATACTGTTTGATGCTGCAGATTCAGGTTTGACAGTCCGAAGATGATAACACACCATTTTTTATCAAATATTGTTAGGCCACGATGCTGTAAGTGGAATTTACAAGGCATATTTTAAAGTGTGATGAAATGCAGATGTGCCCTAGATAGTCGCTAATCTCTTATTCAGGCATTAAATAGCAGTCTTGGCCATTTGGGATAGTCTCTTTTAGAGTTCCATCTTCATAATAGCTCAGGACTTTCTAGTAATTGATTAAGCAACACAACAGCCATCTGTTTCATGTTTCATTCTCTTCCTCATCCCCTCATGCATGCAATATCAGCACTGACTTTTGGTAGCAGTTTATTTTTTAAGTATACATCTAACTGTTATGCCAGTTAAAACCCAGCTGAAGAATGTGCTTTGCCTTTGGAGGGCATGAACAGGGGAATGTTAGTTCTGCTGGTCAAGAGCATGAGCATGAAATCAATGGTAAGCTACAGAATTTTATATCTGCACTTGTTATTAGACCTGAAACTTAACAGGCTTGGTCAGACATGGATAAAAATCTTAGGCTTCTCATTAAAGCAAAAACACCTGGGAAAACACCTGAGAACAGAGAGGCATGAAAATTTAATTACATTTCTTTTCCAAATCATCATTTTCAATGTTACTATGGAGACTTTTTATTTAGCATTTTTCTTCAGTAGGGCTGATAGTTTGGAAAAAAAAAACCCAAACCCCAAATACTTTTCCTCTCCTCAGACTTTCAGGTAGATATAATTCAGCACCTGCTGCATAATTCCATGTTATCTCCTAGAGTCAGACGGGGAGGATGTTGAAACAGTTTGATAGAAGACAAGTTTCATTTTTTGCTCTGACTGTTAGAAACCTTTTAATTTCCATAAATGTGTTAGTGGGAACACTCTAGACGTAACTCTCACTTCTGACTTATCCTTTAGCTTAATTTTTTTTTTTATGTTTATCATTTACTTGCCTCATATATTTATAGAAAGCAATAAATTGCCCTCTCAGGCTTCAATTTGCCATGCTTGCTTAGATTCTTCTCACAAAATATAGAAACTCAGTCCTATATCCTTTTTCTATGTCTCTTCTGTTTTTACCTCATATGTAGGGGATCTGACAAGTTCTAGGGATTGTAGTCAAGGGTTTAGCAATGCCATTTTCAATGGGACAAATATCAACAGTTTTACTGTTCTACTACAGACATCTCTTCTAAAATATCATAGGGTCACTTTTACATTACTCTGTCTGCATCACATGGGTTACTGAGTTATTCTTGGCTTCAAAAACACTCAAATCATCCTTCTATGCTGTTTCTACATGAAGAGCTTGCAACTTACGGTTGTTTTTCCTGTGATTTCAGAACTGGTATTGGTAGTTAATTTTACACTGTTTCATTACTTTATATTTTCTACTCCTTTAATCATGTATTTCTCTTTGCATTATACTTCAACATTCCCTGCCTTGATGCTACTTTCAGTGTTGTGCCAGGGATGGATTTCATGAGCATGGGCTGCAGTATTTTATGGTCACTAATGTAAACAATGGCTCCTGATGAACTGCAGTGGTTACCTCCTTCCCCCCAAATATCCCTCCCTTCAGCCCTGCCCATTTTCATTTAATATTTACGCCATTGTCTTCCCCGGTGTGATAGGACCCTGAGACAGCTACAGCTTTGAAACGAGGTAGGCAAGACCTTCTTGTTGCAAACTGTCCCAGGGAGGTCACAAAATTTTGTACTCAAAAAATCAGCTTGAATTAGAATATGAGTAATTAACCGTCAAAACAGAGAAAATGCAATGTAGCTAGGCAAGATAGAGTAGTAAAAAAGGGGATAATTGATATTTCCCTCCCACCCACATGACCCTTGCAGAAAGCTCTTCCCCTCTGTTTACCCTCACTGTCCTCTGAGTTGCAGCAATTTGCCCAGTCACTTCTGTCTGACTGGAAGCTCCTTCCGTCCCCTCTGAGACCTCCCTGTCCTCTCCCATCCTTACAGTAACACTTGATTTTCTTTGCTTGAGCACCAGCTCCTGGCCTACTGTATTGTCTCTCTGCTTCTTTGGCTTGTCACTCAGTCTCTCAAAGCTGCTGATCTTCAGGCGTGTCTATTTGCCTACAAAAGATGGGACAAGCCTCTGCTCTTCCCAAGAGTTGCACCTCACCTACTCACTCTTTTTAACAGACTATAACATAAATGAAGAACAAATAACTAAAATACGTCGTATACCATTTATAATGTAGTCCTTATGGTTCCTTTATTAATCTCTATGTTTGCCAGCTTAACTCATATTTACATATTTACAGAAGAACATAAAAATATTTACTGAAATCCAGATAAATGAGATGTGCTTCATTTAGTTTGGCCAAAGACCATCAAAGAACACTTCCAGGTCAATCTGCCAAGAAGTCTTCTTAACAAACCATGTTACATTTCATCTCAGCTACCTCTAAGTTTTCACTTATCCCCTCCTTCCAAATCTATTCTCCAGCTTGCTGTGTTGGAGTTTAGATTGAGAGGCCTGAAATTGCTCACGCCACTTTCCTAAATATAGGTACCTCATTTGCTATCTTCAATTATGCAGAAAGACTTGCTAAAATACTTGCTGTGAGATTTGAAAATTCAGTACCAATTCTGAGGAAATTATCTCACTGCCTGACCTATGTTCTATAAGTTTTTTCTCTACTGTAGTTGTGGCAGTTTCTGGTTTTAAATATGCATTCTCATCATCGGGTTTCATTTTGCATTAGTTTTTCTACATTGCCAGCCTTGGAAGCTGAACAGAGCGTGGTTAGCTTTGGACCACACCAACATTATCTTACTCTTTACCTCTTTAGTATTCTTGTGTCCCTGTTCTATAATAATTTATTTATATGGCTGGGCAAATTTTCTCTCAGCTGTCATTCAGAAAGCTGAATTCAGCTTGATTTTTTGGTCATTGCCACAGCAAACTCTGCCTGACTTGACGTCCAATATATAGATGTCTGTGCTTTTTGTATTCTCTTCTTGTTTTCAGTATCCTTCTTATCCTCAGACTTCTTTTCTCCTAAATATTCCACTGGATCAGATAGCTCTTTGTCCAAGCTTTTAATTCATTGGGGAATACAGGCACCTTGTCATGTTATCTCCTTTGATATGAAGAAAGTCCATTTTCAAGGTTTTCTGTGTGCTTCCATCCATCCCATTTTACTGTGAAGTTCATTTAACTTTTCAATACTTGATTATTCAAAACAGTCTTAGCTGTAGACCTATGTTTTTATTGTTTGATTTTACTTGAACAGAAATAACTCATCACTTCTCAATACAAGATTATTTTCTACAACAACTTCTGAATTGTCTTATTACTTGATGAAATCAAGTCTAAACAGCATCCTTTTTCTTGTTTCAGTGACTATGTAATGAAGAAGTCTGACACTATCACACCCAGGAAAATGTTTTCCCAAGCTGTTTCTACTAACATCCTCTATGGAACAATTCTGGGTAATAATTCTCTCTCTAATAATATTACAGATTTCCTATCCATATCTATGGCACAACCAGAGATTCATCTGGCATCGGTCCAGGGGAATCTGTTTTACCATCTTTGCTTTATGTCTTTGTAAAAATATAACTTAAGAGATAAGATATGAAATAATTTTATTCCCACTCAAGGAACTTTTGCCTGAGTGGAATTCATTATTTGGCTTTGGGCTGCTATATGGGGCCTTGTCTAACTCTGGACTCCTCATCCCAGGGAAAAATGATTAATTTTAGGTCAATCCTAGATATTTCTTTTCTGAAATAGGCTGCTACATTGGGGGCAAAAGATGCATCCTGCATCTCGGGGATGATGATGGGCGGATACCTGTTTTCTCTCATGTTACTGGAGTGATATGCCAACTTGAGGCTCAATGTAGGGGCAATGAATAACAATATTGAGGGATACCCACCCTGTAATCGTGAGTTGGACAAGTCTTAAGATTTTAGTAGGTGTTTGTGTAAAGAATAGATGCAGAAATTTCCTTTGCATTTTAATAAACTGAAAACAACTCTGTACGTGACTATTTAATGAGTGGGAGGACCAGAATGCATTTGGGAGTGAGGGGGAGAGAAAACAAATGTAAATAACGTTGAACTTTATATTGCTGATTGCCTGGTATTGAGCCCTAACAGCATGTGATGCCATATTTGTCTCTCATCTAATTAAAGATGAATCAAAACAAAACCCCATTTTCTTAGTCATCCAAAAACATTCATTTTACGCCCAATTACTCTCCTTTGGAGTGGAGATTTCCTATTAATTTTCTTTATGGTGAAGTTTTACCAGAAGTTTAAGTTAAACTAAGTTCACAGTAGTAGCAAAGGGCTTACCCAACCACGCATTGTCTTGCCCCATTAGTGCCCATGGAATTTGGATAGACCTTATCCAGCTGAAATATCATTCACTTAATCAGTTATGATTAATTCTCAGGTCTCTGACTGGATTCATCTTGTACCCACTTGCACACTAGAGCCAGCAGCTCCCAGCTGGCACCTGGGAAAAGGTGTGGGTTAGCTTCATCTGATTTTGCAAGTGACTCTTCAGAAAAGAATTGCATGAAAGCGGGATACCTCGGCCTCTGCCATAGTCATACGCTTAGCTATGAGGTCCAACCTAATATGCTCTAAACATAGCAAAAGTTATGTTCACCTCACTGTGATTGCTCTGCTTAAAGGGAAATTGTCTACCAGCCACATTTGTGAACACACAGGTAGTTTACATGCTATAACATCTGTGATGCATGAAGATACTGCCAGGCATCAGTTTCACAAAACCCCACAACTGAACAATTTAGAAAGGACACTCTGGGCTTCTTTTATCTTCATGCCATCTTATGCCGTCTTAATGCAGGTTTGTAAACCAAAACAATTTGAAGTGTATAACCATCACTTCCCGCTAAAATATACGTTTTGCAAGATGTATACTGTCTGCAGCAGGAAAGAAATCAAATGGAAATACGGACAGCACTAGAAAAGAGTTTCTTTGACCTTTGTTGCCAAAGAAGGAGGTTGCAGGCAGAAATTTGTTTTTTGGCCCCTACAGAGAGCATTGCAAATTTAGGATATCTTTCTGGAACTGCTATTGGCAGCTACAAGAGGTTGCTCTTCTCCTTGACCTCTGCGTGTCTTTTTTTTCTCAGTTGCTTTATCTGTCTGTTAGATGCTAGGAAGAAGAGTGTCTCCAGAGACAGGGACAGCTTTCTTGACTGGTTCTGTTTAGAAAAGTTTTCCTGCAGCAAAGGGAGGAAGAGATTTAGGAGCCAAGCATTGCAATATAAAGGACGGTATAAGTCTAGATCTTATATGATCTATTTTTATTTACACTGAAATATTTCACACCTAGGATGGTTTGTTGCTTGTTCTAGCTCTGCTACCTTGAAGCATAGCTATATTCTACTGGGGGCGTTTGCTCCTTGTTTAAGTACGTGTTGAAGGGAAAGCTCTTGCAACCTCTAAAAGAGTTCATACCCTCTGCTGGGAACAAATGAGGGCACCTGTATGCAAGGACTTTCCTCCTGCTGCCACGAATTAGATTTAGCAATGCATATATATGCAAAGGTCTTATATGACCAGCCTTCGTGATGGACCGACTTCATGCCTATCTTTCCATTTAGTGACCTGGTGATGCGTTTTCATTTCCTAAGAAGCTTTATAAACTCTCGGTCAAGTAGCACAGTTGTTTAACATTGGCACAGTATGGAAAGCTGTGCTACAAATATGCACACAGATGTTACCAGAGATTTGTGTAGTAAAGAGATGTGGCCACTACAACGGAGTGCCAGTGGGTCCTCAGCAACTGTCATTTCATAAGTAGCCATCACAACTAGAAAATGACCTTTGCTCTCTTCTTTTCTTTGTGTGAATGTAGCTGGCACAGACTGTTTCTTTTTGACTGGGATATTGAATGGAGGTATCATAGAAATTTGATTTAGAGAGGGATACCTGTGAGTAAATTTCATTTTTATGAATGCCTCAGGACAGTGTAGCACACAAATGAAACTGATCCGAGATGCCCTGATTTGGGTGGGATGGCTTCAGTGCTTTGAGAGCTGGGGCAGATCTGAGCAAGACATTATAGTTTTGAGTCATTTTCAGTTCACTTTGGGTATAAGCAGGTTACTGTTTGAAATGTCATTCCCAATAAATATTGAGAGCTTTTTTATACGTGTATTAAAAACTCCTTGTTGTTCTGGAATTGCTGGTGCTTGAAATGCAGGGAGGGATGTGCCTTCCCATTACTGCAAAAGAATTAACAGACTTTATTATAGGAATCTGAGGCATTTCACAGTTAATTACTGTCAAGGAATGTACACAGATCAATAAAGCAGGCTTTTTTTTTTTCAAGCCATCTATTTATTTTCACCTGAATGAGCAAGCCAGAAGTCTCCACTGTCTTATTGGTATCCTGGCTGATCCAGTCACCACTACAATATAAGACCTGGCAGTCTGTGGGGATGCTCATGCCTTGAGCATTTGTCATCTCAAGAGTAGTTTCTGTTTGGTGGGGCTGGAGGTTCCCTCCGTCTGACCCTGCAAGCGTTGAAGGGATGTGGAGAGAAATGAACTAAAGATTTACTGTTGCTCTAGCAAGCCAAAGCCACAGTGAAAAATAATGCAGAAGGGGTAGCTGGAGCTGCCTGATAACTCACACAGATTCATGGGCAGACCGAAGCCAATGAATTTAATCTCTTGGTTCGTGGGTGGTGAGGAGCAGAGCCAGGACAGCACGCAATGTCATGCAATGTGGCGAAAGAAGGAAGGAAAGAAAGAATATTAATCTGAAAGATGTTTTTATTTNTTTTTTTTTTTTTTAAGCAGGGTTTACATTTTGTGAGTATCAAGGCAGGCTGAGAGGGTAGGTTATGTTATTAATCTCCATCTGCCAGAACCGAATGCACAAATTCAGTTTGGATGTGTTAAGATAATTCTATAAGCCATGCCGCCGTGTTGCTCTCTTCCCCGTGTAGCTCTGTATTATGCCTGTGTTTTGGAAGCTCAGTCTTCAATAACACACACACTCACACACAAAGACTGCAGAGATAAAAGCTGATTCATCTGAAAAAGAGGAGAAAACAAACTGCTACGAGTCTTAAATTTGCTAGTCACTGCATTCCCTCCCTCTCTTTCCTGGATGAAGGTCAGGTGAAAAATATTCTCTGGGCACAAGAGAAGGGGCAAAACTCCAGGCTGCCAAGATTCAAATGTGCGGTGTCATCTTGAGTATATACAGGTGCTCAGAGGAGGCATGTCCCCTGGGTCTCCTCTGTTAAATTTCAAGAATACAATTCAGTTCCATCTCCTTCATTGCACCCAGAAGCACCAAGAAGCCAACCCCAAGGGCAAGATTTATATTAAAGACTATCTGGGAGACCTGAAGTGGATTAACAATTTAAAGAGAAAGAGCTGCAGAAGTGAACAAAGCCTGACTGGCTTATTGACCCTTGCTGCAGTGCTACCACTGGGCTGACAAGGAGCAATCCCATAATATTTATGCCTAGGAAAGAGGAATTCTGTAAAGCACTTAAGTAGAGAGTCCAAAATAGGCCATAGGTATTGTGGTCCTGAACTTAGAGTTGAAGGAGAGAGCTTGATGTTTTGGAGGAGGATGTACAAAAACCTCCCTGAGTGAGCAACAAGTAAATGGGTATGTTTATGAAGGAGCTGGCTACCAACCAGAGTATGAAATTCTCGTCATCTCCCCTTGCCAAGGACTGCTGGCAATAATTAATACCTAATGCTTAGGTCACTCCACCTGCTTCAGGGATGACACTGGAATTAGGAAGGCACTGGAATTTGCTTTCCCCATTACTTTCTTCTACCATGAAATCATTATGACAAATGATGTCTCCACCTCTGGCTTGACTGTGAAGATGATAGCCATCACTCCACTCCGTGCTGAGACCAAGACTGCCTGCAGATCCTTTGAAAACTGGAGTGGAATAAGCCATGAAGGGGAGTCAGGTGGAAAGATATTTGGATTTTGCCTCCTCAGCCTGAAGCAGGTGCTCGGCTGCCCAGCTGTGCCCATACTGAGAAACTTCTAATCCTGCAGAGGTGAACACTGCTAAAAAACAAAGTGTGTCTCAGTCATCGTAGGCTTCCTTCAGAGGTGCAGGAAAGAGTCATTTTGAGACAGCAACTCATCCAAACTATCTTGGACATCTCCTCTAGACACCTGTCCCTGAGATACAAAATTCCCATGTGAGGCATTTGATTTTTTTCTGCTGAATAGGACTCTTTGACTATCATTCTGGATGGTGTTCATGAGAACTGAGACTAGAGATGCCTGGAGAAAAGCATGACCAATTTTGATCTGTGTTTCGATGACAAGTGATTCCAGGGATGAAATGGAACATTTTGCCACAAAAGCATCCCTGTATTCTAAGTACTTGGGTCTCTAAAAAAAAAAAAAGGAAACATTTCAAATAAACAGTATTTTTAATTTTTTAAAAGGTTTTATTCTAAACTAGACTATTCTTAACTAAAATTCAGTAAGGCCTTGATGAAAACATAAAGGTGATTTTCTATATGTTTTTCTCCCAGGAAATGAATCTGCTTTCCAAACTTCCCATCATGGGATAGATTCTATTCTTATCTACATCCACCCAGATCTATTGGTTCTTTACTACAGGGATAACTGCAGACATAGTTTAGCCCTCAGATTTAGAGTTAAGTCAGAGTCAGTATCAAAGACGTGGTCAAAATCTCCCTTCAATTACCTTCACACAAGTCTCCCCCTTCACAGAATAAATGATTTTTATTGCTTTGTGGGTTTTGCCAAGCCGTGAACATTATTGTGCTGTGGGTTTTGTGCTTTGAAATAGGTTACAGGATAAGAAATCATAAATATTCATTCTTTAGCAACAACCTCTGAACAGCTTCCTCACCGCTGCTGTCTGGGGTCTGCCCATAATCGCACGCCGTCAGGCTCCCTGCCCTTTGCCCTTCTCGCTCAATCAGGACAGGAAATAAGGCAAAATAATGAAGCAGGGGCTTTTAAATGTTGATTTCTGTGCATGGGCCGCACCATGTGGTATTGCTCTCAAGAAAAAATGCTCTGAAAGAGGCATTTTCAACTGATGAAATGTCATAGGTAAACTACGGAAAAGCAGTTGCTTGCTGTGCGTTCCTAGACCAAAGAATATGCTGAAACACACCATGGCACACTGATGGGAAAAACACAGAATATACAATTGCTCTACAAAAAAAGACCTTTCTCAGGAAGAATTTAAAGATCATTAGTTGATAGGATGCAGCAATTAACCTTTAGCCTTGCTTTATATTCAAATATGGATGGAATGGTCTGAAGGACAAGGAAATGGCATTTGAACATACAGAGAAGCCTCTCATTGATCTTCTAACCTTGCATATGCAAGCCCAGAGGAAGCTGCTTTTGAAAGGGAACTGAAAGCTCTTGGCTATACTGAAAGACTTTTTAAACTGCTTTACCAAAGTCAGCCCTTCTCCGGCTTAGTTGAGGGTTGACTGTCCATCAGTCGTGCTCAAAAGGAGGGCTGCAAGACACATATCCCATTTACAACACACAGCTCTGAAACATCACTGTGAAGTACTGCATACTAAAGGCAAGCCCCATGAAAGCAATCCTCTCTGCTGTTTGCAACATTTTTGGTTGATGTGGGTTTGACTGCTTAAGGCATTTTGCCTAGCTGTGCTCTGCGTTAGTCTCTGTCTAGCTTGAAAGGTAAGGGATGGTCGAGTTGCTGTGGAGCTAAAGAAAGAAAAGGGAAAAAGCATGAACTAATGCAAACCCCAAAAATATCTACAGTTCCTTTGACGTTAGAGAACTTGAGGCCACTTTTGCCTGCACTTTGAAATGTGACTTTTGCCGTGTCACAGGTAGAAAGGGAAACCCAGAGGCCTCTTCTGTGCAGAACTTCTAGATGGAAATGCCTTCAAAAGAGAGGAGTGCATAAAGCTACTTCTTCCTCCTCTGGAGGTGCTGTGAGCTACCAGCATATTTTCTTTGTCTTTTTTCAACTTTAGTAAATCCGGACTGACCTTCAAGTCTTTTGTTTTCTCTTCTAAGCTGTGAAAATACCCTCTAACACTGTCTTCTCCACTGCAGTGCATACATGATTATAATCCTGACAAGTCACACTTAGTTCAAGAGAGTGCTCTCTGCCGCTGTCTCTCTGTGCTCCTCATTTCTTTCCCAGTATTTTTCTCATTTAAAAGTGTATAAAAAACCACCAACAAAACAGTTCCCAGATATGAAAGCACTCTTGAATTGACTGAGGCAATTTCAAACCTGATACCAAAACAAATATCTTCTGATCTCTCATTTTTATCATTTAAAGTTTCACACATTTCTTTGAAGTCTCCAAAGAGGACTCACCTACTAGCATACTCCATGGCTCTGTGTGTCATGTCAATGAAATGTTTCCATTGCAGAGAAGTTATTAGCTTCTAAAAGCCTGTATTAGGCCACAATTACTCCTGTTCTTCTGAATAAATCAACACTTCAGTGAATGGTAAAGCAGAAACAGAATCCACATGGCTGTTAAAGAAAACACCGAATAACGCATTTGCTGCGTAAATTATAACTGTTACGACGAATTGTGAAACCAGGTAATTGTAAGAACAATCCTTATGAGAGCAGTCTCCTTGGATTCGGTGTGATGATTCACATGAGAAGGAGTTTGCAGAAGAAGACAGATGCTAGAGTTATTACTAGATTCATAATTCCCAAGTATTCTTTATTTTAGCTCTGCGTGCAAAATCAATTGCAGATACACTGTACACTGACTAGACACATTAGGAAATAGAAATACATATTTAATTCAGAGGGTGACAGTATGTTACCCCTTTAGGTTGTCTTTTATTTGGTATGCTAACAGAATGGACGAGCTTTCTGAAGTTGTTAGTAGTGCTTGGTATACGAACCTCACTGCTCAGCTCTAATAGTGTGAACCCCTAACAAGGGCTTGAATTTGCTGTATTAGCAGGTATATCAGCTCGTAGTAAAAGTCAAGACTGTTGCATGCCTGGTTGTTTGTCTTGGCGATTGTGGAATATCATTTTTGTCTTAGGAAGTGCTGGTAGATCGAGTAGGATCTTGATTTGCAGTGCTTTGCTGTTAAATCCTCGCTCTGAAGATAAGAGACGTTCCCTGTATTTTTCATTTTTATTTATTTTAATTACAGTGTGTGCATGTTAATGAAGCCCTGCTGTTTGTGCTTTCCAGCTTGTCATCAAAAGCAAATGCCAGCAATAAGACTGTGCTCTGGAAAAGTTTCAAAAGTTAATGCTTTCATTTGGCCGCAGCTTCCTACAGGCTTAGCGTCACCAGCCTTCCCCACCTGTGGGATGAACTCCCTGTATTTTAACACTTAACATACAAGGCAGTTTCTGCCTCTGACTTTTAACGAGTTGGCATGGATGTGTAGTATCGCAAATTCCTTTAAGGCCGTCTTTATGCTACTACAAGCATTGACACTTTCTCTGTAGCACACCTAAGTAATTTGCCCTGCAATGCCTCAAGATTAGTATCCTATCTTGTGTCTTTGTCTCTCTCTATAGCCTCGGGAACGTGCGTGGTTTCAGAGTAATACACTGCAGAATTTCTCATTTCACTACACCTAGGATCCTCTTTCTCCTCTAAAAGTAATAATAATAGTAGTAGTAAAGCAACGATGATATTATTTATAAACGACAGAATATTTATGACTAATTACTTCACCAAGTGAATGACTACCATACCAAAAACCCTTCAGAATAATTTTGTAGAAAGAAACAAACTGGTAATGTGTCTTCAGAAAAATGCATATTTCGGTTTCCAGAAAAATGAAATGTGAAAATATTTGCTCCCAGTGCTGCGATGAATTAAAACAAGAGATTGCACATCAGAATCAGCAATCAATAAGCTGCTCTAATCTTTAAGAAACACTTACATTATACACATGCAAGGATGTGTCAGATCACTGTAGAAGTGCAGTAAAAAAAGCTAAACAACACTGTGCTTTTGCTCAAAGCGTATTTCGGAGGATTTGGGTTTTTTTTTTTTATGTAGACTGATTAAAGGTGGGCATTGAAGTTCAAAGTCTACGGGAACATTTGGGTGTAAAATATGTGCAATTTATACTTTTCAGGTTTTAGTTTCACATCGATCATCCTTAAATAATAGACGTGCAAAATCCCTACCTTCTTTAAATAATTGTTGTTATACTGCTAGGAAAGTGACGGAAAAGAAAAGCAATCATTAAAAAAAGACCATGTAGAGCAAGTCTCTGCATTACTGTTATCATTAAATATGAGGCAGTGCTGTAAAGAAGCTCCAGCACTGCTAAAGTGCACACACGACGATACAACAAATGAGTCCCTGTGTAGTAAAAATGAGCCTAAGAAAGCAGAATAAACTGGCTTCAATACGGAAGGTTATCTTGGGAGTGCTTATTCTCTGCTCTTATGCACAAGTCTGGTGCATCAGGTCTCCTTTACCTCATTCTCCATTCTGTTTTTGCTGTGTGAATTTGTAATATATCAATACTGATTTAAGGAAAATACCCCCATTCTTTTTGTCAGTGAAACTTCTGGTGTACATCAAATGAGCATAGATGGTGACAAAACCTTTGATTCTGGAAAGTCTTAGAGACGGGCAAGAAAGCATTATTTGATGCTTTTGAAAAAAATCTTTCTGTTACTTATTTTTATGCTGGTGATTCCTATGTTGAAGGGAAATTTAGGTTGCTCAGCATGAAAAATGGACGTGGATGGGGAGCAGAAGTATAACAGCTCCGACTGCTTTTATTTTTATGCACTCTGGACAAAAAAAGTTGTGATTCATCTCAACAAGATATAGGCAATGTATCTGTCCATAGCTAAGTTAGTTATCAAAAAGTTCTTATATAAACCTTATCTCCACTGAGAAAGAAAAAGACATTTTATGGTGAAATTAATCTCCTCAAAAGTAGATGTCCTACTTAGGTCAGGTGATTCACTTTAAAAGAGCCTCTTTCCCTACTCTGGGTATAAAAGGAAGACAGGTGACCAAATCATTGATTGTCCCTGACTTTTGAGAGGTATCTCATCTAAGGGACCAGAAGTTCAATGGGGCCATGTGGCCTACTGGATACAGAGCATCTACAGCATCAATTTACACACTTGGAGTGAATATTCTGACAATATAAACCACATAGAAAGCACTTACAATTTCAGCAGCATCTTCTTTGCCTTTTGTTGTGTTTTTATTAACAGAATATAAAGTCTTGGATTAATCAGTCATTCTCTTCTCTCGGAGAAGAATTCCCCAATGTAACCATAGGTGGCTTATACGCAGGTAAGGTAGCATAAAGGTCTTGGTAAACTCAACAGAATATGCAAGACTGTGGCGTTTTTCACCAATGCAACATTTACACCAGTGCTACTTTAGCAGGGTGATGGTGGCTTCCAAAAACTACGTCCAAAAACTGAGTCTAAAAACAAGAGGAGCAGAGGGCTCCAAAATTATTTCAGAGGGATTTCTCAGTTCCTGTGGGTTTATAGCACCTTGTGTTATAAAAGGACATGAAAAGCTACAGATGCATTATCACGGTTACAAACACATGTTTCAAAGCTTTTGCAAATCAGGTATCAAAGCAGCAGAACTCCGTGCTCAAAGTGATTGTTCTGCCATGGCTGGCTTCCCTGCTGGCTGCTCGGTCCCACCCTAACGCTGGTTCCCTGTGTCCTATCCAATCCCATGCCGTGTGGTTGCACCTTGTCTGTGGCAGGGTAATTGAAAAGTTACATTTATGGACAGTGGAGCATTAAATGGCTTTGATAGTATAAAAAATGAATTCACTTTGTCAATACACGTCAGTTTTAGTCAGTATGAGTTTTAGCAGGGCATTTGTCCCCAGTAACAAACTTCAGAAAAGTATGTATTCTCCAGAGAAATTTTAGCAAGTTGTTTGGTTTTTTTCCCTCAGTACAGATATCAGTAAGCCACTTTTTTGTATGAATGAAAGCTTTAAGTCACTTCTGTCAATTCAAGCCTAGCAATAAAAATACCTTGCAGCAAAAAGCCATCCCTATAAAATGGATACTCTTAACTGTCACCAGCACCGTTTTGACTTCAAATATGACTAACATTCATTGCATGATGCCATTAATAGCAAAGCAAACGTACAGTGTGTAAAAAACACAATTTAAGGTGCATATTATGCTCCAGGAAATCTCTCACATTGCAAGGCAGGGCTTCTTTGTCCATGTTTCCGAATAAGTGGCAAAGTTTTTCCAGCGCAATAAGCATCAGAAAATATTGCTCTAAAGATAAGAAGCCTTGGAGGCCATTTGAAGTAGGATGTGTGCTCTATTTTACAGTGGAACACTTTGGTAATGCATAGGGCCCAGAGGAATGGAAACATCCACCCCAAATCCTAACTCATTAATTAATTCTTCTAATGAAGAAGCTATGAACTGCAGTGAAGTAAAAGCCAGTTGTTTATTCAGATGAAGCTACTGTGTGCTATTCAGTGTGAAGAAATTACAAGAGGCATCTCAGTTAATATCATTTCCTGGTGCCTTTTTCTCTCCACATTTTTATCTTGTAGACAAGCCCTAACTCTGAATATTAGGAATATTTTGTCAAGCAGTTCCATAGCTTGCTCTCAAACTGCAGATGAGAATGTTATCATTATCACCGGCTTGTTATAGTTAGATGAGCCCTTATGTCAGCATGTACATTTTGTTTACCCTGTTTACCACCAGCTAATAAGGGAAATACGTCCTCTGTTCTTGTTAGAGGCCACTGATCTGCATGCAATGCTGGGCTATTGTTAACTTTGAAACCATACACACAAATAACCCCAATATTTCTTAATGGTATCTATAGTGGTTATCATTCACTTCAGTTTACCTTGGGTATAATTTGAGGTCTAGAAGTTCTTTCAGTTCCACTTCTCCCTTTGACCACAGCACAGAAGGTAATAGTGGAGGTTTTCAAGATGTGCACATTATTTTCCAAGCATGGTTTTTGGTTTCCCAAGTTTCAGTGCTGAAGCTCTGTTATGAAGAACAGACAGTTTAATTATTCCGTTTCAGTCTACCAAACTTTAATTTCAAACTCTGCCATGCTTATGCCATCCTAGAAGAGCATTAGTTCCTCTGTCTAAAAGTGCAGATCATTTTGGAAGGGTGCAAAAATCCATCCATGTATTTACGTTGTAGTTGGGCAACAAGCAGTAGGAAGCAACCTGATGTCCGATCAGATAGTTCTGCTGGATCCTTCCTGTGGAAAGTGCACACTACTTCTGTGATGGGATGTACATGAAGAGAGAAAGACTTCTTGCCCTATTTGTACTGAATTCCTTCGCAAGACTTCTGGCTGCAAATAGTGATGTATAAGAGCACATAAACTGAAAAGAAAACTGTCTAAAGGCGATAGTCCTCCAGGGTAGGAGAAAGGGAATGAACTACATTTGGCAAGTGACCATCCCTTAGTAAACACATTACAGAAAAGCACTTAAATGGTGTATGGTAATGAGCGCAGGAGAAAGAAAAAGCTAGAGTGACATGGGTATTTATCACTGCCTTTTTGGGATAAATATTTCTGTGAAATCTCCACAGCCCTGACGTTTATATCGTGGTTTCAAAGAGGTTGTTAAGCTAAACAAATGACAGGTTTTAGAAGATATTCCCAATAAAACTACCTTATTTTTCTCGCCTTGTATGCTATCTAATCTTGTTCTATTTCTTTGTTTTAGATGAGCTTGTGTTCCGCCAGGCTGTTGAATGAGTCCTCTCAGTCCTTCTGTCTCCAAGCCCAGACATTCTTAATGATGTTTAACATCTTTAGATCAGGAGGCTATTCATAAACCTAATAGCAGCATGCTTCTTTTTCTTTTATTTTCAATACATCTCAGATTCCCTTTCAGACTTCATAGTATTTCAGAATTATCTCTCTTGTTGCTTTCCTATGTTATGAAAGAAACACAGAATTACAAGCGGACTCAGAATAATTCTATTAGTTAAGTAAATGCAAATTTTAAGAGCTGCATTTATACACTGCTTCTCTGACAGCTTTTCTAGCTTATAAAATACAGGAGACAACGGGGTCAGTAAAGCGATCAAAAATATCTAATCTAAATGCTTACTACTTGCAATTATTTGCAAAATCTTCATCTGGCAAATTCTCCTAGATGTCATTTGGTATTTTTCCCATATCACTGTTAAACTACAAGCTCCATTCTGAGTGAAGACTTACCTACCTGCTATGTTGATTTTTCCTATTAATAGCGGGTTAAAGTTCAGAGTGGAAAAAGCAGTGATTGTCTTTGGGCACCCAAAGTTGGAATGAGGTTGATGTAACCTCGTTAAAAGGGAGTAAAAGCAATTATGCAATGATCATGTGGTGACACTGAGCAACAGGGAGCTATTACAGAGGATTATAACTCTCTGGCCTGGAGAAAGAGACCTAAAGCAGAAAGGTGGCTGACAGAGGGAAGGACCCTCCATGGTCTTGAAAAAGAGTTTGCTGTGGAGAACAGGAAATCTTCCAAACACAAAACTGTAAAATATTCTGCCTCAGTTCCGTCCCCCTCTAGTATCCTTTGACTCAGTTCACAACAGTCCATAAAGGAACTGTCTTGCTGTATCTAGTTCTTGATATATCGAGTCATTCCTGTATTATACACTCCATATATTCCTTAAAATGAATGTGTATTTGCATCAGAACTTCTGAAGTGCTTATATGTCCTTTTACTTCACCTACTTCACTTCCCAAGCCCTGGCAAGCCAGTATGCCTGGGAGGTGGTGTTTTTGGGAGGGGGATTGTTTGAGCAATGAGAGAGATGCTCGTGGTCAGTATGGTCTTGCAGCTTCCTGCTCCCATAGGAGGATGAGAAAATACTGTCTTGACTCTTACTTACTGTGTAAAACTCGTAGATGCCAGGTCCCAGACAAACAAAAGACAATACAGCTTCATGCTGGGTAACTGTGGAACAACTTTCCACGTGATGTTGTGAATAAAGCAATTAGGCAAATTCATGGAGGGAAAACTCGCAGCGGGAACAATTACAAAGTTAATATTTTGGCCCAGGAATTTCCCAAGTCATAAATCACTGGACAGTGGGAAAATACTCTGAAGAGGAAGTTACTTTATTTTTAATGTGTTCCTGTGTTATTGTCTTGGCATCCACTATTGCTACTGGGGAGCTGAGGTAGAGTGTTGAGCTATATGGTACAGTTATTTTCATGTACTAGTAAGCATAAGAGTAATGTCTTGCCTTTGGGTGAAGTCATAGATTCTGTTGAATTGGGAACTCTGTGGGAAATGTCAATAATCCTGACATTTTGAGAGAAGCATCAGCTCCCATGTCACAGGTCCTGCTGAGCTCAGTGGGAATTAGAAGCCTTATATTTCCTACAAATATTTTCTTTCTGATTTTGGAAGGAAAAATGCCCTTCAGCAATAACCCTTGAAATATTTCCGTCCTTTCCCTGCAAAATAATATTTTCCATCCTTCATTTTAATTCCCTCTGTGTTGCTTCAGATCAAGTCCATAGCAAAGTAGGTATTTTTATTGTGCTAAGACAGCTGGTGGTCCAGCTAGTCTTGTGTTCCGGATCTCACTGCTCCGTGCCACAGAGGAATTTGAAAGAATCCCATCAGCAGTCAGTGACAGAAGGACATACTCTGGAAAAACATCTACTTAGCTTCTCCTCTTTGTTATAAATAAAGCCATCCCTGAAACAGGAGGATTTGAGCCCTCTTCAAAATGTTTAGGAATATTTTATAGCTTTGTTATTGTAAGCTGTGCATCTTAACTGTATATTCAGACCAGCTTTCAGATTTTACTAAGAGCTTAACTTTTTATTGTTTTCTCTTCGCTTCTTGTCTCTTTTAATCTTTTCTGGAATTTTTACTTCCTTTGAAAGGCAATATATACCCCTTTTTTTTCATTCTTATTTGCCTCATCCCTCTGAAGAAAGTGCTTGCATAAACAAAATAAGAGACAGCTGATATTAGAAATGATGCTTAAGGGAAAATCTTCCAAATGAAGAAGTATATCACCATATTAACCCAAAATTATCCCCAAGTGAAGAACCATAGGAACAGTCTGAAGCAGGCAATATTATTCAATGAAAAAACAGTTTTCCAGCTTCTGTGGAATTACGAATTAAAACATGAGCGAATGTACTTAATGCTTATAATAAAGGTTCTACATTATTTAGATGTTCTATGTGCTGAACTGAAAACAAAAATGTATTTCATTTTGTTATAAAATATTTCTAAGACTAAAGAGCTTTCTTTTTGCGCTGCATTTTTTTCTGTGTTTATTAAACAGAGATCAGTCTTCTGAGAAAGCTCTGTCAGGCACATTTTTGAATCGTGACGTCATTCCTCACAATGTGTAACTCACATTAGAATTCATAAGTATTATCCATGCAAATGCTCATTGCAAGGGAAAGAGACTTTATCATATTGCTCCTATTTTTCTTTCCTGAAAAAAGGCCTAGATGGGAAGGAACTAGAAAAGCTTATTCTTTGGTCAATGCTGCTGCATTTCATAGTATAAATGCTAGAGGGGAATACTGGAGAGGTAATAAATTTATTCATAGCGGTGAAGCTTTTGAGAATGCATAAAATAGGAGGAAATTGAACACAGAGCTTGATTTGCTCATAAAAAGGATCAAAGTTAAACCTTATTAACTTAATAATACACTTGCTAAGAATGCGCTCAAGGAACAGAAAGAGCCAGGACTATATGGACATGGGATTCTGTCTTTACGACGATAAAGATAAAGAGAAAGGGAAATGAGAAAATGTTCAAAATGAACCCAAAAGAAAAAACACTATTGATGAGTTTATATGTGATCAAAGCATGCCTTCAGAAGCAGGGAAAAATGCCTTCTCTCTAAGGGAGAACTTGCTAGATCCATGCCTCAATGCAATCAACTATCCTAAACATAGATGCCATTTTATTATGCATATGAATAATATAATCTTCCAGTCGGGTGCTTATGTCTTAAAATCAAAAGCTGAGTTAGTGTATGTGTTGACTGTGACTTAGAAATCGCTTTACTCCATACATCACAATCATTGACTCTTCTAAATATAGCAAATATAGATTTTATTATGTAATGAAATAACATTTCCTAGCTGGGTGCTTATGCCTTAAGACTCAAATCTGCGTTTTCACGTTTGAAGGCTGACAGCTGCAGAGGCTCTAGGAACTCAGACTCATACCCTTGATACCGAGGCTTTGCACTAAGTACTAGTACTGACAAGCTTTCGTGTTTGCGCTCTATCTATAATGCTGTCAGTTCAGCCAGCTGCTGTAGCAAAGCGGCAGTAGCAGGCTGCTGCAAAGCTTCTTTAAAGCCACTGCAGATTCCTGGGGTGCAGGTGAGGGGGTGGCAGGGAAACGCTCTGTGTGTATATGTGTATATATGGAGTATACAGTGGAGAATTTTGAAAGGACCCTGCTGAACAGCTGGTGGCAACTGTATGTGAGCTTCTTCCATAGAACCGATGCAGTTCAGAATCTGCAAGGAAAATTGCTTAATGAATCAACATATAATTCTGTCCTCAATTTGCAGCTGAAATAAGCGTGGTTTTGGAGGACCGTCTTTAACTGAGTGCCTGTCTCTGCAGTTCTGGTGGCTCAGAATTTGAAAACGCAAGGGGAAAAGATTTCTTGTTTGCTTCAAAGGCTTAGGAAGCCCTGTAAGAGGATGGGGGTGAAATGCAATACTCCGTGGAACATTCTGGTTTGAACCTGTTGTTGCTTATCAGTTTGGCTGGCAGCCTGCTGAGAGAGAAACAAAGAGGCTGCCCTGCCTCTTGCATTAGTCTTCTCCTCCCATGTTCATTAATTTACCTTTGTCATAAAGAATCGTTACTAGCTCTAGCTCTGTGTTGTTCGATACTACCATCAAAGAGCACTAAAAGGTCTGTCGGATTTTCTTTCTCTCCTCTTCCCAATTCATCCCATTCAACCAGAGACTGTTGAATTGGAGGACCTATGAAGAAATGAAACAAATGTCTCCATATTCTTTCCTCCATAAAGCAGTATGGCATGTCAGCAGCCCCACTGAAAAACTCAGGACAGACTTTGTGTTGCCTGGATTTGCTGTAGATGTTCCTTTCCTCCAGTGGGTAGGGCCCGACCCAAGGAGGACAGCTCTGCAGAAACCATAGTAACTAAGTGGTACTAGGGGGTCACTTGGCCAGAGCAGAAGTAGACTCTCTTTCTTTATGTCCAGTGGAATTCAAATCCATTAAAAAGACACCGGCTTGGAAGGTGTGAATCCTAGCTCTGCCAATCTGGAGGACAGTGTTCGGATTTTCTCCCAGGGAGTCTGCAGAATGCAAAATAGTGAACTTCTACCTTCACCTCCTTTGTAATGGACAAAAAAAGTGCAAACCTCTCAAAATCACAAAAAGTGATGTTCAGGATACTGAGATAAGCCTTCTGTAATTCTTGCTGTCATATTTTTCTCGCATTCCCAATGCTAGGTTTTGACCCACATTCAGGTTTTGGCAGATTGGAAGACGTATAACTAATGGACCATGAAATTCTTGCAGGTGTAATTAAAAATATATTAGCTCAGTAAAAATAGATTCATGCAATGACATTTGGTACTGATGCCTGTCAGCCTACAAAACAGGAAACCTTCCTGCTTCCTTAACATCTTGTCTCTTTCCTTCCAGCCTGGAATAAAGAAGCCCAGATTTACAGATCTCATCTTCGTCACTTCTACAGCTGGATAGCAAGAGTTTGTTTAGCAAATACATCCTACTCCTTTGTGTATATATATAAATTGTTTGTAACACACCATTATTTCTATAAGCGTCCTTCACATTTGTAGTTAGAAGGCAAATTCCATGTGCAAACCAGTTCAAGCCTTATCAGTCAATCACAAGTTATTCCTTGTGGCTTTCCTCTAAGCATCCTGGAGTTTGCTAATGAGGTTATGTGAGTAGTATTGTGGCATCATTTATGCTGGTAGTTTGAATGGCTGACAATTATATAAAGAACATTGTTCAGACTATCAGTTTTGTTTAATACGCCTTGCTGTGTTAACAATGAATTTGAGAGGGCTAGAAAAGGGTTGGGTCTGTTACTCATACCTGCAGCAAGGTCCTTAAGTCCTAATATAAAGGAACGGGAAGGAAATTTCCAACAGAGAAAGTGTGTTTGCTTCTATTTCCTATTAATCTTCCTTTTTAATAATGTTTTTATGCATCAATTTTTATACTTTTATTTTTTTCTGAATTTTCATATTCAGAATCATATCTTCTAACTTCCTTCCAGGTATGTTACTCATTCCACCACCCTCCTGACAGCACATTTCACCAGTTTCCTATCTGACTGTGTGTAATTTCTCACCCAGGTTCCTTTTACAAGGCATTCTGCCACTGAGATCCAGCAGTTCTGCACTGTTGTGGGTGGTGTTTTTTTGATTCAGTTCTTGTGTTTGTTCTGACCAACACCAGCCAAACGTAATTTCTAAGTGATGTTTTTAAAGTCGGCTATGGGCTTCTGAACAGAGTGTTTGTACCGCCACATCTTTGGGAACATATTTGCAAGTAATGATCTGCTATTTTGCTAAAATTCTCCTAGGAAATGATTCATAAATGAACAGAGAACTGTATAAGGTAAACGTTTCTTACAAATGGATTATCTAAATTTGGGGCTATTTTATTAACTGGAGTAAGAGGTTGCGTAGGAATATTTGGATTTTGTAACATGAAGTCCATATATAGTTTTGCACTGAAAAAAAATAAGATATTTTGTGATTTATTGTGCATAGACAAGCCTTGAGCAGCAGAAGCGTTTGTCATGTGTGCTGCCTCTTACCACCCAACATAAATATCTGTGACAACTAAGTACATGCTTTTATTGTGTTTTTCAAAATGAAAATGACTGTGGAGGTTATTGGTCTGTTCTGCAGAGTCTTGAACTTCTCGGCATGATGGCGTAGTTATTTTATAATTCACTGCTCTCCCTGACTGGAGATTTTCAGAGACGTCAATTCCATCTTCCATCAGGACTCCTTTACTTTGTGACATCCCTTCAAGACTTGATCCTCGTTCTTGTTTCACATTCAATGTGCTTGTTTCACCTCATGAGGATCCTCTTCATTCTGCATGCAGTTCCAAGGGCTGGTGTCACTCTGTGGTGCTGTTTGCGAGAGAGACTCCTTTGTTGTGAAGTAGCTATTCTGGAGCAGGAGGCATCACATTGTCATATCCCAGTGGCTGCCAATGCATTTTTCTCTTTATTGAGGACTTAAACAGGTTTGGGTGTATGTCTTCCTCAGCATTTACACACCATCAAAAAAAAAAAAAAAATCAAAGTCTTTAGAAAATAGGCGTGGAAGAGATTTCAAATACTAATGAAACCATCCATCCTGTGAGGAGGATGGCTGAGTCTACATAATTTCTGGAAGAGGTATGTTTAACTTGTCCTTAAGATCTTCCTTTGGAATTTAAGTTCAGGTGATGTGATAAGCACAAACAAGGGAATGCAGATTCATCTAGCTTTCTAATAGCCTTCAGCAGTGATATTTGTTGTTGTGATCTGTTGTCTGGAACTTTGTCCTCATACACAGATGGTGAGCAGCAGTGCTTACTCTACCTGAGCAATTTTTGCTTTGTGATTTCAATTAGCAGTACTCGAGCCATAGTTCCTTCCTTTTCTTTTGGTATAGACAACAGTCAGCTACATCTCACTTAAAGCCCCATTTTTCAAAATCTTATTAAGTCCAAAACCTATCCATACCAAACAGCCATACTTTTCTCCTGTATCGGTCATGGATGCTTTAATTTGAATAAGCACTACATGTGCACTGATGGCATAAAGGAAATAAAAATATGTCTTGACCAAGATTGGTCAGGAAGTCCAGGACAGAGATAGTAACTGACTCTGTGCCATAGTACACTCTTACATGGTCACATGTAACCAACTGAAATGTTCAATATTATTTATTTCTTGTCTCATTCAATGTAATGAACACTTAGCTTTTACTGAATTTAAATGCTTATATTGGGCATTTCGTCCTTTACCAGCAGTTGCCCTCCTCAGAGAAACTTTTGTTTTTCCAAATCCAAGGCTTGGATTTCTCGTAGGACCTCCGAGAATCATAGTCCCTCCTCCCTCTCCCAGGCAGTAGCTATTTGGCTTTTCAGCTCTCCTCTTTGGTTCGTGGCTGCATCCAGCCCTGCTTTTGCCAACTTCCTCTGCCCTGCTCTGATCTCAAGTCATTAGACACATTCTGTGTTACTAGGTGAGCACTTCTAATCAGAATATCTTTGCAAATCGTTATTTATATGCACCTCCTGGACCTTGTCCCATTGTGCACACAATCTTGGAAACTGACAACATATGCATGAAAAATCGCAAAGCAAATCTGAAGGCTTCATTTCAAAGAGTCTTTCTGTCTGCCTCTTTGTGGCATTCAACCAGCCAATATCAGCAAATATTTCCTCCACTGCTGTGCTGTAAAACTTGCTTTGTACTGCTCACCCTGTAGGTCAAAAAAGACTGGAAATGATCCAAAGGAACTGGGCAATTTCTAGGGAAAATGTAATGACATATCTGAAGAAAAGTTATCAACTGATGTTCAGAAATACCTGCTCTCAGTTTCAGTGTTTCCACAAAAAAGTGCTTTTGTCAGGGTTTTGTACTTGTTATTTTTGAGGGATTAAAAAGGTTTTTATTAGGATATTTCATTCTGAGACTTTTCCTCACTAGGATGAGATCCTTGAGGTATTGCACTGAGATATTGATCAGATTCTTATTACTATTCCATGTTATTTTCATCATCTGGGAGAGAATTTGTGCTGAAAAGAAAGATAAAACGAAAAATGAGTTGGGTCCAGCGATGAGCTGTGTGTGTTCTGCATTGAAATGGAAGCAGTCCCAGACTGGCTTTCCAAAATGATTCTGGTACCAGTATCCAACTGGTACCAGATTGGGTACCAGTCATTTCACTGGGCGGCAGGACCTACCTGCATTATAAAAGAAAAGAAATATAAAATCCTTGAAATATAATTATAAAAGTGAAATAATAACAACAAGATATGGCATCTATTTCAAAAACATCATTAGGGGCTCAAGATTGCACAAACTGAAGGGAACTCAAACCGTTGTTTTCACAACTGTGTTATACTCTTCACCACTCCGAAATTTCACTATTTATCTGTTGTTTCATTTTTTTTTTGTACAAGAGTTATAGCTGCTCAGTAGCTCCAGCTAGACCTTTAGTTTTAACAATTCACAATGAATTTTAAAAAAGTTTAAGCACTAAGCACATCAGAGGATTACTCCTGCAAATTCGATGCCAGCTGCGGTGTACTTTCTCTTTGATATTCTGAAAACAACATGATTTATCATTTTTAGTGGCTTATTATTTTAGAAGATCTAAATTTTCATTAATCAGTGTTAGAGCAAGACACTAATCATAAAAGAATCTGAGACTAATGTAAGAAAAATGGAAATAAGCATCTCTGTGATAAAGACCTCAAAACGTCTTGGGATGCAAATAAACATAAGAAGAAACTGCATAATCTCCTACAAGCATTATCCAGGCAGAGAAATCCAATTTTTTCCACATACTCTGAGATGATGAGTTTTAAAACAGTTCAAGAGACAACAGGATAGCTGGACATTTAGAAATCGTGGTTCCAAAGTCTACAAATAATTATGTTTATTTTATATCAGTGTTTGCCAAGGAATTGAATAAATACCTTCATTAGAAGATAGAAGAGATGAGAAATTTTCATTAACAGGAAAGACTGGTATGTGTAGTAGAGGAAAACCTGTTGATAGAACCACTGCCAGCTGGACTGTAAAAATTGAACCAGGGCTCTACTCTGGACACAGGCAGTAGAAATCTTCCCAAGCAACCACCAGACAGTGTTAGCCAATGTCACAGATGGCCCTTCCTTAAACTTGTCCTCATTTGTCACCGCTCTATGAGCAGTCTCAAGCGCAGATTCATTTCATCTGCTTTTAAACACTCAGCATTTAAATTAGTATTGTAACCACAGGAACAGATACTTCCTGAGGCTATTTAGATACAAGAGGTCTGACGTGGCGAGGTGTCTGCCACTCTCCGTGGGCTATAGATCACGACTAACTCCTGGTCTCACTGGTATAATGGCTACATCTCGTCTGTTTATTGCTCTTTGAGCCTGATGTTGAAAAATCCTGCATACTAAAATTGACTGTAAGTGTATGAAATAAGATACTGAGTAATGAGATTTTCATTTATGTTGCTTGGGTGCTAGAATGCTACAGCTTATGCCTAATTATATCTTTACCAGATTTAGCTAAGTCAGTAGGTCAACTGTTACCTTCAGGTGATCAGTTCATACAACCAACTGTGTTGTGTGTAAATAAAGGAGCACAAAGCAATACATTTCATTTCACACAAATGTTTTGAATATTAAATGGCCCCTGGTGACACAAGGGCAAAAGGCTGTCTGCCTGGATAGCTTTCCAGAGTCTTGTTTCTGAGTTTTGGCAATTTTTTCGGATAATTTTTACTGTCTGCACAAGCTAATTTTTTTCATCCCTGATCCTGGTGTTCTAGGATACTCTTCTTCCCTGGATCTCAAAACATCCGTAGATTCCCTAGTTTCACAGTATTCAATGTGGCTTTGGAGCATGCTCTGACCTTGTTCTTCAGTGTGAATCACCTTCTTCCTTCTTTGCTTGGCTCATAAGTTCACCTATGATCCAGACCTCGCACCAGAACTGTTGAAATTCAATAAGAAAGTATCTTTCAGTCATATTTTGAACAACACAAAAAAACTTGCCTTTATAGTTAAAAAAACCCTCCCATCCATTTTAGCTAAAAACCTTTAAAAAGGATTTTTAAAATTATTACGCTTTGCTTTAAATGCTTGATTCTATTATAAAAGAAAAAAGCAAACCCTTCCATCCTAAGCAACAATATGTTCTTGTTCAGAAAACCTTCATTTGCAATCTTGGATCCTCAAAGTCGTGGAGAAAAGAGCGCCATTTACAATAAGGGAAAAATAAAATAATGACTCCTTAGCTAAAGGAGTTATTCTTGTAGCTGCAGCCACCCTCTCTAGCCATGTGGACAGAGATAGCAAGGGTACAAATAACAATCTCCTCAGGATTTTCTGAAAACGCACTTGTTGTGTAGGGGATCCTGCCATTAGCTTTATCCAGACATTCATCTGGATCTTTATCCAGGCTCACAAAACTTCAGGTTGATAAAATTGCTTCAACGCTAATGATTCAGCCCTAAGCTGCAATCTCAGCACGTAGCGTAAGTGAAGAATAGCTGGGTTTGTGATGTGACTGGAAGAAGTCCAAAGCAAACTGCTGTTCCCAAGGAGCCAGTGGCTGGCACTTGGTGTACTCTGGGTCTCTGTTGAACAAATAATACCCCAGCCAGGTGGTAGGTAAAGCTCCACTGCTGGAGACAACCCTTTCTGAATAAATACCAAACTCCGGGACCCAGAGCGTGCGCTAATTAAAAATCCTATAACAGTCTTGGTAGCAGCAAAATGTTCATTTCCACGTTCTGGCTGTCCAACACTCGCTCTTTCATATCTTGTTTATCTTGAAAGTTTGGATCAACTGCTCGTATGACTTGCTCATTAGCGTGAGGCTAAAACTCACTGCTGTTTTAGTGATCTGCTATATTTTTAAGTGATGATTTACGAGAAGGCTTTAATGTAAGAACAGGTAAATGACTACCAGAGAAAAACAGAGTCCTTCCAAAGAGGGAGCTGGGTCTCTACTTGCCTTTCAGTCAGGACATTAACTCACTAAGTAACTAGCGACGTTTTTGCTTTTTACGGTTGCAGAGAAGTCAGCTACTTGCCTGGGCAAGCAGCTGGGAACCGGGCAGGGGGGAATAACAACAGGGAAAGGAGCGACGAGAGCATGGGTATGTGTGGAGGGGAAGGTAGTGTTGCAGGGAGGAGAAGCTGAGCTGAGCTGAACTGCTCAGGGGGTGCAGACTGGGACTGGATGGAGGAGGAGACCATAACTGGAATGATGGCTCAGGAGGGGGAAGAGGGAAGATGGCTGTACTGGAACAGGTCAGGAGGGTGGCAGAAGAGGTCTCTGCTTGGAACAGGCTGGGAGGAGGCTTTGGTCACTAAAGAACATGGTCTCCCAGAGCCTGTAAACGGACCTGTAACTCCACAAATTCTCCTATGGCCTGTGTATGTTGTGGGGTTTTTTTCTGGTTGGTTTTTTTTTTTTTTTTGGGTTCTGTTTTTTTTTTTTTTTGTTTTTTTTTTTTTTTTTTTTGGTTTTTGTTTTTTTTTTTTTTAGTTTTTTTGTTCGTTCCTTTGTTTGTTTGTTTTTTGAAGGGAACACACACAAACATGTAAACACACACCAAAAAAATCTGAAGTCACTGTAAAAGAGCATCAAGATTCAGTGCTCAGAATTTAGGAAATGCCTTTGGGGGGTGTCTGTACAACAGTCCCTAGGCGTACATGCAATATGATTACAGAGGTTTGGTAATTTTACAGGATATAATTAACGAGATAGCGTTGGAAACTGCTGGTCCTTCAAAACTGAGATGGTTTGTAGAGTCCTGTCAGACAGAGTCTGACTCAGTATCAGTCAAACTATACTCAGAAAGGATTCCTGCCCTCTTCACGGACAAGCTCATAAGAGCCAGGGATCAAACATCTGAAAAATCCACAACTGTCCATCTGCACAGCCCAAGTCTTCTCACATTCGTCATTTCCTCATTTCTTGATGCCAGACTCCGGGGTCCCATGTCCCTTCTTCAGGGACCCCTGAGCCCCCACCTCCAAACCCCTTAGTTTACATGGGAGGGTGTGGGAGTACCTCTGCTGTGTCAACAGGAGTCTAACAGCTCCGGCTCCCAGTGCTGAGGCTGCCAGCTGTCGCCTTAGGATCTCTCTTGGGATCAATGCATTTCCAAACATCTTTAAAGCTTTAACATTAAATGCTTTTCTCACCTCTTGGACTTTTACGTTCATTGGAATTTTGAAAATTCAAATATTTTAAAAAGGAGCAGTTATTTTCAGTTGTCTTAAAGTCTGACTCTTGACCTGCTCCAGCTGTGAGAGTCTTAAATTACATTATCCTTCTCTATTTCTTTCAGCCTTATTCAGTGCACAGGATAGATGGTAGCTACTTAATGAAATAATAATTGATATTTGTTTCATGTTTAGTCATTTAGTTTATGACCCTTTGGGTTTTTACTGCATACTGCTGCGAAGAGAGAATTAATATGCTCAGAGGCTTTTCATCACTGAATCTAAATGTTTCACAGATACTAAGGAGTGATTTTTTTATTATGTAAACATTGAATAGTTGATATAAGCACGGCTATGTCCTGTCCTTCCTGTGTTTGGCTTTGTAATTGTGTTTTAATGTACCCAGAGCATGTACTTCAGAACCCAAGTGTAGAATAGATGTATTCTTCATGCTTTGCAGAATTTCATTAGAGAAGAAGGTTACTCGGCTTAAAATACTACATAGGTAATCAGGAAACCTGAAATTTATGATAAGGTTTCTACTGCATACAGATAGATCAAACAGTGTGGAAATCTGAATATTTTCAAGCAAAGAACAATTGCAAGCACTAACTGGGCCCGGAATAAATATATGCTCTACAAGAAAGACTCTACAATAGACATTACAAAAAAGGTTTTGAAATTTTCCTTTTCCTCTCTTTTGTTCCCTTCATTGTACTGTAGAAAACAAACAGATGTTAAGGTACAGGCAGGGCACCCCTTAACTCAAAAGCTGGTATGGCTCTGATAAGATTGATTTACATCTGTGTATGTAGGTGAACTGTTAGGTACTACGTCTTATAAGGTAAGTAATTGCCCTTGAAGGAACTTTCTACAGAATAATGCAACACAGACCAGATACTTAAAAAGACCTTTCTAACTAAAATGCCTGGAAAAAATGATTACTCACTGAAAGACTTTTTTTTAAAAAAAAAAAAAAACAAAAACAAAAACAAAACACAAGCCCACAACTTTTTTTTCCCCTCATGCTCTCAAAACGGTTAGCAAAATAATGTTTGTTTAAATTTTCACAGGGAAACAAATCACTCATATGAATATAAGAATATAAAGCATCATCCAAGTAAAGCAAAACTAAGAATGACAATTCCTTTCATTCTTCCATTAGGCTTAAATTCCACATTTAGGCAAGGGAAGGAGAACAGTGAAGAGCAGAAATCACAAGAAAACAGTCTGGGATACTCAAGGTAGAATCAAGCCTGCTCTTTGCTGGTGCTTTAATCAGCCTTTAAGAAACCCATGTTCCTCTTCTGGCAATACAAATTACCAAGTTTCAAACTTTTGTCTCCAGCGCCATGGTGTTTAGCCATGTGTCTGTAACAGATGGGCAGACTGTGCCTATATATACCCGAGTCGTGGACCTAAACCTCAGCCTCTCATTTTCCAATATGATGAAATCTGCTGCTGTTATTGGCTCCTTATTTCAGCTGTACTAAGTTCAGCATCCCTCTGTCCAGTCCTCAGCCCGCGTCTTTCAATTCGTCTTTGTGTTGTGTGGCGAGGTTGATAACGACATCTGCCCATAAACATCCAGCCATTCTCCTCTTGCAACTTCTACTTATTCCTTTTACCTGTTGTCCCATATGATTCTATTCTTGCTTTTAGTTTTTGGTGCTTTCTAGATTATGGCCCCAAATTTTAGACGCAAAATGAAATACCTCAGCATGGTATTCTTGTTCTTATAGCAGTATTTAGAATATTACAACAAAATATTTTCTTAATACAGCCTTGCATATGTGTACATGTACTTACTTCTGCATACAAATGAGTTAACTGAAAGCATCTTCCCCAAGTGTTTGAAGTCAAAACTCATCTCTACATATGATTAGTTCACATTTTTCTCCTCTGTACATTATTTGCCTTTGTCTTCACTGAGATTCTTTTGCTATCGTTACCGATTTTCTTATCTGTCTTAAATCCTTCCGATAGTCTTCATTTTTCCCATCAGATTTGCCTATTTAACTCAATTAGCCTAAATAATTTTGCATCCTCCGTATCCCTTACACCTCTTCATTCACCTGCTCTTCCAGGACAGCAGCAAACATTTACTATCATGATTCCTCAAAGAGCCACGAGGCATCTGCATTTTAACCTACTTCTCTTGCTTCCTCCTGACCTGTCACTGATCTTTTTTTGTCACCTAGCATCTGTAGCATCTTTCCTGCTCCTGCCCAAGCAGCATGCTCATTAACTAGGCTACTGAACATGCAATGTGCTTTGCTGTGTATAACTCCAGAGACCACGACATTCATATTTGGTAGCAACAGATGTCCAAAGCCCATGTGTTTCTCAATTTAAGAGAGGGTAAGGTGGGGACAAACACAGTGCAAGATGAAGAGGCATTACACAGCCCTGCGCAAAAGCAAATAAACAAACTCACATACACCCACCCCCTCACACCCCCCCGCCTTTAGTTCCTAAGTGACATGTAAAAAGATTTAGTGGTTCTCCTTAAGCCAAGCAACTTCCAAGACTGTCAGGAACTCATGAAAATCAGGGAGCTGTGGCAGTGAGAAGTGATAGAGGTGAGCACAGCAAGGGGTAAGGGCCTGAAGAAATGACCTCACAGGTGGGTGAAGTATGGACTATTAATAGGTCTCTGAGAGAGGGAGATGTGACCTTTGAAATAAGCTCTTGTAGAAAAACCGGGGAGGCAGGGTTGGTATAAATGCATATATAACATTTGACTTAAAAGAATGTTTTGTCAGCACTAGATTTCAATCTCTGCTTCAGATGCTTAGTGCTTTTTTAGAAAAAAATCTTGTCACTAGAAGGTTTGTTTTAAAGTTATGGTTTTTTTTTTTTTTTAATGAAACATTTGCACTTTCAGTTAAGGAGGGAATTTAAATTGCTGACAATTATCTTAATTGAAGTGAAAACCTGAGAAGATCCTATGAGGAGAGAATTTCCCTGGTGAGACTTGTGAAACACAGCTGGGCTTAAAAGACAGGATTAGAAAAAAGTAATCAAAACATGCAGGAGATGTGACTGTCAAGTGAACCTCTGGAGCCCAGTAGGACAAAGTTCTGCACAGGCTACAGCTCATGTTTTGAAGTGCTGCAAATCTTTGAAGCCCATTCAAAGGAGCCGTGGAGCAAATTAGACTTATCAAAACTAAAGGAGAGGTCTTTGTTAGGAGGAAACAGTGAGTCTCTGCTAGGAAGACTGAAAGGGGATTCATACCTCTGATGAACCATGCTGAAAAATGCCAGATCTCTAAGTTTTGCAGACCTAAATAGCATGATATTTTTATTTTTCCATTCATATTCTCCCTTAAAGGGAGGTGACATTACAAAAAGCAGACTAAGCAGCTGAATGGGCGAAGACGTTTTCAAAAGGATTTCAACTTGGGTGATCATAAGGAAATTAAATGAGCAAACGGTTTGGGGTGAAAAGGAGTCAAAATGGGCTTGGGAGGCACAAGAAGGTGCTTGTCACATGTGCAGTTATTGAACTGCAAAAGCTGTGGGCTTCCTCATTGCAGGCGTACAGCCAGCCATTGCAGAGGGGACTAAGAAGAAAACCCAGAAAATCAGGTGTCTAAGAGCAGTCTATGAGCAAAAGCTGCACCATGGCTTCTGTGAGGAAGCAATGCCCTCATATTGCTGACGTGCGATGGCAGCTGTATTGGGATGACAAAACAAACTGGATTCAAAAACCTGCTCATAAAGTATGGGCACCAGAGACTGACCAGCCATGAGGAAGCAACTAATTGTTTTCTTTTTCTCAGCATATTAATTCTTTTCTCCACTATTTGGGATATAGAATAAGATTTTTACTGAATTGAAATTCAGCTTTTCAGCACTTCCATTTTAGGGATTTTGAAGTGAGTCAGTAGAGCATGCATCTTTTCATTGTGTTTTCTCAGGTTGTTTCAGTCTTAGGCTGACTTACAGGAGAAGTACTCTTCCTCTCTTCAGAGCAAAAACAAAGCAATTGTGAATTGTTGGCTTGATTTTTCCTCTAAAAGCAGTTGAGAATGCTGTTCCAGCCAGGCTCATCAAGAACTTGGATAGCAAGATGTGAGTAGATTTTCTGCAGCTAACCTTTGGCACAAAATGAAATGAATACTGGGGGCCAACACTTAAAAGGTGAACTGGGCTGTCACTACAGAATGCAGTAATTTTTCCTCACCTTCATTGATTCATCTACCAAGAAGTAAAACCTTACTGAAAGGAAAGAGTCAGGACTCTACTTTGGCTGATGTGGTGTTGCAGATGGATTTGGCACATACAGCTACTACTACTGTAGTTTTACAATCCAAAATAAAATCTCTTTGGAGATGGAGGTTTAGAAATAAATGTTTCAACTAATTAAGCCTAATTCTGTCAGCCTGAGGTGGCTGATTAGTGTAATATGCACAACTGTAAGCAGAAGACTCTACAGGATCTCCAGGGGCTCACAGTAATTGAGTATGAAGTACGAATGAGAGCACTCACAGGCAGGGGAGAGAATGCAAGTTAGTGTAATAAGAAGCTGAGGCAAGGCAAACCAAATTCATTACTTCCATAAGAGCCGGAGGCATGGTGGGTTTACACAGTCCCTGTATGACCTGATTCTGAGAGAGGAAGAAGTCTTTTTGGTCCAGAACTGGATTTACCCAACATTGTCAAGCATACACTTAACAGGAAATCAGAACCTGGCAGAAGATGAGAGTGACAAGGACCATAACTTCTCCTATTTATAGTGTATGTTAATCAACTTGCTGTTGGAGTCACCAGGAAACAGTGTTATACAACTGGATTAAATTTGCTGAGACTGATGAGGTTTCTCTTTCTGCTCGCCATGGTGCAGCTTGTGCCTCAACAGGGTGTCAGATGCAGGGCACCAAAGTGGCTGCAGTAGAGAATAAGGCAGACATTTCACATAGTTAATTTATATTCGGGCTTTGAATAACTTTAAGAATATGCTCACTAAAGGTAATGTGTCAGATTTCAGTAGCTGACAAAATAATCAATGTTTGAAAGAGGGATGTCATTTCTCCAGAATGGAGAAGGAATGAAAAAGCCTCAACCCATGATCATCTCCAGCTCCCAAGTATGGTGTCACTCAAGCTGATTAATACAATATTGTAGCTGACTGCATAGAGGTTTAACATCCAGGCAAGCTGCCTTCTTGCTTTGTTGTTGGTTATACTGTTTTGTTTTGTTTATTTTGACTTGATACCGAGGCTAATAGACAGATGGTCAAATGGCAGTGCTAACAAGCCTTTGTTCTGAAAAGTCAGTGAGAATTAATTACAGAAGTTTTCTTTGGTTTGAATATACAAATACAGCTGCTTGATACGTCTGGTGCAAGTGTCATGTGTATCTGCATGAATGGTTATATTTTGGAGTGATCTTCTCTAAATACAAAACTACAGGTGAATTCTTTACAAAGTCTTTTTGTTTTCTACAGAGATACAGTACAAAAAGCTCTGAGAACTGCCTCTGTAGAAAAAATCCTGATATACAAAGACATTTGTTTTGATCTCTGCATGAATCTATAAAAATTGTTCAGACTTTTCTAAAGGCTCTTTTGTCTAACCATTATGTCATCTTTTGTCCTCTACTACTCTGCATCCCCTCTACTTCTCTTTCTCTGTCTTGTGGGCTCTGAAGACATGAGAGCTTTCAGAAAAGCAGCAATACTAATGGAAGGCAATTTGGGGGAGTATAATCTCCATCTGTATCTACTCCAATAACCTTCATGTGTGCCACAGCATGCCCTAAAATTAATGTCACTTGTAGTATATTTCTAAATGTTGGGCTGGGAGAATTTTTTGTAGAAGGCACAGTGTGATCAATCTGGACCACCTCCAAAAGAACTGGTATTTCTTGGTGTGAGGAATTCTTTATTTCAGAGACAAGATAGACTAGCAAAGCTTGCAAAGGTTTGTGTCATTGCATGAAAAATGTGAGTGGACAGTAGATCACACCTATGCTATATTTTCTGAAGAGGTTTCATGTACCATCTTCTACCTATGAAAATGTTTGTAAATGGTTTACTTTTAAGCTCTATTGTAGGAATGAAAGACTGTCAAAAAAAACCCCATGAAAAATGATAAATTGCAAAAAAAAAAAAAAAATCAGAGAGATACTAGTTGTCAATGTATATGAAATATCACCTCAATTCAGCAATTTCTAACTTTTCTCAGTATCAGAGGAATAAGAAAAGGTGTCATGAAGTCCGCTTCAGATCTTAGGAAGCAAAATTTCATACCTTACCACATCTTACCATACCACTGAGGTTTAAAGACAGTGAAAGGAGTAGGAAATAAGAAAGAATTATTTAAACTTTGGTCCTTTTTGGTTTGCATTTATTATTTTTTTATAACAAGATCTGAGGAAAAGAAGTATCAAAGAGGATGAAGTGCTCCTTTTGGCCACGTGAATTTTTAAGGAAATCTACTTGTAAAAGATTATACCAACATCTTGAAGCATCACCTATTGCTATGTAACCAACAGAGACTTCAACAACTGGAATTTGAAACAAGTTCACCCACACTTCCACTCCAATATTTTTCTTGTAGTATTTCGTGTCTCACACTGGGATTGTAATACATATGCTAAGCATAACATCATGGACTTGGTATTCAACATGTTGGAGTCCTTCTTCAAAGAATAGTATATCACATAAATGCTTACATGTCCAATTCCTTTATTTATGAGTTCTGTTAACTGCAGCATAGAAGTTCGCCACTAAGCATCCGATGACTGTTCATAGTCACACACATAATGTTAATCCCTCAGTGTCAGTATACGTACTGCACAGTATAACAGAAAGCATTCAGGCAGAACTTTCCAGTTGTCTTTATATAAGGTTTATACCATCAGATTGGCTTCTGATAATTAATGCAATGGTCAGTTCCTTCTGAAGAAAAATCATTAAAAGAAATTTCACAGAGACAGGGTGTTAGGACTTGAGCATTTTGGTAAAAGAGAATGGATTTGTCATCAATGGACCAGGATGGGCGCAGCTTTATTTGGTTTATGTGGCAAGGTTTTTGATAGCAGGGAGGATGCAGGCATGGCTTTTGTAAGAAGATGCCAGAAGCTGTCTCCTGTGTCAGATTGGAGCCAGTTACAGCTGGCTCGAAGACGAACCCACCACTGGCAAAAGCTGAGCCCATCAGCAATGATGGTAGTGCTTCTGTATTTAAGAAAGGATAAAAAATGCTGCACAACAGCAGCCAGGAGAGAGGAGTGAGAATATGTGAGATACACAGCCTTGCAGACACCAGGATCAGTGAAGAAGGAGGGGGAGGAGGTGCTCCACGTGCCAGAGCAGAGATTCCCCTGCAGCCCATGGAGAAGACCATGGTGACACAGGTTTTCTCCCTGCAGCTCAGGGAGGTCCATGGTGGAGCATTTGCTCCATGCTGCAGCCCTTGGAGGACCCCACACCGGAGCAAGTGAATGAGCCCTGAGGGAAGCTGCAGCAGGAGAGAGACTGCACTGCAGCAGGCTCCTGCCAGGAATTTTGGCCCATGGAGAGGAGCCCACAGTGGAAGAGGTTTGCTGGCAGGATCTGTGACTCCAGGGGGGACCCATGCTGGGTCCTGAAGGACTGTACCCCCTGGAAAGGACCCATGCTGTAGTGATTCTTGAAGAACTGCAGCCATGGGAAGGACCTGTGTGGAAGAAGGTCATGAAGGACTGTATCCCACGGAAGGGACCATGTGCTGGAGGAGGGGAAGAGTGTGATAAAGAAGGAGCAGCAGAGACAAAGCATTATGAACTGACTACAACCTCCATTCCCCATCCCCCTGCACTGCTTGAGCGGGGAAGGAGGTAGAAAAGTTGGGAGTGAAGTTCAGCCTGGGAAGAAGGGACGGGTGGGGGGGAAGGTGTTAGATTTTTTCTTATCTCTCATTATCCTGCTCTCATAAATTGGCAGTAAATTAAATCAATTTCCCTAAATTGAGTCTGCTATTCCCATGATGGCTATTGGTGAGTGATCTCCCTGTCATTAGCTTGACCCACAAGCTTTTTGTCATGTTTTCCTGCCCCCATCCTGTTGAGAAGGGGAAGTTATAGAGCAGCTTGGTGGGCACCTGGGGCCAGCCACGGTCAATCCACCACAGCAGGTTAGGTGTTTTATAACTCAGAACACTGTCTTTGGCGTACTGAGAGGCAGGACTAGCTCTACCCTCTGAGCAAAACTTAGCACTCCAGTGGCTGGAAATGCCTGGGTTGGTGCACTGTACTGCCTCATTCTCTGATGAAGAGTTTCCTAGACATATTTTTACTTTTGCAAAATAAGTGGAATTTAGAACATATTACACAGTTATACTATCTGCTTCATTGCCTCCTGGATGAATATATTTTCCCTGCGGCAGTTTCCAGAGACCTGATTCTGACTAAGAGTCTGTTGTATTACATTGCGTTATGTAGGGTGACATTTCCTACTGAGAGGAGGTGACATTTAGATATCCCAGTCCTGCAGAAATTTACACTTATGCTTGTTTTTTAGACCACTTAAGTGAGACTAACTTCATAAAGTTAAAAAGGTGGAGAAGTCCCCGAGGACCAGAGTGTACTTCAGTAATTATTGAATAAAAGTTCAAAAGGCACAACAGCCAGTAACCTACAGCAATAGATTGCCGATGGTGGTGAAGTAATTGACTAATCTGAGTTTTAGAAACCCATGCATCCAGCAACTGCTACTACTGAGAGAGGGCTCAAGTGGTGGGGTGGTAAGGAGTGTTGTACTGTAGCATGGCAGTACTTGAGAATCACTGACTGAAGCAAAAAATTCAAATGATGCAAAAGTCCAAAATTATCAAAATTGTCCAATGCTGCTGGGACCTTGGGTATCATATGGGTTTTCACAGGAAGATGCCAACAAGCACTTTTCTGCACCATCATTTTGTAATGGATTTTCCATAATTAGAAAAAAGCTGCAACAGAAAAGTTGTTAAAGCCATTTCAAAATACCTTGTGTATACTCTTCATCCTACACTTCTGTCAGGCTCCCTTATAATTTTAATCAGTCATACCAGACACAAGAAGGAGAGAGAAGCTTTATCTACTAATATATTTTGACAATCTAAAATATGTCATTTTTCTTCATATATGTAAGTGCCAGAATCTCATGTCTATTTCCTTAGGATCTACTGAGTCCAGAAAGCAGAAGGATTTTCAGATTGGCAAAGGTTTGGTACATCTGTGATTAGTCCTGATAGTTCATGAGATACTGGATGTGAAGTCTGTCATCCATCCAAGTGTTTCCTATTGCCTATGGTACAATGTCTGTTAGTAATCTGTAATTAAAGGCGTTATTGAGAGGACTTGGATAGTAGTTCCAAAAACAGAGAGTGTCTGGAAAAGTGCCATCAGAGTGCTTCTGTCCTCTCTGTTCTGGATTAAGAGACTGAAGCAAATGATTGAGTCTTCATTTCTTCCTGAGGTGAGTGTCTTCTGAACTGTAAAATTGGTGCAGCTACCAGCTCAATATGTTAAACTAGACATGGATCTGGTGTGATGTATGCCTGAGGCTAATCCATCTTCCAGCCAATCTCAGGTTTAGGGAATGCAAATGTGACTGCAAGTCAGCTTTTTCCCATGGTTTCGATGGAGGTGAGGATCTACCTCCAAATGCGTGGTGTTCATGTCAGGAAGTTATACTTGTCCATGACCTGAACATAATGGAGATGGTAACACCCATCCAAGATCTAGGGGATATCCCAGACAGATATGTCAGAAAGGCCATATGACCATGTTGAAGCTGTTGGAGGTCCCCTTCATCTGTTAAAAGCACTGTAGTTCTTCCAATGAATGTGTTGAAACAACACTTTACAAAACTGTCATTAGCATATGTGTGGACAGTAGGTATTTAAAAAAGCATGCACCGTTTGAATGTAGATACAAAATCAATAATTATTCCTTAACAGGTATTTTTACAGCCAGTTCCAGGACCTTTATTGTTGAGCAGGTAAGCATTAATCAGGTAAAAATGCAATTCTCTTTCATTTGATAGAAAGCTCTACATTATGTATACCTTAAACCCATGTCCCCTTGGGCTGTTCGGGGTGAAGTCATAAAAACTATTTAGAAGATCAGGGAACGTCATAACCATGAATGGGGGAATAGTTTGTTCTGTCTGATCGTGCAGACATAGCTTCAGATTTATTACAAAAACAGTGTGAGGTGATCGACAGGTGGATGAGGCATTCACATGCCATTCCCATGGATTTAGTGTGTGCGTGAAAGCTAACATACCTGATTCATGTGGCACAATACCTAAGACTTCTGCAAGCAAAAACATTCAAGTGCTGCTCTATTAATAATATTACTGTTAATCTACTGTAACTCTAGTGGGAAGTGTGTGCATCAAAAATGTTACTGGATATTTGTCTATGTAAATACAATTAATGCAAGATCAGGTTAAATAATTTGGGGGAAGACTGATAAAATTCAGACTGCAGCTAAACGGGTAACAGTTGGAGAGGGTTCGAACAGCATAGAGAATGGGATGCTGTCTATATTCTTGAAATACAGGAAGTGAAAGCTTCGGTTTGGATAGGTTGGTTCGGTAGGTCGGTTTGGATTTCACCTGTACTCCTACCGAGACTTTGCAGCAGTGACAGGGATGTCAAAAAGGATGTATAGAAGAAGACACAATAAAAAACTTGAAACTGGATGGTGAAGACAGATACATTTACAGCCCTCTCCTCCTTATCTGCTTTGGGAACTAAGGGAATTTCACGAAGAGATATTTACTAGCTTTGAAATCAGTACTCCAGTTAACAATAATGTCATAGCGTTCCTGTTTTCTGTTACTCACACCCATTATTCGGTCTTTAGTTTTGCACATTTTGCATATACTGAATAGAGAACTGGATCGGAACATCTGAGTTATTGATTTCCCAGCAATCACAGATAATTGCATTAGCACTGTACTCCAGAGTAGTTTCAGTAACATCATGGCACAGACTCGCCTCCACATGCTGTAAGACATATGTAGAAAACTGTGTTAGAATTCAGAAGCATCGCTGGGATGTTAGGGTCACTACAACTATGATAAGTAGAAAAGTGAGCGTGTGCTGCTGCGTTACTGAAAAATGGGAACTGAGGGAGGTAAGAGAAGTCTGCAAGGATTCTGCATGCCATCCAAACGTGTTTGTGAGAGGAAAAAAAAAACAATTTATCTTATATCAGTGTTCATTATATTAAATAAATCTTCACGAAACTGTCCTCCAGGAACTTTTCCTTAAAGAGTCAGCAAGCTTTCATGTTTGGAAATGCTCTTTAATGTTTGTTATGCAGTGCTTTTGTAAAAAGGATTATTGGAAAGAAATCTAAGGGAGTAACAGCCAAACTTGTTCTCTGTCATGCTTCCTGGAGTTGACTATTGGCCGCTCAGTATCCAATATTTGTCTTAATTGGTGAGATGTCTGGAAGAAATAATTACTAATTAGCTATCTTTTTCATTCTAGAATATGTATCGGGATATGAAGAAAACGCATTTCATTCACTGTATTCTGACTTCATCTTCAGGAGGGCATGCTTACATTTTCACCTCCCAATTCCCCTGAAAGTTCTTGATATATAAAAAAAGTGATCACATAATTAAGACACTTTTACGTGGCATTAAAAATTACTTGCTAGTTTATTTCAGTCACATCTACTTTTTGTTATGAAGAACTTATATATTGTCAGGAAAGAAGATATGCAGCAGATAATACAATACCAGCAGAAATCATGGGGAAAAGCTTGTGAAATTCGTGTTGGATTAACTTCTTATCAAGAGCAGAATAAGAAGTATTTTCTTAGGTCAGGTAAGCATTCCTTCTGACCCAGTGATTATTCACTCTTTATGACTCTTCTCTGAGCAAAGGACTAAAATGAGTTTGAAAAAAACATGTTAAACCTCAAATAGAAGTGGATCCAAACATGACAATTCTGAAATATATCAAAGGAAATAGCACTGACATATCACCTCCCAACCTAGATAGATCAGGAATGATCTAGATCTGAATCTGTATGTACTAAATATTGGAAGTCATTGTTTAATTCAGCACAGTTTAAAGACAGATATCTAAAAAACACTAGTGTGAACACTGTTCCCAGTAAACATCCAGTGAATAAGTTTTGGTAAGGATGACTTGTGATTTACCAATGAGACATGGCACATATATAACTCTCTTATTTTCAGAACTTGTGAAGAACCAAAGCTTTAATTTATTCTGTGCTACAATAAACATCCTATATGCACAGCACTTGCAATTCTTTCTGAAGCCTTTGCTGAGCTCTTATATTTGCTGCTTTTTACAACTCAGGCCTTTTGAAGACGTGTAATATAGAATGAACTATAGTAGTAGCATGAGTCAGCTGTAGCGATGTATTTGAAGAAAAGATTTGTTGACAACCAGAACAAATGGCCACATCAGTCTTGGCATTTTCTATCAGCTGAACAACATTTAGTTCCAAAGACTTAGAAACCGGGCAAGGGCAAGTATATTGGTTGTCATGACCACCGTCTCGGGCAATGTTGGTTGCTCCCTGCCAGATATTGGTAAATCAGCAGGAGACTATCTTATTATCATTAGTTTTAATAGCTTTCTGCATCTTAGCACACCTTATGCAGGGTTACAGAGATCGGGGATTGTGTGCTGATCTCAATTCTGCTCTTGTTAAAACCTGTGTAGGAGATGAGGGTGGCTTTGGAGATTGACACACAAAGATTAAATGGAACATGCAGAAATACACCTAATGTATCACATCAGGGAAAGGAGGAGGGAAGGACAGGAAAGAAGGAAACAATGGTTTAGCTTCCCAACTAATTGTAGTTAGTGGGCACAACAGCAGTAGTTTGTCTTTAGACACGAATGAGTGGCTTATTGACATATGAATGGTTTATTTTTGCTGCTTCTAGACTCGTACAGAGAAAGAAAGGACAGAGCAGGGCAGGAAAAAAAAATGCCAAAGGAATTGCTTGTTAAGGGGGGAAACAAAGTGACAAAGGATGAAGAAAAGGCTGAAGTACTTAATGCCTTCTTTGCCTCAGTTTTTAATAGTAAGACCAGTTGTTCTCTGGGTACCCAGCCCCCTGATCGTCGCCCTGTACTCGGCACTGGTGAGGCCCCACCTCTAGTTCTGTGTCCCATTTTGTGCCCCTCACTGCAGGAAAGACATTGAAGTGCTGGAGCGAGTCCAGAGGAGGGCAACAAAGCTGTTGAAGGGTCTAGAGCACAAGTCTTATGAGGAGTGGCTGAGGGAGCTGGGGTTGTTCAGCCTGGAGAAAAGGAGGCTGAGGGGAGACCTTATCGCTCTCTACAACTACCTGAAAAGAGGCTGTAGCGAGGTGGGGGTCAGTTTCTTTTCCCAAGTAACAAGTGATAAGACAAGAGGAAATGGCCTCAAGTTGTTCCAGGGGAGGTTTAGACTGGATATTAGGAAAAAATTTTACACTGAAAGGAACCGGTTGGCCAGGAAAGTGGTTGAGTCACCATCCCTGGAGGTACTTAAAAGACATGTAGACATAACGCTTAGTGGCATGGTTTAGCAGTGGACTTGGCAGTACTACGTTAAGGGTTGGACTCTGCGATCTTAAAGGTCTTTTCCAACGTAAAGAATTCTACGATTCTGTGAAGGGGAGGGAGAAAGCAAATTCAGATTTCATAGGTAACCAAGGAGAGAGAGAGAGGAAGTGAGGGAGGGAGGGAGGGAGGGAGGGGGAGAGGAGTTCATTTGGTGCATCAATTCATCAGCTTTTTGAACCAATTCAGGAAGAGAGGTTTGGAGACTGGCGAATAGAGGCAAAGATCTTAAATTAATTCTGTGCACTTCCTACCCATAAATGTAAACAACTTCCATTCAGAAAGTGACATTTGTAAGCAGGTTCTTCTACTTTGCTTATTGTTAAATAAGCCAGTGGTACATGCTGAGATACCATGGTGATGTGACTTGCAGTTGCCACAGGAGATCATCTCCTTTGATTTCTCTGAAGGGTATTTTGAATGCAGAATTCTATTATTATTATTTGTCTTATTACATTTGTAATGATGCTTGCATTTTTAGAAACATTCCTACGATCTCTCTCCTATCCCAGTTGCTGTGCCTTTTCTTGTTTGATGGACTTTACCTACCTTTCCTCCTTGATACTGTTAAAGAAGAGGTAATCTTTAAAGTCAGGATGGATGCCTCAGGGCTAGTTACTTGGGAGAAGTTCCCCTCTTGGTGGTCTTAATAAGAATAGTTAGAAACTGTTTTTTTTCTGAATTATTCTTACTTGAAAGATGCTGTAAGTACAGTAGATTTTACAGCCTTATCCCTGCGCTTAGGATGGTAACACACCTTTGCCATTTCTCCAGATGAAATGCCTAACCTCTGAGCTGCAGTCATTTTCCCCACTTGCTCTTCTAGCTGCAGTGGTTTTACATTCCTGACCGACGGTAGCCCAGTTTCAACAGAAAACAGGACATGTCCTACATGGTTTTGAATCCTTTCAGGCAAGGGGTTCACCTATTCATGAGATGAGTGCTCCAGCCAGTCAGCTCTTATGGGAAGGGTGAGCAGTACTAGTACTATCTACAGCTTCTGTCTTGTAAAAATAAAGGTACCGAATCATTAGGTGTCTGGACCTTCTGCACCATACACATACATACCTTAATGATTCAGTGGGCAGCTGGGGACCTGAGGTCTAAGTATGGCAGCTTTTTAGCCCTGTGCTTGGTGTTTCCTGCTGGCCAACAGTTCAGAGGTGTCTGATTTTCTAGGCTGGCTGAAAGGGAGCTTATTTATCCAGCTGACAAGAGACTAGTTCAGAACTCCCAACTTATTTTTAGGTGCTGCATTAAATCGAGCACAGTTGGTCTCCTATATCTGGCTCTGCAAGCTGTTTGGGGAAGATGGATGTTTGGGAAATAAGTTATGTGAGAAATTCAAGGTTTTTGAGGTTAAATAGAAGAATGTCCAGAGATGTACAGATGCAGAAACTTTTAATAAGAAAGAAAAAAAGGAAATTAATTGATTCCCACTAAAGAGCTTGTTCGTAGGTAACTTAGTTGCTCATAGACCATCAAGGGCTTCATTCTGCACTCACTTACCAGGCCCCAGTCCCAATTCATCCTTCTGAAGGGACTGAACGACCACCTAATATCTTTCTTCCTATGGTTTCTGTATGTTTTTAGATCTGCTCTTTCATGAGAAGTCTCGTAAGAATGGGAATTTCTCTTAAAACTTGATATCTCTCTTCTCTCTCATGCTCAGCAGTGATGCCCTTCTGTTGCTGGATGCAGTTCGTATTTCTGCCTTGATATTTTGTCATGTGTATAAGGTATTAAAAAGGAACTAATGGGGAAGAGGGAATCTTTGAATTTCATTTTAATGAAACCTAACAGTTTTCCCATCTCTTCCCACTGCCAATGACATCTATGCCCTCTTATAGCCTTGTTTACCTCTTCTTCTGACAAGTGCTCTCTGCTTTGCCAATCAGCTTCTTTTTAACTGTCTGTTTTTTCAGTTCTAATGGAAAGTCAGCCTGTTATGTTGAGATCATTAAATCTGTTCTTTCTTATGTTTCCTCTTCCCCCCCCCCCATTTCTTTGACATGAAGAGAACTTTGCAGAAGGGTCTGGCAAAAGTGTCAAAACTTCAACCAATTTATTTACTTGTTTATACAAATTCAAATAAAAAGAATACATTATATACAGTAGCTTAAAATGATCTTAATGATAAAGAAATGTATGCAGACACCTCCCCCTCCCAGCTTTCTTTCAAGACTCTGTAGTCTGTGGACTTGATGGTTGCCAAGGTGAATATTTGCCACCTTCTATGTAATTTTTTTCCCCTCTTTGATTTTATACAATTTTTGCAGCTGTTAAATTTCTGTATATCTTCTCTATTGCAGGGATCTTGGGAATCAATATAGCACATTGCTGACTTTCTGCCTGCTCTTAAAAATTCTGATCTACATGATTTTTTTTTTCTGCGCTAATGGTAATTTCTTAAGTGACTGTGAATATGAAGTCCTGTAACAAGTCACCTTTGAGAACAGCTACATTAATCCAAAATTATGTCTTTGTTTGCTTAAGTTGCTTTTTTTTGCTTTCTTATCTAGGGTCTGTTTCTAGAACTCTGGACCCTTTAATAAAATTACACGTACAGGGGAAGGCAAACTTAATTATCTTAACACAGAGTGCTGTGGGCTCAACTTTGAGGGCTCTGGCATCTCAGCTCGTGTTTACTCCAGCATAAGCTGAGAGCACAAGCTGTCATTTAAGACTACAGTCCAACATCCCAGGCAGCTTAATAGCTCTACGGACTGTTCATGTTATTTGAGACACATTTAAAACCTGATCTTGCATGCACCAGGAAGTCAATAGGAAAATTTAATGAAACTCGAGTACCCAGAGATGTAGAAGTAAACATATATAGAAGGATATGCAGGATTAGAGTGCTGCAAGTGTGCAAGGGAGATTTTTGAGAGTATATTAAATTCTGATTTGCGTACCCTTGTTATTCACTCTTTCCCCCATGATTTGCTTAAAATGACACTATAGTATACATACGTGCAAGCTGAAAGTTCTCAAAGAAAATGTAGTCTAGCTGAAATTGGAGTTCTCTGAAGTCGAAATCTTACATTTTAGTATTTTTATCAATAGCCTTTTTATATGATGGGAAACTTAATCAGCAGGCTGGGTTGATTGAAATGTCATATTAAACCTAAATGATTTCTTTTGTGACAGGTGTTCGCCTCACGAATATTTGGATCTGTTCTTGAAATATATTTTCCTGATTTACTTCATTAAGAGATAGATTTGAAATTCACCTTATAATACCTAAATTAAGTAGTCCTAACTATGGAATTCTTGGCTGCTCCGGGCCAAGGGAAGGATTGTGTCTCTATTCTCTCCACTTTGACCTTCGTTTCTATCCTTGTTGAAGACAGAACATGTGTTACCATAGAGAGTTTAGGTTTTGATGAACTGGTATTTTCCATTTGTCAGGAGTTTTCTGACAAGCACCACATGATATGCGTTTCTCACATACCTGAACTCTTCATGCAATCACTGGTGGCTTTGCCTACTACACAAGGAATGCAACACCAAGTGGAGTTAAGTCTTAGATTTTTTCCAGGAAACATTAGCATTCAGTTTCAGCCTGACTATGCTGGCCTTTAGTTTTGAGTCATCAACACATTTAAAGGCCTTCCCATTGAAATTAAGTGTTAGTAAGCTCAGGCAATATTTATTTACCACAAACGTTTATTTCTCTTTCTGTCTCTTCTCTGGTAATGGTATGAATACAAATGAATGCAGTGCCTCATGAAGACTGCACGATAGATCTGTATTTTATTTTTCTGTTTATGTTGTCCTAAAAACAACTTTTTTTTTTCATTTTTTAGAAACAAATCTATACAGTGAAGAGGGAATTAATTAGCAACTTAGTGGGGATATTTTTGTTGAGGAATTTTTCCCATACTTCCTTTTTGACTATAAGAAACTGTCAGGTACTGGGACAGTGCAGATCAAGTTTATCAAGACAGCATAACCAGCAATGAAGCTTTAACATGATTCTTGTTCTTATTGTGCTTGTACATCTGCAGTGTGCCTGCTGAACACAGCACCTTCAAGCAAGCTTATACCTATATCCCTTTTTACGTATAACGCAAGAGTATGTAATAGTGTTTTGATATGGTCTTCCAATAGTTTAAACCCCACACCCCTTACTCCGAAGTTTCCAAGAAAAAAAGGGATGCAATGGAGAGAAGCATAACTTTTACATGCTACAAATCACACCTCTATGTCTGAGACATTCTCATTACCCATATCTTTTTTTCCATAAGCTTTTAGTCTACAGAAGGTTAAACAACAAAGAATTATTTCTCACTTTTTCACCTAAAGGCCTGTTACACTTCCTTTTTCATTGCTCTCTGAAGCAGAAGGGGAAATATTTTTTTTTTCTTTCTTTTGTTTTTCTCTTGAAATGTTTTTCCTGTTCTTCTGAACTTTGATTTCTGGGGATAAATGATAAATGAAGAAATCACTGCTAAGTTCTTCAGAAATAGATTAAGGGGCATGTAAATGTTTTTTAAAAGTCAAGTTCCTCTCTATATAAGTAGTGCTACACCTCCTAAAAGCCTGTCTCTTCAAATTAGAGAAGGCTGAACACAGTTGCTTAGGTGCTATTGTAAAATGTAAAGGTACAATTTATGTTGGGAAAAGTGACTGTGCTGATCTGGGATAAAGAGAGGCCCAGGTGGCTAAGCAGGTGAGTGACCTCCTGCCACCATAGATGAGGCTGATTCTTTGTGCCTTGCATTGAGCAAGACTTATTGCTAATAGAAAATAATTGCAGCAACCAGCAGAGAGATCATTTCAAACTATGCCAGAAAAGAGCAAAGGGAGGAGCTGGAATGGAAAGTCCATTGAACTGATTGACTACAGTCAATCCTTTTTCAAAGAATTTGTCTTCATGAGTGCAGGAACCCTGACCCCTGTGGTAGGAGGCTCGCAGAATTCAGTGCCAACGATTCCCACTCCTGAACAAGAATCTCAAAACATCCCCGTGGTTACCAGACATGGTTTGAGAAACAGCACAAGATAAACTGGCAAATCTGTGTATGCTGCCGTCAGTGCTTCAGGCATAAATTAAAATTTCAGTGTGAGTTACCAATAGGCATTTTTTTTTTCTGTTTTAATTGGGAATGCATTTGGCATTTCTCCAAGTCTGAAGATGATAAGATTTGTCCTTCTCCCTTTCATTATTTAATTAGTAACATGCTCATGCCAGTCTGTTTCTCAGACTCCTACACAGTACTGAAGTATTTGAGGTACAGCTCTGGAAGGAAATTGTGTGCTTGTTTTTTAAATGTTCCACCGCAAATAAAGACTTTAGTCCCACGGGAGTCTGACCTTCCAATGTAAAAAGTGGATTTACTGCACTTATTTGGGGGAGACATTTGCTTAATCCTCCAAAAATCCTTATGATTTCAATGCCCAAGAGAGGCCAAAAAAAAAGAACAAAGAATATTTCTAAAAGTGTCTTTTGTACTTCCATCACTAGTTGCTTTTCTAAGCTCTATATTTGGTGTAATTCATTAGAGCTACTTTACATGTTGTTTCCTAAAAAACTGTCTTGGTGGAGCAGTTCTCTCCCAAACAAGAAATGAATTGTTAAGAGCAGTAATGAACTGAACAAGGAGGGAGGCAGCCTAAGGGAACTGAATCTTCTCCCCCATTTACACAGCCTGGTGGGGAGCATGTTTTGTCTAGTGAGAAGAGGGAAGAGAAGCTGCTCTTGAAGTGGTGGGTGACCTCTTCCTCCCTATCATGACTGTATCATGATTGCAACCTGCTCTTGGAAGGGGATGGATACTGACACATCCTGATACCGTGATATCCCCCTGACACCACTCTAGCTGAATTAGCAAGGGTTATGCATTGTTCAACACAAAATATGAGCTGTCAGGAGATATGCACTCCAACATATGCACTCCAGCATAGGACATATACACTCAGATGTTCTCGTCGCAGGTTTAGGGAATGTACCACACCTTGAATCCTGGTTTAGTCTGAGCAGCTCTGTGGTTGGAGGAGAAAAGCCTAAAATGCTTGTGTTTCATACAGTTATCCCCTGCAGCAATTTTGAAGGCGATAATAAGGTAGACAATTCAGAACCATTTAAAATTGTAAGTCATGCCCTAAGAAATAATCCAATTAGGTTTTAATAATAATGTAGGGTTGGGTTCTTTTTTATGGTTTTGAGTCTTCAAAATTAATTCCTGTAATATATTCGAGCTCTTTTCCCCCTTGAGACTGTATATTAAAAATTCCTCTTTATTTTTAATTGAGCTTGAGATTTCAGCTAATAGCCCACCTCTTGAAGTAATGCAAGAAGCATTTTCAAATGCCATATCACTTAAAATGAACATGATGTTTGGGAAAAAACCCAAGACAAAGTACTTGAACGAAAGTCTAGTCGTCTGCTGAAACTCTAGCTCTGTGTTCCAGTAGGAATAATGGGAGTGGGAGAGCACGTTAATTACTTTAAAAAATTGAAGTCGGTTAATTTATGAATAGGATTGCATTGTGTAGGGTGTCGGTTACGTTTTCTTGTTGCATGCAGTACTGGATTTACATGGAATAATGCAGGAATACTGTTGATTTCCTGCAGAAAATTTGGAAAAGGATTAAAACTCACCTTAAAAATAATCCACATATTGAATCCAGTAAATGCTGATAAGTGCCTGCCCCAGAGTTCTGGTGTCCCTGCTTATGGAAGGAAGGATTCCTGGTCATGCTGCTGGGGAAGAGATTTGTCTTTGAGAATAGTTTGAAGACCTGCAAGTTTTTATGATTTATACACCACTGATACCTGCTGTGTATGAAAATGTGTCTTAAGTACCTGTATCCTCAGCTGTGCGGTCTGGTTGAGAAGTGCTTAATGGGAGGCTAGAAGTAATAGACCTACTCATACGAATAAGTGCGACTCAGAGAGAGAGTTGTTGAATTGAGCCCTTTGGGAGGCAGAAGTCACAGACTGAAAGTTAATGCTCTGAGCATTATTTGCTTTCTTGAGACTGTAGGACAAATACTCCATATGTTTCCCAGGAAATGTGCTACTCATTCTGACTGATTCCTGGCTTCAGCTGATCCAGCCGCCTCATCACTGTCACCATGCTGAAACGCAAACATACTGAGCACAAAAAGGCTGCCATCATGTAGGAAACATTGTAATTCAATAGAGAAAAATTAGTCATGCAGGTTCTGCATTCCAGTTACCTTACCAAAAAAGAAAAAAACACAACACGAGAGCCCAGTGCCTGTGCTTTCCTGTGTGTTCTGCTTGAATGAGAAATGAGACTGCAACCTAAGGAAAAATAATCTACTTTTCAAGTTAATGTTCTACTGATACTTGACAGCTAGAAGTTGGAGATAAGCTATCTATCTCCGATATTTAAATGTCTGCAGTATCTGAATGTCTAAGCATCTGTATATAACATGCAAAACCCAAGTTCTTTTCTTGAGACAAAAAGCTCCAAGTTGCCTTATTTCAGCTGTAGGCTTCAGCCAGACATTAAAAGCAGCCCACAGTTTTCCTCCATCATGTGGGTCTGGATCAGCCGGCACTGGCCAGCTCTTACTGCCAGGTTCCCAATGCATTTAGAAACCTGACTGGGGGTTTTTAGCATGGGGCTGAAGATTCAGCACTGTATGTGCTTAAAACTTTGCCTTAAAGTTAAGTTGCAAACCAAAATTTTGTTATCTATGCAAACATAGCTAAAAGACTGTTTTATATATGGTTATACAAGGAGCCTCTAGTGAAGAAAAGCTGGGTTACCATAAGTAAGCAACTCAAACCCTAGATTACTGTACCTAAACTGAAGCTGCCTCTGCTATATTACATTAGTGTCTACAGCAGCTAAATATAATGTCTTTCAGTATCCCTCCTTTAAGTAAGGAAAAAAGCCAAGTTTTCTTTCTGTTACAGAACAGTTAAAAATAAATAATACATATGTAAAGCAAGAAAAAAGGTTAAACTAAAATAGAAAATATTTGGAACAAAGGATGGGTTTTGTCAGAGTTAAGTTGATGGTTGGACAAGATGATCTAAGAGGTCCCTTCCAGCCTAGGTGATTTGGTGATTCTATGATTCTGTGATCATCAGGATGATCCTTGCTAACATTTCTTGGATCTTATATCCAGCATGATGCACGCCAGTCCCAGGCTAACTCCATGTAGCCATGATTTTTTCCACTAGTATCTCAATATATTAAGTGTATCTAGGTGATCTAGGGGCATGAACAGCTTGTGTTATGTGCATGAGTATTGGACACAAACTACTCACAGTTATGTGCAACTGACCCTGAAAATGTTCAAAGACTGTTGTCAAGCAATTCACTATAATCCAGGATACTGAAAATGCTCCTGTGTAAAACAGGTTTTCAAAGAGGCAAGTACAAGACAGAAAAAAAAAAAAAAAATTAGCTGTCTGAATATATATATTTGGTGATTTTTTAGATAGTCAGGTAATGAGAATTTAGATATCCAGGATACTTGTGGATATCACACAAGACATGCAAGAAAACTGTGTCTTTCTGAAGAGGCAGCTGGAAGCCAGCAGGGCTAACTGAGGGTCTCTAATGCCTATGCTTAGGAAGCTAAATACCAACAACAGTTTCAGTTAGAACTGTCTCCATGGCTTGTAGTTATACATAGATTTTTTTATAGTGGCCCATCTCCTGAAGATCTTTTAAAACAGATTTTTCTTTTCTTATAACATCATACAGTAACAACATGTAGATCTAAAGAGAAAAGGATGGTTCCATATATTTTTAATTACATCATACTTAACTGGGTTATGTTTAGCCAAAAAGTGAAGAAGTATTTTTCAGTTTGACTAAGTAAAATACTTTCACGGTTATGTGATTTGCTTTAATATTCTTTTCACATCTTCTTCTGTCCTTCTTAAGATATTAAAATTAAACTAGGAAAGTTGAAGCCTCAGGATTTAATTTAATTAGGTTTAGTTGTTTTTTTCCCCCTCCTTTTTAGTTACATTTAACTTCTTTGACAATTTATATCAATTGTCTGTAATGTTTACAGTTCAGCATTACAGTGGTAACCAAATAATTAGGGGAAAGAAAGAGAAGGAATACAAATGGAAAGGAAAATGCAGATCCTGCATTCATGGATTGCACTATTCCATTAAGCTGCTGGGGAAGATGTGAATTGTGGATGGAACCAGTAGCTTAACATCAATTGAATCAAGATTTTACATCTTATGAGAAGACACAGACAAGGAAGTGATATTACTGCATTCTGGAAAAGGAAAATGATGGCTTTGCCTAGAGTAGGCTCAAAAAGAGGACGTGACAGCTGTCATTAGGAATGTAAACTCCAGAACGCAGTCCTGGATAGCAGGAAACTCCAGCAAGCTCCTTATGACAGGCCAGTTAGAGAATAAACACCTCATGAATAATGATACCAAAATCCAGTGCTCAGATCTCAAAGTTTAACGAAGGAAATAAATGCTACAGTCCTCACTTTCAAGAAGGGGAAACACAGAACCAACCAACGTGAAGAGAAGAGGAGGAAGATCTCTGCTGAGTGCCCGCGTTGTGTCAGGTCACCATGCAATGGGGGGTTAGCTAATCTGTTGCAAGAGAGATGCTGTTTTCTGCAGCTACCAGACCCAACATGTGGAAGAAAAGACAGGTGAAAAGACAGCCTCTGCCCACGCTGTGTTCATAGGGTATGGAAGGAGGATTCTTCCTTGCGTTTTGTCTCCAGTACCATTTCTACACCATTTTCTGCAGCCCAGAAATTAAAGTCAAGAATTGGACTTCATCTTTTGATTTTAAAGGCTATGCAGGCTGACACACAGACTTTGTTCTCCTGTGATGAATTTCATTCACACAGGGTGTTATTCAGCTGGTTTAAATAGTCAAAAGTTACCCAATGAAACAATTTTTTCCCTCTCAATGTAATGAGTGAAGACGATACTTACAGTGCTTAAAGGTAAAGAAAATCTTAGGAAAAGTGTATAACGTACAGCACAATTAGTATAAAATCCTAAAATCTAGGACTGTGTCAACAAAAGAAAAAGACTTTCAACAGAAAGTGAGCATCTTAGTTTGCAATTTTTTCCACAGTCTAATGATGGCTTATATGATGCAAACTAACTTAATTACATGATTAACTAACTCAATGCTTAACAAGTGGACCTGTTATAACAAATATTAATAAGTCCCTATTAATCAATTCTGTATTGCAATATTTTCTTTTGGTAGGACAGAATATTCAAGTCTCAAAGAAAAAAAGCAAAAATTGTCCCTTTTTCCTCTTTATGACTGCTCCAGTCCTTTCCATATAACCATCATCCTCCAAGTATTTGAATCCTTCCAAAATTTTTCATCTTCTACAATAGCCATGATAGTGAGCCAGGAGGCTGCAATTAAAACAAATTTCTCATCTGCTTTTTATGCTATATAATAGAGATATGTAATTATGTTCTAACAATATATGTGATTGTATTCTTGTTTCCTATCTTATACATCACTGAATATTGTACCAACACTTGGCAACAAAAGGACAAAAAAATTCAGGAACATAAGAACTAAGTATTAACTAATCTAGTCCTCACGTGCATCGCATATGGACCACATCCTCACAAATATTTTCACTGAAGCAGAAACATGGACCTGTTGGATCGAGTCCAGAGGAGGGTCACAAAGATGCTCAGAGGGCTGGAGCACTATGAGGACAGGCTGAGAGAGTTGGGGTTGTTCAGCCTGGAGAAGAGAAGGTTCCAGGGAGACCTTATAGCGGCCTTCCAGTACCTAAAGGGGGCCTACAGGAAGGATGGGGATGGACTCTTTATCAGGGAGCATAGTTATAGAACGAGGGGTAACAGTTATAAACTGGAAGAGGGGAGATTTAGATTAGCTATTAGGAAGAAATTCTTTACCATGAGGGTGGTGAGACACTGGAACAAGTTGCCCAGGGAAGTTGTGGATGCCCCATCCCTGGAAGTGTTCAAGGCCAGGCTGGATGGGGCTTTGAGTAGCCTGGTCTAGTGGGAGGTGTCCCTGCCCATGGCAGGGGGGGCTGGGAACTAGATGATCTTCAGTGGTCCCTTCCAACTCTAACCATTCTATGGTTCTATGAAAAAAAACCCAGAGTCTCTTGAAATGGAAGAAAAGCGGTAATTCTGACACTTTGAATTAAAAACTGGTCCAGAATCAACCCGTGGAAGCTGAATGAAATTTGCTCTGGATATCCATTTCTGAGAACAACTATATTGCAGTTTTACGATAGTGGTTAAAGAAATTATATAAATAAATTTCCATAAAAATGTTTATGTTCACATTCTGTCACTGCAAAATGACAGTTTTCACAACAGAAAAAATGCCAAGAAGTTGTTTTGAATTTCAAAATTTAGTCACCTCCTGTTCAGAATAAATTATGTTTTCCTTTTTAAAATACATGAGTGTCGTGCAGGGGGGGAACCTACTCTTGGTCAACTGCTTCAGAAAATACATTTCTATTATTCAGAGGACATTGTCTCTTGCCTTTAAATATTTATTGAAATGCTGAAGTTCTGAGTTGTTCAGACTTCACTAAAAATATTGTATTACCATCTAATTTTATTTTAGATAGTATGTATTTTATGGCTATCTGATCTTTCAGTGATCTTGTGAAGGTTTTATTTACAAGGTTTTCTTCATGTTTTTAAAAAGTATGTAGATTTCCAGATAAAAAACTCTAGTGTAAATGCATTTAATTATTTTATAGGAATTCCTTTGCTCCCGTGGAGGTGGGCATGCAATTACTGCTTAACCCAAAATGTTATATTTTCAAGAGGGCTTTATACAGGCATTTACTGTGCACCTATTCATTTCTGTATACAGACTACAGGAGTTAGGTATGGAAATGCAGTAATCACTGGTGTTAACGGATTTTTTACTAACAAAGAAACTCTTGTCATTTACTTTTGCATACAATAATGTCTAGTGCCCTCTTAAATGAATTGATTGTGGGACTTCTGGAAGATCCATGTATGGAGATCATAAAGGTTGTTTGGGAGCCTAGCTATACATTTGTACAAGGGGGTCATTTTTCTATGTTCACTTGCATGGACATGACCTTGCACTTCCATTTATAGGTGGAAATAAGGTTGATGTCTACCTAATTTCAGAAATGTATCAAAGCAGGATTTTTTACTACACCGTTGGCATAGATTTATAGGCAGAAAAAAATGGATGGAACTTTTGATGGGACCTTACTTGTTCTTTAATTATTGTGTCTGTTGCTGCTTGGAAAATAATTTATAGTCTGCTTGGGACTGCAAGCTGGAAAAAATGCATTACCTCTTATTTTGCGCATTCATTACAGTTTTGAAAATGAGCATCAGGTTCACTATTGAACAGAAATTGAAGTTGTCAGAGCAATGCGCTTGGGAATTGGTTATGGAAAGTAAGACAATTTTATCTTTAATGAATATTATGCGATCATTGGCTTTGTTGTTCACATGGGACAGAGAAATCACCTTTAGTAGATTACACAGCTAAACCAATTTACATAATAACATCATATGCATTAAAAATACATTGCCCTTGTGGAGGCAGGGTTCACCTGTTGGAGAGATAAAAATAACTACTACAAACCGGCATTTCGCAGCTACACAGATCAGTAGGGATCGCAGAATTCTCTTGGACAACAGCTTTAGTAGATTTCAGCACTAAGCCAATTTCCTGAAGCACATTATGCACTTTGAACAAGTTTGCTTTTTGAATCATACATGGCTCTCTCAGGAGGCAAGTTAAAATATATTTAATTCTGTTAAAACTTTTCCTACTAACTCAGATCACAAGGGATCATGTAATCCTATGAAAATGGTCATTACGGAGGAAACTCGATCAGTAAACTAATATTCCTAAATAAGCTGGTACGCTTGGGGCACACATATGCATTATATTGATATTTCTTCTTAGTAGTCAGTTGTGACTTTTTTCCAGAGTTTAAGCAAGTTACCAGAAAGAACACTACCACAGCCTTGTATTAGAAAATTGGAAGATGTGTTTTGGTTGATGACCATCTTTCTCAAAGAAGGATTTTATTTCACTTGTGAATCATTGCTTTGCCTAAACCAAGAGGAATAGGAGTCCTGGAGTAGCTCAAGGACTGGATTCCTGAAATTGCTTGGAATTCTTTATGTTTTTCTCTATGACACTTAGAAATTACATGATTTAGTTCCTCTAAGAATCCCCAAGAACAGGATTCAAAGTGCTCTGTCCAGTTACCAGCAGAGGGGCTAGGGGAGCAATCACGTACAGGGATTTTTTAAGCCAATCTCTGAGACGCTGAGGAGAGGGTTGTGTAAATAACCTGGTTTACTCCTCTATTTAGTCAACAAATTCTTAAGAGGATTTACCCATAAGCATCCTACCCCAGTGTTCCTCATGAGTAGACTTCAGTAGCCCCTGGCAATGTTTTTACATAGCATCTTATAATGAAAAATTGTGAGTTAAACTAGATTAAGAAGCAAGTGTCCTCAGGACTGGGGCTATGTTACATATGCCCAAAAAAGTTGAGCAGGGTAGAATTTAGAAAGCTTGATAAGAATTACTGTCAGATACGGGGTTACAAAAATGTGCTGCTTGGAGCATATTTTTACCCATATGTTGTTACTGAGTTGATACTGAGATTGTTGCCTAATGTAGGCAGGCTGACAATACAGTCACCGTGGTCCAGGCTTTCTCACAGAGACAGCAAGAGACCCTCTCACCCAGGGGGGATATTAAAATGTTCCATAATTTCACAGGTTCTTCTGAAATAAAGCTTGTACATCTAGCAATAGATTTCAATAGCTGCCATCTGTACAGCCCTCAGTGTGCTTTTGCCAGTCCTTGATGCTTGGGGCCCTTCATTACTACAGACCTGACATGTTCTGGCTGACCCACACTCAGGGTCTTAACATTTTCCCATTTTTGTTACTGTCCCCTCTGTGGGGTCCCCATCCCTCCAGTATTTTTGTGCATATTTACATTAAACCAATTCACCAGGCTATGAACGAGAGTAGCTGAGGCACAAGCATACATTCCCACCTGCCCTGGAAGCGGTGAGCACAGGGATGGTGTAGGAGTTAATGAGCAAGCTTCCCGTTCAGGGCAGGATCAATCAGAAATAACTCACGTCGGAGGCACAACAATGTTATGGGCACTGGCAGGCAAGCTCTCTTGGACCTTGCTGAAGTGCTAAGGAAAAGACTGTATTTTAATGTAATTTAGTAGATCAAGACAACATCGTTTGTTAATGGAGATCAGGTCAGTTTACTAATCTCGTTACTGTGGATCAATGACAATTAGAAAATAATCTCCAAGATCTATCTGTAGCAATATACATTAAAAAGTGGAAAAAACCCTGTAATGCATTGTTTCAAACATGATTTTCATTTAAATAAGTAATTTAGTAAAAAATGTGTTCAAAGAGGTGGCTAGTTTTACAAGATGGGGAGTCCTTTATGCAGTTTTTCAAAAACTATGCCATGTACAGAGTACTTGTGGCTGTTCTCAGTTCATTTGTTTAAAAATTCATAAACTAGAGTTTCTTTCTCCTTGCTTATCAACAATCACATTGCATACCTAGGATATTTTATATCTTGTAACGTAAATGGAAAATAGCTCATAAAAACATACATTCAGAAAAAAAAAAAATCAGAGTGGAAAGAGAATTGGTTAGTCTAACTGCATATCAAGGTCAGAAGTAATTTATTAATTTTGAGTATTGTGTCACCCAGCTACACAATAGTAAGTAGGTATGTATGTGTAAGTATTTGCATTTAACTACCTTTTTCTTGTGGAATCACAATTGCAAAATGCTTTCTCCTGTGAAATCTAAGAGAAATATTACTCCAAGGTTTTTTGAAGAGTATTTGTTCTAGTCTGCCTACTGAAATATGTGGATTTCAGGATTTAGCTTCATCAAATTCATTAGCAGTATAATATATGTAATTTTTTTTATCATGACGATTGAACAAGCTAGTCAGCTGTCATTCCTACACTATCAATGTAAGTGTAATCAAATCCTGAATGCTCTTAGCCCTTTTGTACAAGAAAAGGAAAGAATTTTGAATTAAATGTGCAGTCAGTAGTAAATTCATAATATGATTTTCTACTGCTTATTCCCAGTCTATCGTGCAAAATGCTGTTGTGAAAGCAATGTTATCTGAAGTAAAGTAAATGCATAATTTCCTTCAGATTTATCCCAGCTACGAAGTTTAAAACAGTTTGGGGGTATTCCTTTGGAGTATTCTATCTATACTATTTATACATGTCCTAGATTTTTCTAGCAGTATTCATGGTACAGCAATAAATGACCAGGATTTGTATGTTAAGCAAGAGAGATAAATGTTCATTAATCAAAGAAATTAGATAAAACTCTTTGTCTTTCAAATCAGAGGATGGAAATGTGAACTCCAGGAGGTAAATTTTAGAAAATGAAAGGCAATACAAAAAGAACAATACGAAAGATTTTGTTGTAAGCTTAACGTTGCATTTGAAAGCAGCCGGGTCATACAAAGTGTGATGGATTACTGGACTCAGCCGCTACTTTAATGTCTTCCTGTTTGATTCTTGTGATCTGTGACTGGTACCAAGCAACTAAGGAGCTTTTTCATTAGATAAAAAGACTCGCACGCTGTGATCTATACCTACAATATTATACTTTGCAGGGAATCATAAAAGGATTTTTTTGTCCTCTTCTGAAATTAGACTTCTGCAGTTTGTTTGTGTTTGGGTTCAGGCTCCAGAGAACTGCATGATTTTTTACTGCTTCAGTCTGCTGCTGTGTGATCCTTTCCTTGCAACATGAAAACATGGCACAGCTCATACCAGCTTTCCTGTCTTTGAAAACGTGGTTCAGCAGACAATTCTTGGTTAAATATTTTAAATACATTTAAATAAATAAATACTTCAAGGGTGACTTTTCATGAAGGCAGAGACAGGTATTCTCTCCCTAACAAGCCTGCCCTAGATTTTCTACCTGCTATATTAGCCCAAGTTGTGACTTCTTTTATTTTCCCTGAACTCCCAGGCTGAAGAGGGGTCTGTGCCTGCACCCTCTCTTGCCCCAAAGCTCTATTAGAGGACTGAGGAAAATAATTGGCTCAAAGACATGGACAAGAAGAATTAAGACATCAGCTGGCGAGCCCATTAAAATGTCAGGCATTATCTCCCCGAAGTGACAGGAGAAGGCTGAAATGCAGCCTTTAATCTGTTAATCATTAATTTCAAATATGAGTCCGCAGTTCTCTCTCTAGCGTGTCTGCATGGAAACACACCCACCGGACGGGCCCTAGGCGAAGCGTTTTGGTGGAGCACGTATCTCCAACATGATGCGATTCTCTGCAAACTCATGCCACCCTCCAGCTCCCTCCGTGAGCAGCACAAACACCACATCACCACCGCTCGCTCGGGGTGACCCATCTCTCCCATCCAGGCATTGCAGCAGCTGTCTGTGTCTTTATCGCTCCCCACATCAGGTTGCTATAGAGAGAACAGTTTTCCGAGAGGCATGTTTGCTTCAACAGCAGGGATGGAAATTAATCATCTCATGTGACACATGTAAGACCAGGAGAGGTACTTGTGGCAGCTGGAAGTTTAGCAGGATGAAAAAAATCTGGAGAGTAAGAAGGAGCAGCATAGGGATAAGGACAGGGATCCTTGAGAGGTGTAAGAGGAAGGTTATAATGGAGAGAAAAAGAGGGAGGAGGGAATAGAGAAAGTCCAGCATGAGGTGAAGGATAGGTGAAGATTTAAGAAACTACAGAAAGGCAGGAAAAATGGGTAGGAAAATAGAACAGATTGTGAAAGTAAAGTCAGAATTTCTTAAGAAAAAGAAAATGGAAGAATGAGCCTTAGTGAACCAGGTCCCAGCTTTCAGTCACATATAACCAGCCTGCTAACCCCAGCTTTCTTCCTCTTCACTCCAGTATTCCTGTGTCCATGTGCAGTCCTTTTTTCCCCTCTCTCCTTCCCTGCTCCAGAGCCGCCCGTGCTCTCAGACCCCGTGTGCTTCTCTTTCGTCCTGAACTGCTTTGCTCCACGTCGTTTCATGCTGCACCGTTCCTGCTGGCTCCGTGCTCTCATGGAAGATGGTGGTGATGCTATTGCACGTCACGAGCCACACAGTCAGAGGGAGAGGTTCACCTAAGGGGCCAGGAGGAGCTTTCTGGGGACGCGGGGGCTGGCGATGTGCCCGTCTGGTGGGGGAGATGCGCGCAGGTCTGGGGTAGGAGAGATCGACGTGGGGAGCTAGGGAGTGCTGTGGCACACAGTGGGTGGGATGGGGTGCGTCGGTCGGTGTGGGAGTGCTGTGAGGAGGTGGTCTGTGTGTTGTGAGGGACCCTGAGGGGATATGAGGAGAGGCTGCAGCACAGGGCCCTCGAGGAGCCTGCCATGATGCTGAAGCTTTGCTGGCTACCAAGCAGGGAGAGGCTCTGGCTGCTGAACATCTTGTGCCAAACATAATTTGATAAGCGATACAGGTCCCTTCTCCCAAAGAGTAGCGGAATGGAAACACTGATATCTGGAAAGCTTTTTTGGTAAGGAGAGAAGAATATGGCAGATGGAGCTCCAAACTATGTGACAGGAGATCTTGTTGCAATTCCCAGCTCAGACACCTGTGCGAACTTTAACATTCGGCTCTCTGTATAATGGCCTTACATCCCTTAGCTACAGGGAAATCCTCAGACTAAAAACCCGTTTAATGACAGTGACCCGCTCAGGCAGTACAGTAATGAAAGCTGTACAGCCGTAAAGGTAGACAAGTGAGTGTCCAGGTTCCAGCCTTGTTAAGGGAAAAGTGGTGGCAAAATTTAATGCCTTTAACTAATCTCTTCTTTTTTTCATGTGTGTGTGTAAGACAGTGAAGAAATGGGTGAATGAGCTCAATCATTGTGCCAGGTAACCACATGTAGACTGAAGAGATTATTTATTTAGGGGAGACTTTTAAAGAAGGGGGGGGGAAAAAAGCAGCAGTTAAGCATTTGCCTCCTATCAAAATCTGATGCTTTGGATATGTAATTGCAATTTGCTCATCTGAAAAACCTCTTTCTTTATTTCTATACAGAAGAAATATGGAACAAAAAAGGATTTCCTTCCCAGCTTCCCTCTCTTTGTTTTCTGACAATGTTTGAAGACTGAATGCCTGTATTTTCCCTATTAGTCTGGTGATACAATTAAACTAGCTGTTGAGACCAGACTCGGAGTCAGCTATGCTGCATCTAATGGACCGGGCAGTAATTCCCTTGACTGGGGTAATAGGAAGCTCTTTCAAAGGCAGAGATACTCTATCTGGTACTGGAAGATAGGACAGTGAACACCTCTCAGTGACCCAGAAGCTTCCTCTGACTAGAATAAGTGACTAGAATGGACTCTTCAATTGTTCCCAAACAGATGGTTAAAGTAGCTGTATGTAACTGTAAATACCACAGTGTGTATTTGTATTTCAAGCTCAGGTTGTGTTTCTAAAATCCATTGCAATTTCAATTTTGAACCTGCATTCAAGCTTGGGAGCTTTACTCCCTCTTAAAACCCTTAGCAAATCTACAAGAATCTGCCTGTAGTGAGTAGCTGGGGGTAACGGAGATCAGTGTACTGCAGTGCTTGCTGACACAGTAGAATCACAGAATGGTTCAGGTTAGAAGGGACCTTCAAGATCATCCAGTTCCCAGCCCCCTGCCACGGGCAGGGACACCTCCCACTAGACCAGGTTGCTCAAAGCCTCATCCAGCCTGGTCTTAACCAGTATTTAAACACTGTCCTCCAGTTCAGTGGAGCTTTAATAAACTCCGAACATTGTTAGCAGACTTGGGAAATTCAGGATCCTGAATGCTAAATAGGAGGAGAACAAGAAGGCAACAGAGGTTAGTGTGTGTAGGAATGTCACACGACACCTCCAAAGTCTTGACAGCTATGTTATTCATCATTATGTCAATACTGCAAAAATTATACCTATTGTGCATGCTTTCTTTCACTGTCACTTAAAAAAAAATGCATTGTATGACTGGCAAGATTTTACACTTAACTCTATTCAAAGGTTAACACAGTACTCGAAGACAAAAATGCCTTATAAAATTTTAGTGGTAACAGTCTAATTTCACACAAAATAGTTGTTATACTGTGTTATAGTGAAGGCAGGCAAATTATGATTGAAATGGGGCAAAAAGGTTGAAATTTTTGTCTGCTATGATTATAATGACACTGATGTGTTGTAAATGCTTTTTGGGCAGGTTTCCAAAGCTGAAATGTTAATTTTATCCACATTAGTTTTTGTTGTACAAAAAGTGAAACATTTATTTGGAGAAAAAAAAAAAATAAAAGCCATAAAAATATACTACATATACAAATTCCAACAAGCAATGGTTTGTGGAAAAGCTGTTCAAAGAAGATTTGCTGTATGCATATATTAAATCCAATTGATCCTTTACCCTTCTTACACTTAACAGCTAGTTTCTCAATGAAATGCATGAAATTATCTCCATTCTATGGAAGATGGCAGCCTCTTAATGTGGAAGGGTATAAAAAAATGCCAGTGTCTTGACCTCCACTCTGATACAACCACCTTTTTGGAAGAGAGAAGTCATTTCTGCAGGTGAGTAATTCTGTTGAGGTCAAAGGCTCTTTAGGACTATTACTGGTTATTGGTATGTGTGCAGTGCTTGTGAGCACTTGTCATGGGCAAGTAACTGAAAGTGGGAATGTGAGCAAAATCAGAATAAGACAGACTAACTCTTCTCAAAAACTTTCTATTTGGTCATTTCATCTAATGGAGATGAAATATTTTATTCTCAATATTTTCTCAACTACCTTTCTGGGCTGGAGCCTACATAGCAAGGGACCACCCTCTTTGGAGTCTATGAAACTTCTGAAACAGAGAATTAAGCAATCTCTCCCTTCAGCCCATAATGCAGCAGGGTTCTTTTGTTTTTGAGGATAGTACACTTTGACTTTACTCCTTGTGTTGTTTTCTGGATCAAACAAGTCTGGGCAAGCCTTGTACATTGGATCTCTGAAGATGAAGGATTTCAGGCCTTCAAGACTACTCTGAACCTGTCATTTCCAAATATTTTCCACTCCTCTCAGCAGTCCCTTGGTTACTTGCACTTCTCTAGCCATATTCCATAATCATTGGAAGGCATTCTTCCTTTAAGCAAGGACTGACTACATATTTCTAAGAGATTTATGATGCAGGAATTAGACCTATAGGTGAAGAAATGTGAACATTAGGCTAATAAAGCAGAAAGTAAATATTCATTTTGTTCAATTATATTTCCATTTTTCTATTTTATCGGCTTCAGGATTGGGATAATCAGTGAGTGATAATGTCTGCTAAGATCTATTCATCATTGGATTTGTCATGAAATTTCATGACAAAGAAATTATAACAGTACTCCATTAATCCATTCAGCAGGTTCTACAAAGACTTACTGCTTTGGTTGCTGCCCTTTCTGTGTGTGACTCACAATTCTTGCAAAGAATTGGTTCAGAGCCTGGCCACGCCACTTTTTCAGGGAAAAGCTCAGGGCATGAGAATACACAAAAGTTCTTAGCCATAAATTCTAGACTTACTTGATAGGTGGGACTTCATATGAACCTTTGCTAGTTTAACTATTATTAGTAAAAAAAAAAAAAAAAAGAGTAAGGCCAATGGTCCACCTAGCTCTGTAGCCTCTCTATTTCAGTGCTAATGCAAGATGCTGTTTAGGGAGAGCATATGTGACTGGCCACAGTCTGTGCTATGTTTTACTTGTACCTTCCAGGCTTCCAGAATCATTGGATTAGGGATTTTTGAGGGTATGTCCCTGTTTCTTCCCTTTACTTTATGGACTTGTTCAATGCATCTATCAGGGGGAAAATTCCATTTCCCAGGTATCATCTTTTTATTACATGTATGTACAAGGACTGACACTATCAGAGCCTCCAGAAAATTTAAGATAATTAATAGTAATTTGTTTTCCAGTTCTTTAATAGGTTTTCTAATAAAGGTGCAAAACTCAAATGTAGCACCTGCCTGTTTTCTATGTACATGTCTAAAAGGAAATGGTGTTACAGCATTCTTCAATATCATGTTGAAAGAATGGTTTAAGTAGGAACTCTTTGTACTATACCTAAACCATGGATAGTCAGGGAAGTCTGGAGAGGGACAAGGAAAGACCTAGAGTTTTATATCATGAGATCTGTGCAGTGGATTATGAATGCTGGCATTCCTCTTCTCTGGAAGAGTCCACAGAGCTGATTTGAAGTCACTGAGTTAAGGGACTCTTGTGAAGGAGCATTTCTCCCCATCATCCTAGTGTTTGGGACAATGTTGTTAGTATTGTTCCTGAGGATAATGCCTAATGTGCTGCTGGTTACACTGAACCATTGATCTCCACACTCTGAGCCAATCTCTCCAGTCAGTTGTCCACCACATCATAGTCTGCTCGTCTTTCTCTCCAACTTAGTTTACCTAAGCAGTCCCTAGTTTCACCCTCCTCTGTTGTGTGCACCTTTCTTGCTATGATCTTGCTCCAGATCTTGCTATGAGGAGTGGAGGTATGGGAGGCCGGAGAACAGACATTGCCAGCAAATAATGAGGTAAGAATTGCATCAGGTACCTTGTCTGTTCCTGTGTTCCTCATTACTAGGTTTCCTGCCCAGCTCACACACAGGCTCATGCCTTCCTTGGTTTTTCTTTTTGCTGCTGATGTACCCACAGAAGCTCATCTCGTTACCCTTTCACTACATTGCCAGTTTCAGCTCCAGCCAAGCCTTGGCTTTCCCGATTTCACCCCTATATCAACAATATAATGCAACCACTGTGCTTAAAAAACCTGTCTTATTGCCCTCTCCCTTACATGTATTTTAAAAATACGAATGTTAAGGCATATACTTTTACAGATTTCTCTCATATTTAATCTCTCTTCTGCATTTTTATTTTTGTGTATACATAGCCAAGGTTTTCTTACCAAAGCAACTATGAGAGTGTCTTGCTGGTTTTTTCTCTTCTTTTAATCAAAACAGACATTCTCATGTGCACATTTGACTGATATTAGGGCATTAAGGAGATTTTTTTTTATATATAAGTTTCAATAAAGGTTTGTCACTGATTTCTTCTCCTGTATTGGAATCAAAATATGAAGCTGACTAAAATTTTGTAACTGTTTGATTGACCCAAATGGGAGTGCTGGAAAAGCAGTGAACAGCTCTGAAAGGTATTCTTAGAAAGCTTTTCTCTGTCCAGAGAACTGGCATTGGCTTTAATAGGAATCCCATGGAAGCTGGATTAAATGTTCAGCACTCTAACAGCTATTTCCCCAGTAAGACAAAGCAGAATTACAAAGCAAACCACAGACAGTTCATCTGATATTCCCATACGTCACACTCTTCAAGGGTAGGAATGGTGTCAGGGGAGAAAATATATGGAAAAGCAAACACATAAATTCAAACACAAATCTTATTTTTAATTGCACAAGATTTTAATTTATTTGTTAGGGCTCCTTTCCTGGTGTTTTTTGTTTGCTTGTTTGTTTGTTTGTTTATAGCTGTAGACATTTACTAAAACCTCGCTTTCAGCATGGCCATAATGTGAATACAGAGTTGTAGAGTTTATTATGTGCCTATTCCTCCGGTCCCTTAAGCAGTCCACAAAGTCAAAGCAAAATTAATGCTTCCTTACTGTCTTCTTCCTTGGTGCCATGATCCTGAAGGAGGCAGGATCACACCTGCTTTCACTGTGTACACCAGTAGATTTGGGCTAATCAGACACTCAGGAGCTGGTGCAGCAACAGCACCATCATTTTTGTGTGTGTTCAGGCATCCTGTTAAGCATTCACTTCTGCCTCTGTCACCTGCTATCTCTGTTGGGCAAGGCAGCTCTGCAGGGTCCTATTCTGTACTGGGCTTCGTTTCTGCAACAAAATACTCTTAGGAACATACAATTTTGGTTTATATTAATTTTCAGAAACTAGTCATGTTCTATCCAAGTAATATCAGTTCTGGAAATAAGCTGATCAGTACTGATCATAGCAAACTTGGATTCGATGTTCAGCACATGTCAAAACTTCTCCTCCCTCTGAGATGCATTTGGTTCTGTATTGTGTTTCTGTGGTCTTGGAATTCTGAATTAAAAAAACAGGTACAGTTGTCATCACATGTTTTAGTGAATCTTGTGCTGACTTTAATAGCCTGTCTGTTTTAAGATTTCTCCATTATGCATAATGCACTGTAGAGTTGGTAAGCCTAAATCAGATTGAATAACAAGTTGCCTGGCTAGGGAAAAGAAGGAACTCAAAAACACCGTGGTAGTTACACACTCATTTTCTGTAGGATTAAAACATAGTGAAACAGTTAAGCATTCAAAAATATAGAAAATATGCAGTTTGGGAAAGTTGGAAGAAGGGAAAAAAAGAGATATCTCAATATACCACTGTCCTGCTAAGCAAGAGCAATGAGACCATGACCATAAACATCTTAATTGCTCCCCAAGTATATATTACAGTGATGACCTGCATCCATACTCTCATAAGAATACAACGGTATATTGTTCTCTCTTGGGAAGCCATAGTTTTGTTTTTTGTAGATGTGTTGCTATAGCTACCCATCACAATTAATGAAGTTTTCTGAAGATGGGCAGTCAAGCTGTAAGTGAAAATAAAACCTTGTTTCTGCCTTTAGCCTTCCCCTGACCCCCAAGAAAACAACCCCATTTTGTTCTCTATTGCATTCATTATCACGAAAGAACACATATAGCTGAGACTCGTGGAATCCCTTTCCAAACAGAACAGTAGATAAGAAACTAAGCATAATGAAGCCATTATTCTTCAAATATATAACAGCAATAATAAAACTCACAATAGTAAGTCTAAATTTGCTTTGACTCTTAATTGTTTTGCTCTCTCCCTCCACTCCTCCAATTCTCTGATGTCTACAGGCTACTGGAGAGACCTATAGGTTTGCGTTTCAGCGATGGCCATTTTCCTCATATGGTCTATCTGGGCAGAGTGGAGGTAGCTTGTCTCACAGCATCCCAAAGTGGCAGAGCAATAACTGTGCTTGATAGCACTGTCAGAAGTACAACTTCTTGGGCGGGATTACTGCAGAGGTTAGGGATAGGCATTTCTGTCCCATAGCCTTCTGCAGGGGGGTAAAAATTCACCCCCATAAAGCAAGGTGTCTCAACTGAAAGTGCAAAATCCTTGTGCTGCATTCACTGGGAGTGAAAAGACTTCCCACTAAGTGTCTTGCTGCCAAACACCTGCAGTTCCCTTGGACAATACAAGGTAGGAGAGAGAATCCAAGGCAGCGTTTCATGCGCTCCTTCACAACATTTAGCAGCCTTCAGGCACATGCACCAGCACGTTGTACATGGGCACTAACAATGCAGCAGGGTGGTTGCTAGGGTTACCACAACCTGTCAAAAAAACTGAAAACAAAAGTGAAGGAGCCACGCTGCCCAGCATAATTCCTGTCAAGCGCGTTGCCTCACGTGCTGCCTTAAACTGCAACAGAAGAAGAAAAGGCAAGCCTTTGACAGGCATGCAAAAAAGAGAGCTGCATCATAGCTTAGAGCTTAGTGTAAGAGGCTACTGATCTGCAGATTAGAAAGACACCAAATACTCATCCCTACAAGTGAGATCACAGCTATTGGATACCTGAACAGAACTATCTTAGCTAGAGAANACAAACATAAAAGTCTAGAAAACAATAACCAGAGAAGTTAGCATTGCAGTCTCCTTTTTTTTTTTTTTTTTTTCTTTCCCTGGCAAGTATTAAAATCCCTTTCTTATTTTGTAAACCATAATTGCATTTGCTGTGCCTTGGCTGCATTGCAAGGTTAGTATAGAGGTGTACTCTAGACAGGCAGTCAAAAAGATAATAAGCCTTCATGAAAAGAAGACTCTTTCTTTATCCATCATTGCCACTGCATCACATAAGAGTAGGGGAAAGACATCTTAATTCTTTCAAAGCAACAACTCCCTGATACTGACTTCAGAAATTCAAGGCTAAAGTGGCACAAAAATCGACACCCACTGGCAGTTAATAAAATTTGCAACCAAATCCAAACTGCTGCATCACCACTTACGTCTGTAAAACAGTTACCACTGTAAATGGGACCAGTGAATCCAGGTCTCTTCACTGACTTTAAGAGGACCTAGACGACTAGCTTGCAAGCCTACGGAATGGACAACTAAACCCGGGTGAGATGAATCTCACACCGAGACTTTAAAAAATAAGTAAAATGTAGTTGATAAGATAATTTGTTATGTGCCAGTCCATGACATCATCCCTATTTCTTTAGCTGACAGAAAAATACAAGATTTCTGTTCTAAACATAATTTTTGGTCCCAGGCAAAAGTTCAGATTATTTGGTTTTTTTACAGGACTCAAAGGGGACAAGGGTAAGGATGGCTTCGTAACTTGGTATTTCCTTCATGTATATCTTTCCTTCTTTAGAAATCTTGGACCTCTTCTTTCTTCCTGTGCTATCCTAACCTGATAATAAAGATTTTTTTTTCACCTGTTTTCTGGAACAGACGTAAATATTGTGTAACCAAAGGGAAAAGTGCCATTCAATTGCTACAGATGTCTGCTAAGCTGACAGAGAAAAAGACAGCAATGTCTGATTTTTTGCTGAAATTAATGAAATCCGAGAGTTACACTGAAATCTCATTTTATTTCTAAGCCTTCACAAAAGAACTTTCCCTCTCACTGCTAACTGATTGTGCCTAGTATAATATTTTTCTTTATTTTTCTCCAAGCAGCAGTTAGCATGATAGATGAGCACAGGAGGAAGGAGAGAAAATGATGCTCTCAGGAAATCTGATGAACAATACAATCGCTCCATGCCTGCAGGAAAAGAAAGTCTATGAAGTTCCTTTTCTATTGTATGTGTATTTACTGGCAGCAGATTCAGTGGCTTTATTTTATCTTTATTTTTCATTTTGAACTTGGGAACATTTGAAGCTGGGAACGTGACTGAGAGATAGCACTGCACAAAATACAGAGGCATGCAAAACTTCCTGCACCTGAAGCTCCCCGGAGATCTTTGTCAGAGGCCTCTATCCAGGAGAAATGCAGAGGCGATCATATCCGTACGATATTGAAGGTCAAACTTGTCATAGACTGGTAGATTTTCAAAGGGCGTTGATATATGTCTTCCCTGCATGATAATGCGTGAGATGGCTTCCTAAGGTGGTGCAGCTAAGGTGTTTCTGAAAGCCCAGACAGTATCTGAACAGACCTGCGCAGCACTGTCATATGGATGTATTAATTCTTTGAAGTAAGATCACATGTGCCCCACAACGTTCAGCAGTATGTCGGGAACCTTGAACCCAAAGAATTTCAGTAGGAAACAACTGCTCAGGTACCGTAGTTTAGCAAGCAACGCTGTTGCTTGTCTTACAGCAGTACTTCCTCAACATTGGTCACGTTGTCCTTTTGAAGCAACACCTGCTGAGTACCTCACACAGCTGTAACCTTCATCTTTTTAATTTTCTACACAAATATGAATGCTTTTTTTTTTTTTTATTTCACCCCTTGTTCGCTTGGTTGTGTTAGAAGGTTGCCATTTTTCTTCCGTTTCCATGGCCTATTATCTGATACCCCCTGAGCCTTTGAGTCATTCTTGAGATGGATTGAGAAGATAATTTAATGACATATTGTTCCTTATGATGCTTTAAAAAATGACTGCCAAATTTCTTATTGAAGCCACACAAGGGACTAAGCCCTCTGTTTTGTTTTGCATTTGTATCATTTCCTGATCTCAGAGCATTTAGGTGCTGTCTCAAAGCAAATATACTGCACCCTTCTCACTATGCTACCTTCCATTTTACTATAAAGTAGCTAGAGGAACAGGTCTGTTAAAAAGCTACTTCTGCTTGACAGAGGCATCTTGATGTAGCACATTTGGGATTAAAAAAATAATTAGGAATATACCAAAGAGGAAAAACATTACCATGGTGTCGCTGGCAATATTAGACTCAAAGGCCACGTCTATGCTAGTAAATTCATCATAGCCAAGGAACAACCCCATGCATTGACCTGCTACTGTCACTGTTTTTAAGTGGTTGGATTGGTCCCTGATATGGTTTTGGCTTATCACTTTGCACTTTCTCAAACACATCTCCGGGAACTGGAGCAGGTCAGGAGCCATTCCCCATAGACAGGTTGGACAAAGTCATCCAGTTTTGGAGAGTGAGTTTAACAGTGGGAAACTGGGCCAGTCCCTGCCTCATCTTGGTGCCAGACAAGTGCCTCAGGTGCATCTATTTACCAATAGACATAATCAATGTGTATGTGGGAGAAAGTCCTTGTTTTTTAATTTTCCTTACAGTGGCTTGAACGTGGCATTGCCTTCTCCAGATGGTAGGTATGGTCTTGTTTGCTCCTCTTGACCAACTGTATGTGGGAGAAGAGAAACTTCTGGTATAAACCAGTTCTGACAAAGCTTGACAGGCAACTTGTCTAGGAGGAGAAACAGAAAGTTTCAAGGCATTATTATAGTGTTTCTAGTTTGGAAGCATAATGACAGGAAATGATCAATCTTATGTTATGTCACTACCTGCAGCTTAAGCCAGTTAAAAGAAAAATACGTTAAATTTTTTGCTTCTTTCTGAAAGCAAGTTGGACTCTGTCTCAGTGTCAAATTAAGAAAGGTACAAAACTTACCTATAAATGGCATTTTTCCCATTTTTCTTTGTCCGTGGATAGCAGGGAAGGTCTTCCAGCAAAAGAGAACTACCTTTATCTTTAAAGTTTCATTTGACATTACAAAAGCAGATGGATTCTTCCAACCAAAAAGTTGTTCCCAAGCAAAGCACATTTTTTTTTTTGTCTCAAGAGATTTCCATGTGATTATTTTGCTCAACTATTTTCTGATTGTATTACTCCCTTACGCATTCAACTGAACAAACACTTTAACTTTTAGTTGATCTAAGCAGCACCTGAATTTGTCACCTGTTACAAAAGAATGCAGTATAAACTCAGGTTTGACACAGAATTTGATGAAGCTTTCTGCAGAGAGCCTGGATGGAACTTTGGCTTACAGCAGGAGCTACTGCACTGTCTTCACCCGCTTAATACCATAATTCACAACCAGACAAGGAAATACGTATTATATTGCATATAGAAAGAATACCACATTTAAGATAGATAGAGAACTAAAGAGGAGGATGAAGGTCACAGATGAGACATTTAAAGTCCTTCTCTAAATAACTAATCATGCACTTAAAGAGTTTTACTGGAAAATTAGGATATCCTCTGGAAAAGAAAGACAAACTGTGGCTGTTGAAAGATACGTCTAAGTGTGAATTTTCTAATTAACCCTCTTGTGATATATCAGCATGTCAAGGAAATTGTCTCCTATTGTATTTTTGCTTAGCTTTTTTAGTTGCTACTATAGGAACTTGATTTTGTATTTTTTGGACTTTTTGTGGAAATACATTAACAAATTATAAAACCAGAAAAAGCTATACACTGCAGTACAGTTCTAAAACTCTCAGGGGCAAATAAATAATAAAAACCCTTTTAGTAGTGAGGTTTGAGAAATAGTGACAAAACCTATTCCATTTTTCACACACTCTGAATATTAAAAAAATCTCAACACTATGCTAGAGTTTGATAAATGCAAAGTTAAAAAGATATGAGAGATTATCTGTGTTCTTAATTGACCACTCTGTTTCAGCTTTACTATTCTAACTAGATTTTTTTTTTTCATGGAAATTTTGAAGACCTATGTAAATTGGCTCCTGGATGGAAGGATTGCAATGTCTACTGATTGGTGAATGTCTACATCTTATTTAACAACCTTGACAGGCTGTTCTGAGACAAACCATGAATTAGCCCTACGATTTTCCTGTTTATTACCTCACACAACTCATGACTCAGTGAGTATTCAACTGTTTTCATTTATTAAGTGTACAAGAGAATCTAACATTGTTAGTCCTTAATGCTAGGACCATTTCAGACACAACACCTTCTGACACTATAGAAAGGTGTGAAAAATCCTCCTTTTTATGAAGGTACCAGTTTTCATTCCTTTGCACTGAATAAATGACTGAAGAGGGCAAAGGGTAGGAAAATTTAAAGGAGGATAATCTGAATTTGGGTATCAGGCTTAAGCAGTTCCATGGAAATATTTGCACCTGTGATTGCTTCAGAGATGTGTGATCTACCCATGCCGATTAAAAAAAAAAAGAAAAAGCTGTATTTACTGGAATAATTACAGGAATATATGGTCCTTCCAAGGCTGAAGAGCTAGAGACCATTCATTTAATTCTCCCACATAGTGAGAAAAAGGCCACCAACTCCTGAAAAACTGAGGTCTACTTTTCACTGCATGAACATTTAAAGACAATTTTCAAGTGATAGACAACAAGGCTGGAGTGTTTTTTGAAAGTGCCTACAAATGTTTATTCATGGATGCCGTACACTCTCCACAGCTATGCAGGGAAAACAGCTTACACTTATGCAAATAGCACTGAACTCTGCATTTGTATGTGAAATTACCTGATTGGCATTTCAAATCACCGTGTCTCGTGCAGTTATGAGAGTTGTTCGATTGCCTCTATTTGAAAATTCAGCCTTAAGGCACATTTATGCTAAAAATAAGAGTATATCCTAGTATCCTCTGTCAAACTTTGCTTTCTTCCTAGATTCTTTAGAAATATCCTGTATGCTACTTGATTGAGATTGTCCCTGTAGAGAGGTAATTGTGTTAAAATTGTAAGGCATGTATCTCTTTTGATGTAGGAGCCCTTTACAGTGAAAGACATTAAACATAAATGACTGTATAATCCACTCTTGGTTGCAATAAATTATTCATTTTTTCTTGAGAACCTGGATTCTAACAATCGAAGAATTTTTGCTCTTCCTGAAGAAGTCTCTGCAGTTTTCCAGCCTTCTTAGTGCATTTTCTTGATTTTAACCTTGTAATAAGAAAGACAGTTCGTTACTCAACACAACGTAAAAATATGTTGCCAGTTCCTGTCTTTGTTCTGTCGCTTTATGGTATGTGGAGATTAGAGAACATTGACATCTAGGGTGGGGTCCATCTCGCAGTGTCAGACACCTAAGCTTAGTTGCTTATACTCAGTGGAAAGCTAGGGTCCTATGAAGGTGTCTACACTCAGGTCTCTGGGGCCATCTGAGACACCATGGGGTATCAGTGATGTGGTACAATGCAGATAAATACAGGAAATAACCAGTGGGAGGTCTGTTTCCTTCTGCAGAAACAGTTGGAGTCCAGGCAGGGTACCCTATCCTAGGTATCTATCTGCACGCAACTGAACCAAGTTTATCAGCAGTAAAGTCAGTGAAACCTGTGAAGGGACTTAGCTGACCAAAGGTGGTGCCTAATTTCTCTGTGAGCCATCATTTTTCTAGATACCACAGCTGTATCGACCAGATCTTCAGTGATTTTAATGGTAACTTAAGCATCCTCACACACCTGTAGGTAAGGAAAAGTATGTTTCTTTCTCTTCAAATGAAACTACCTTCAATGCCTTTGCAAGAAAATCTCTAAAATGGAGCTGTCAGATAAGAAATTCAGACAAAGAAATACATATTAATGACCATCCACAAAGGTGCTTTCCTATTCTTGTAGCTCACCAAACTTCAGCAGCCAAACACAAAGGATGAAGCAAGCATTAATTTCCTTCACACCATATATACATATTCACACATATACATATAGCTCCATTGTCAGTTTTTCATACAAATAAAGGATGACTTTTATCCTAGTGCTGTTACATAATATTTGGCTGCAGTCCACCCGAAGCCTGATCCAAATAGTATCCATGGCCCAAGTTCTTCATATCCAGTTTTTTCTTAAGAGTTATTGAAAGTCAATTAGAAAGAGTACTCGATCTGCTCCTAGAGACATTGTCATGGAAATATCTCTTCTTCAACTTAATAGCTCAGTGAATTATTACCGTTACTATTGTTAATAGCTCTATGCAAAATATTTTTATTCACAGTTGTCAAAGTACAATCAGAAGGTGGCCAAGCTTTACTATGGAAAGAATCATTAAAAAAATATTTATTTAATGAATTTCACCTGTCTTTCTTCAGTTTAGCAGTAAAGAATTCTGCAAGATCTTGTAGCTTCTAAGTTTTTTATACCAGAAGCTCACACATATCTTTGTTTTTATTAATTATAGGAGCTTCAACTATTAAGTCTGTGAGTCCAGGGAGACTTATGCCTATTATCTCAAAAGTCTTGCTCCAACAACTTGATCCTCAAAGATTAAACCACAGGCCTTTGTGAGGATTTATGTACATGCCAAAAACTCATGGCAGCAGTCAGACCTTCTGAACTTTTCATTCATACTGTGTTGTATAAAAAACATTTTTTTTAAGTTGTCAGGGGGCATTTTGCCTTTTAAGAGTAGCTCCTGAACAAGCTTTTTACTTACAGGACTTGAACAGAAAGAACATGCAAAGACTCAAAGGCTGGCAAAACTTGCTAGGAAGTGTTTAATAAGCAGCTTTCCTTTAGTAGAAAAGGATTAAGGAATAGAGAAGCTGAAGGCGGATAATTGTCTCTGAGATGCCAAACAGCAATCAGTAATTGGTGTCAAAATAAAATTGAGTATAGACCTATGTGAACTAAAAATATTCTCAAGCTTTCCTTGCTACCTGCTAATTGATCTTTTATAGTATAATGTTCACTATAGATCAACATTAAGCTGCAGTCTGCTCACGAGTTAATTTAATCAGCAGAAGTCCCTCTTAGGAGGTCACGGAAGTGCTGTGATTACATCTATCACTGCTTCCTGCACCCCGATATCAATCCAGCTACCTTCAGCTGCTCTTAGACTGGAGATTATTGTTCCTTTTTAACATGCTTCATTTACTTAAGTAGGATGCTGTAATTTAAAGAGTTTTCTATTAATCAGGTTGAAGAATACCATGCAATTCGGCACAATTTTATCAGTCTGTGGTGTTTACCTATATGTTTTTTTATTAACATATTACTCATGGTGTTGGTATAGTTCGGGCTTGCTTGTCAATGTCACTAAAAAACATATTTTATGATTCATTATTGGAATGCTACAAAATGTGTCTCTTCTGGGACATCTGTCTTTTGTGAAGTTTTCTACAGGCTTTTCTCATATTACAGACTACCAATCGTCTTTGGACATTTAAATGTTTCTATTGTCTTGTATGTTATGCTGGAATACTCTGCAAACTACCTCTGAGAACTAACAATAGGATCATTTGCACGGACTTATTTGTACTGTCTACATATGGGGGAGATTTTTCTGCTAGTGAATCCCAAGTTAAGGTCAGTGCTGTTTTGCTGCAGTATGAATGAAGACAGCATCAAGAACTACAACTATGCAATTGTTACAGAAGTTAATATCACACTTGGAACCCTACGCATGTCAAAGGAAAGAAAGATTTCCAGATATTTCATAATGTTCTATTACCTTGGAGTGTAACTGAACTGAGTATTTAGCAGAAAAATGGATAGACCTCACTCTCATAATAGTCCATTATTAATTAAACGAGTGCTATATTTGTTAAAGAAGTCTTCCTAGAAATATGTAAATATTGACTTGATCAATGTCTGTATTCATATAAGAATTGCACAAAATGTTATTGTTATACAGTGATGAAAAGTGAGAATTTGGCTCTGTATCTAAGAGGGATCAGTTAGTACACTATCGTAACAAGGCAGATTAAATTTGTACCATCACAATGTTTTGGGTTTTGAACAAAAAGAAAAATAAAACAATATTATTTTATTGAAAGAATATTAATTCTTCTGATATTCTTGTTCATCTTTCTCTTCTTGCACTTATCTTTGTCACAAGAACAAGACATCTGAATTTCAATGCCTGACATGGGCTTATGAGATATCACAGCATAACTAAGCCGTGCTGCTTTCACCTTTTCAAAATTCAGTAATTTGACTGTCCGAGGCTGTGGTTCTTTCTGGCAGCTGCCAACGCTGCAAGAAGAGAGGAGACCAGTCAATCAAAGTCTAGAATAAGTAAAAGGTCAGAAGAGTCAATACATTGCTGTCCTTCACAGGCTGTGTGAGGTTCTAAAAACCCATACATGTGGCATGAAAAGGAGAAAATAACTGCATGATTCATTGGCACACCACAAAACATAACAGAGATAGGAAACAGCACCAGCTAAACCATTTACATTTTGCTTTTACCTTGGCAATATTATGACCCTCTAAGGCTCTAACAGATGAATGGACAGATAAGCGGTGTTCCTGGTAATCATAAAAATGGGATGGTTTCCAGTTATGAAAGTATTTGTTCTTGTTTCCTATTGTTTCTATCAAGTTTGATTATTGCCCTTAGAAATAGAGCTTCAGGCTGGAAGCTGTTCGGATGCTATGATGACGAGGCTTGGATTAGTATCTATGCTCATCACCAAGTTTCACAGTGATGGGAAGGCCATACATATTTTCTATGTATAGGTCTAAGATCTTTTCCTTTAAAAAAAAAAAAAAATCTGTAATTTTCTAACCTCCATTGTGATTTTGTAGAAACCTCAGATACTCCCAAACTCCTAAGTCATCTCATACAGAGAGCTTGTAAGACCTGGCCAGCCTCACCAGCAAGCTTGATTTCAATCAGTTGAAAGCCCCTGGGTGCACAAATACATTCTCACTGTTGATGAGGAAAAACAAAAGCAAGAGACTTAGACAGGGAGACTATTTTGGTGCTAAGGCCAAACTTTGCAACTTTTCTGCTACCTTCTCCTGTTCCTACTTGATTGTAAACTCTAAGTGCTTGAAATCACTTAGGAAATAAAGAGCAGCTGCCGGTGCCAGGGAAGGGTTTCTCCCTCTCTTTCCAAACTGTCTGTGCTTCTGCATTCACTCCTCTGTTTCCAGAGAAAGGCAAGGAGCGAGTTGGTAGCCAGTTGCTGCTTGTTTGTTGCCCCAGATATAGGTTACATCCACTGCCCACTTCAGCGTGAAAAGCATCATGAGACACTTGGTGAGCCAGCTGAGCTGTGGAGAAGAGCAGAGTGAACCAGAAAAGCAGAGGACAGGTGGAACAAACACCACAGCGTAATAGAAGAAGATACTAGAGAGGAAATAGAGTGCAGAAAGCCATGTCAGAGCATGTGCCTACCCAACATCCTCCGAAGACAATGCAGCACCTGTTGAGGCTTAGTCATAGCTGCCAAGCTCCAGGTAGATGCTTGCAGCCCTGTTTCTAATATTGTGTAAACTTTAGGGGGAGGTAAGTATGTCAACAGAGAGATAAAGGAAGAAAAACCATGAAAGAATGAAAATAGAGACTAACATAGGCATTAAAAATGGCCATATTTTTATTGTACAGATTATACGTAGTGACTGCAATCAAGACTGGTTTTCTTGAGCTAGGTCCTGTACAAATCCACTAAGAGTTTGTTTGTAGCCTAAAAAATTATATATTGAAAGAAAAAGTACATAGAAACAGCGTGCTACAAGGAAAGTAAATGATTTGTCAAAGGTTTCGAGGAGGTCTGTTAGAAAGCCAAGAAATGAAATATCCATAATACTTTTCTTCAGCAGTATAGTACTTGATGGTAAATAAGGCTTGAATGTTTGGACAGCTGTCATTCATGTCACATTAGGTACTGCGACTATACAAGTCTGTAGTGTACTGATGCTGGCTCTTGATGTTTCATTGGTGTCAAAGTTAGTGCCTACTAGTTTAGAGTTGTCCAATAAGGCATGCAGTAAGAAGGAAAAAATGTAAAAAGAAAGAGACACCATAATTCAGTAAATATCCCTGAAAAAAAACACTATTAAACTTCACAGAAAAACAGTAGAAACCTCCACCTTTGAGGGATTTACAATGAAATAAAGAAGTTAACAGAGGCTGCTGCAACTGGCAAGGAGAACAAAGTCTGATTTCACCCCCATCAGCCAAATTATTTTGTATAGTTGTCTGCAAAATTTACAAATTTTTGTGTTTGCACAATGTTATGCTTTCTGTTGATTCAAAACCTTAAACTTTTGTATTAAGCGTTCCTTTTACTCACCCATTGCTGGCTGTTTCTGGAGATTATGGCAAAAGTGGAAGTTCAGGTGGATGTGAAAAGGAAAAGCGTAATAAGGAACCCTCGAGTTGTCCAAACAGAAATTTCTATGCATGGAAGCAGCCTGAAGAAGGATTTGGAGAATATTCTGGAAAGTGCTGTCACAGGGTAAAACAGGGACCTGTTGACAGCATGGACAAGACTGAAGACAATTCAGCAAAAGTGGCCGAAGCAGAGAGCTTGGGAGTGTCAGAGCTGTGAAGATCCCTCTTGATGTGATGACAGAAGAGGAGCCTGGAGAAAGAATCAGAGCCAATACCATGTCCTAATAGTCATTTCAGCAGCATGTCTTTAGCAGCACAAGGACTGGAAGCATCTCCTCAGTAAATTCTGAACTTTCACACCGATCTGACTTCATTTCCAAGGGGTAAGTGTCTTGGGGAAAGTTCATTAACTTTGCTCCTGGGAAAGAATACCTTTTTTACAGCTGTTGGAAGGAGAGATTTGTCTCCATGAAAAAGGGAGCCTGCCCACACTAGAGGAAGCTAGCAGACTGTGTGAAAAGGGCACCAAAGGAACTGCTATCAGAGCCTAAGGACTGAGTAAATCAAAATAAAAGGCAGTAAGTATTACCTACTACTCATAGAGGAGGAATTACTTCAGGGTGTTATACAAATTACAAATGATTGCACTAAATCATTTTACCATGGCGGACCCATGGCAGTATTACCTCCTCTGCTCTCAGTCTATTACATTTTTAATTCTGAGCTCATGTTCAGGATCTCTTCAGATGGCAAAGCACCTGCTACCTGACTACATGATAAATGAAGCACCATCATCTAAAAACAAGCTGAGCTCATTTGATGAGATTTGCTGGGCAAATGCAATGAGACCTTCATTGTAAAATCTCCTGAAGTTTACTTTTCATTAGCTACCTTTATTCAGCTGCATGAATCTGAGACTGAAGTTTGTAAGGTGGCAGCTTTTGAATAAATATCAGTATGGTTGCTTCTCTTCACACTTGCACACAAAAACTCACTCAAGAGCTTTTGGAGAAAATCTGTTTGTGTTGTGTGAGGCAGAGGAATCACACTGCTGATCTTATCCTGGGCTTTGGGGGTACTTTTTTGCTGAATTTGAGGCTTTCATAATCTGCATGGTGGATCTGTGGGACATGGCGTTGAATTGTTCAGGAGCTTATTGGATCCTGTCTTGGCTTTTGCCATGAACAGGTTATTTTAACGTAGGTAACCATAAGACTTCCACTGAAATGTACATGTTTCTATATGGATAATTGCAACATTGATTTATACAAGACTGAAGAACAATATATTAGGAGTATAAATTCAAAGTTGAAAAGCACAACCCTTAGATATAGAGCTAGGAAGTCACTTTTCTCGGAGTCATACTACCATACACTTAGTAGCCACTGTCGTAACTGGGATAATGAAGTAAGTGAATCATTGCTTTGTTCTACAATCACACATTTGTATTATTTTTCCATTTTGAAACTGCTGTGCTGGCCAATCTTTTGAAAAAATAAAGGTAAGGTAATGGCTCCAAGGTTACACATGCTGCTGGCAGAATGGCGTGGTTCCAGTTCTCATGATATTGTTGAGCAACTATTCGTTAGAGTGATAACCCCTATTTCTAGAATTATGCATAAAACCTGGGTTGGAAGGGATCTGTGGAGATCATTTAGTCCAATATCTTGCTTAAAGGATGCCTAAATTTGAACTTTGGTGAGGTTGCTCAGAGCCATAATAAGTTTTAAAAACTGCAGGTGGACATTCCAAATTGATGGAATGATCAGATTTTTCACTTATATCATTCGCACCTCAGGTAACTTGCATCCCTTAAAAAAATATTACTCCTTGGAGATAAGTGCTCAAATAACTCATATGTTCGTTAATCAACACAAAATGAGAGGAACAATGTAGGGGGATCAGAGGTAGACAGAAGTCAAAAAGGCCTGAGGATGAAGGTGCAAATGAGGGCAGGGGCAGGCAGAACAAATGTGAAAACTACCAGGGGACAGAGGAATGAGAAGTAAAATTTTCCTTTGATTGTCTGCACGTACATGTAACATACACTGCTGCTGGTTCATTGGATTTTTTAAATGGTCTGACTGCTGGATACATATATCAAAATACGGTTTTCTGAATAACCGAGGCAGACCTTTGTCTGTCGAACTGTGCTACATGTTTAGGCTATGTAAAAGTGATTGTGGTCAAGAGCACCTCTCACCTAAATTCTCATCACCAGCTCCTTCCCCGTTCCTTCTTTTTTAGTGAGTTTACACAGCATAATGACTCTGGGAGTTGCTGAGGCAGATTTGGATCCCCACTGAAGAAGAAATAAAAAAGGCACATGTATGCTGTGATTCAAACAGCTGTCGTGATGAGAGGGTCAGGATCTGCCAGCACAGAGATCAGCTCCCACCCCTGGGATTCATGGGGAGAGAAGGGGTGAGGGCAGCAGCAAAGCAGGGGTGTAGTCATCTGCAAAGCCTGTCTAGATTATGGAGCTGGGAACTGTGACCATGAGGGATATCATCACTGGAATTACAAGCTTTGAAGGAGACCTTTAAAGGGTCTCCTTGAAGAAAAAATATGGTTTTGAAGCCGAGAATGAAAGAGTTGGTATGGTGTTTCAGAAAGGAGCTACAAGGGAGGTAAGAATTATTATCCATTTGGTTAAACAAATCCTAGGAGCCGACCCTAAGTGAACTTCTGAGTGCTTCCATGTTTGACCGTCATTTGATCACTCTGTATAAATAATTTTATTCAAATTTATAAAAGGCAGCAAATTCAAAGAGTGAAACTCCATCCTTAACATCCGTCTCCTGCTGAGCCTTTTTATTTCCTCCCACATGGTACTTTGGATCAAAATGCTTTGGAAAAGATGAGCAATAATATCTGTGCATGATGATAAAGAAGGAGATGCCTGTTCCCAAACTGACAATCAGGACTGTGTGTTTTTGTTCAAACAAAAGACATATTGGCTACTGTGAGACTCAAGAAAAAGGCTCTTAATGGTCTGCAGGGGCTTTTGAAGAGTGTATAAACATGAAAAAAGGCAGTGACTTTGTTTAGTGAGCTAGAAATAATTCAACGGTACAGATGAATCATGTTACTTTGGCTGTAAGAGGAAGAGAGAGAGTCTTACTATGGAAGAATGCAATCAAAAAGTCTTCAGTGCACTGAATTTTACTAAGCTGAAGCAATAATATTGTTTTGAAACAGGTAGAAAACAAGTTTATGTGCCACTTTTTCCGTAGTACTACATGCTCCTATACCCAGAGAACCCCATAATAGTGTTTGCTTATACATTTGGATAATTTAGATCTCAGTTAGGCAGTATTCAGTAATTTTAGCCTCAAGGCAATGATTTTTACCCCAGAAAGTTCCCTAGCAAATATTAGATAACACTTATGCAAGTATGAAATTTTAATGTTTCCTTTAGTACAACAAACATTATTTTCTTATTTTCTTATTTCTGTTCTTATAAAGGCAATTGTTTCCAGTCCTCCTCTTTTTCAATATTTACATAAAGAACTAGAGTATTACTGTTTCTATGGGAAGAAGAAGGTGGTGTATATGAGTTAATAATAAGATTTTCTGAGATGTACCATTGCACATACTACTCAGCTGACCCTCATGATGGAATAATCTCACATAACTTTATCCATTTAAAAGTTAGTTAGTTAGTTGTGTATTATCTCTTTGGCAATAAATGTAGGAAATTCCAGGAGACAATTAATCTAAATTAATCTAATCCATTTTAGACATTTATCCTATGGAATTATTGTCTCCAACAGTACCTCTGAGAATTAGAGGGATTAACTATTTCAACCTTTTAGAAATCTAAATTTAGGTGAGGTGAATTTCTCTCTAGGGCCTAATACATCTTTATTTTCTTTTTGTACATGCTTTCCTGTTTTATGCCTCGAATTTTCCACTCATAATAATTTCAAGTGCAAGAAACCATGGATCCACGATAGCATGTTTTTTACATGCATAGTAATGATAATCCAATGTATCTATGCTCTCCTTTCGAGAGTTATTTAGTCCATACAATAATCTGCAGGGAAATGTGAGAGGAACAGCATCAGAACTTGCCACAGAAGATATTTCAATGAACAAAGCATACATTTTAGTATGTATTAACTCTTCAACATTTGCCCTCCAGGAGCTCATTCTTTATTTTTCTTTACCTTTACACACTTTTTTTTCAATGGCATTTCAGTCCTCGCTTCTCAATGCTACTTCAATAGCTAAGGCAGCAGAGATGGAAGAAGTAACTACTGCTTTTCTTGCTGCTGCTGCCATCATATTTTTGAGCAGCTGTGAACACTTGCACACCACTTTTTCTGCCTGACAGCAGGGTCAGTGTTAGCTGTTGCCAGCTCATCTATCTTGCTGCCTTGCTCTTGCACAACAATGGGGATTTCATATTATTTTCCTTTTTCCTGACCCTGACTATTCATCACGACAGTGGAAATAATGGCCCTAATGGCTAGCAAGTCCCTCTCCTACTTCCTCCCTCGATGCTCAATGTGACTCTTTCATTCTCTTGACCATGCAGACGCAAAAATGTCCCAACGGCAAGTAACTGTCCACTCCTAAACTTGCTTGATTTTGATTCTCTCCTTTTTCTTCTTCCATCCTTGCCTCAGAGGAGGAAAATTACAAAGAAAAAAGCAGCACCCAAGTCCAGTGAGTTTCCATCGTCCAGGATGTTCTTGAACCAGGCAATTCCCCTCCCCCGCCCCTTATTATTCATTTCATTTAGATGATTAAATAAAGCAGAAAAGGTTATTTTGTTGGAAAAGAGCCTGTATTAATTGTATAAAAGCTGTCACTGTTCCGTTTTGGCTTAGTCTCCTCTCTGGCTCCCAGTAGCTAGCTGCAATTCCTCTTTCACTGAATGCCTAGCTTCAGGCACCTCTCTAGTCCCCAGGATCTGTATCTTTTCTGCTTTTCAAAAGTGAGCATGACATTGCTGAATCTGGAGCTGTTCCCCTGGCTGCGAAGCCTTCACAGTGGTTTTGGTATTGCCAGCTTGACGAAGATTGCTTTCTGTGTTTTCCCCCATTGTCTGCCATGGCAGTGGCAGGTGCCTGGGACTGAGGGAGCTCAGAGATGGTAGCACACCTCACACCGGTGCTTCCTTCTTCGTGCGAGAGAAGGGATGGTCCTTCTCCAGGGAAATGGATTTCCTTGTCTATGAGAAGTGAGAGTCCATATGAATTGTCTGGCTGACCACCGCTATCTCCTTGTCTCCCTCCACATCCCTGTCGGTTTGCAGCTGTCCATGCCTGCCCTATCAGCTCTGTTGAGCAGGGACAGTCTTTGTGTGAACACACTTATTGGTTAAATCCTGAGCTCTTTAAAACAAACGCATTAGTGAGTATGAAGACTTTAAATGACAAGCTAAGTTATTTAGAAATACTGAATATTTTTTAAGTGCAAAATATCAAACCAACATACTTTAGGTAGTTACATAGTGCTTTCACTCAGAGCAGAACAGAACCCATAAGGCAACAGAACCTCATGTTTCCTAGTGTTCCAAAGCTTTTGAAATTATATTTGGGAGAAGAAAAATTGATTTGGCTCGTTTGTTCCACTCAAATGGTAATGATGCCATTAGAAATTAATAACAAAAAATAATTTTCAGAAGTATTTTAATAAAAAAAAGAACTACTTCCTGTGTTGGATGTTGGCTGGTATTGTCTATCTCACTAGATTATTTGCAATTTAAAGTCACGGACTGTTTAAGAGGTAGGCAGCATAGAAAAAGATATATAATCTTTCACCCCCAAAATTGTAATGCAAGAAGCAGGTTCATAGGTGGCATAGCAGAAACAACAAGAACACAGTTAAATATATATGTAGTTGTTCCAGGATGCTAGTTTTGGTTGCTTTTTTTATTTGCTAGCTTCAGGGTGAATGAGAGCTACTCCACCTTGACCACACCACAAAAATTCCTCCTTGATTAGAGCAGAATGATGAGCTGCTCCTAAGAAGTGCAAGCTGTATGAAAGAACACCGCTGATGTTGGGGTTTTCTGTTACTTCACAGCATAAATTTCATTTTGCCCACTATATAATGCCCCTTTTACAAAACATGTTGATATGTGACATCCTTTTGACATACTGAATTTTGAAAACATTAATATTGACACTTATGGGTTGACTGGTATATGTAATGATATGTAGATATTGCCTTATTGTAGTAATGAAGGCAAAGACTTTTCCACATCTTTCTCAAGTGGTTGACATATCACCTCTGGCCATGGACTTGTTTGCAGTGCCAACATGCAATCTATAGATGGATCAATCAAGCATGCTAACATGCAGCATTCCCATATAGAGTAGCTGCACTTAGCTTGAGAATAATAGGGTTTGATGATGTTGTATATTTGGCACATTAGGAACCTGCTTACCATCCCCCTCGCCAGAGAGGAATTTCTGCTGGCCTGCTACTCCATGGCATTGCCTCTTCGCCAGAGGAGGGCATTTGAGGGTTTGGTGTGACCTGTGAAGACAGAAAGGGGAGAGCAGCCCAGCCACACTTCTGTTCAATCCCTTCCCTGCTACTGGAGTGGAGGGCAAAGGGGTACACAGAGAAAGCAGAACCTTTTTTTGCTTTGGAGGTAGTGGTGAACAGAAACACGGTCTTCAGTTTTTGGTGATTGTAACTACAGCAGATGGGTTTTGAGCACAAATCTGAGCAAATTTGTGAAACTGATGACTTGCTATGGTTTTATGGTTTAGTTTGGATGTAATTGGAAAGGTAAAAAAAATTTAAAACACTCTCTAAAACTTTTGACAGTATAAAAAACCAAGTGAGGAAAATGACATTTTTATCTTGCACAGAACTTTCAGTCCAGAAGATTTAAATATTCATTTCTCAAGTGAAATGACATTGAAATAAAATTCCAAACCATCTATTTAAAATATTTCAATCTAGCTTTCTGACAGCAAAATAGGGAGAATGAATACAAATTTCAATTAATTCAAATATGTCCTTTTGAAAACATTTTTTGAATCAACACATTTTGATTTCTGTACTGGGGACTCAGATAATCAGACAAAATAAAACTGTGGCCTAATGACTCTTACACTGTATTTTTTTTTCTGTTAAATAAATTTATATGATAAGATTACTCAGACAAATTCAACACAGCCAAAGAGGAACTATGCTTAGTTCTCTTAATATGGTAAGATTTGATGTTTGCTTTTGATATTTTAAAATTCATTTTTATTAGACACTGATAGTCTGAATAAATAAAACTGGCTGCTCAAAGGAGTTTACTTTTGACCTTCCAATAGTTCAGTTTTGAAATTTTCTCTTGTTTGTTTTTGGTTTTGGTTTGGTTTTTTTGGTTTTTTTTTTGTTTGTTTTTGTTTTTTTTTTTTTAACAGTTTCCATAGTTTTCACAGTGTATGAATTTAAGTTATAGTGCAATGCCAGACTTTATTTATTAAGGACATGACAGAGATTAATAAAATGCTGGACAAGCTACAGCTGATAAGGATTTTGAAAGCTTCACTGTAAAATTGAATGAAGTGGAGATAGAAATTGAAGACATGGAGATAACAATTGATGGACAGAGTCTATTCCAACTGAGAATACCAAAGACGACTGTAGAATGCTGTGAAATTGAATTGATCACCTGGAAAATAAGGTTAGAGTAAGAAATATCAGGTGCGAGGGCTGGAGAAACTGAGCTAATCTTTTCTGAGAGGATTATGAGCGCCAGAAAGTGGATATCTTTCAGCTTTTTTAATGTATGCTATACATTGCCTCTCATAGCCCTTGTGTCATCAATTAGACAACGCACTGACATGGTTTTGTACAGTGTACCTCTTTCAGGCTCCACTAGACAAACTAGACATTAAAACCCATATAGGAAGCTGAAATCAGAAATGGAATAGTTTTAAACAATTCAAAATGGTGAAATTACAAATTAAGTGAGGCCTATTGGCTGAACTAGAACTCAGGCAACAGAGGCCTAACGGAGTATTTAACACCATATTGTCAGGAAAAGCCGTACCCAACTCTAAAAAAGCCAGAATAAGAATAATTCCTACCTTACACTTTTTTATGCTGTGTTAAAGTTTAATTTGCTAAGGTTAAGTTGCCAAGGCCTTAGGTTCACATATTTCTGCTGCTTCCAGACAAGCAGAGCATATAGATAAGAAGATAAGCTCTGTGTGGGCTGTGAAAAACAGCTCTGATTCAGCCTCTGAAGGGTTTATTTTCAATAATGTAGGCTGTCGTTGCCTTCCCTCTTAATTCTTAACCGCTATTGCCACAGAGCTCATTTAGCTGAATTTATATGATGTGATAAGTTAGTATTACATTTATTATTATAATTATCATGTCTGATTAATCTTGCTTATTCTGGAAAGTCATGCAAGTTTCCTACTGGAGGGCATACTTTCAAGTTTTATTATTCACGTATAAGGCAGTTGACCCAAAGATTGAAAATAATTAATCTGGACTAAAGGTGTCTGTGGCAAATTAAAGACAGGTATGCTGGGATGGCTTCAATATCCAGTGTTGACTGAGGCGGGATGAAGATAGATGCAGTGTGAAGTCAGAGGGCATGATGATTGCTAGAGCTGTACCCATCAATCCAACGCCACACAATGAGGTTTTAAACACTTCATTTTCAAATTTGTCTGAAATGATATAGCACTTTTTTTGGCCTATGCCCAAGCTCACTTAGGCACCCCTGCAGATGTCATTTGTTCTGGCCATGCATAGGTCTCCAGATGAAAACATGCTGAAATGAGCTCAGCTCATTTTGACTAAATAAAATTTAGTTTTGACTAGGTTTTGACTAAATAAAATTCAGTAATGTAGGCAATGAAATTTTCTTTATGTGATCACATAAGTCCTCTGGCCATCCCAACCTAATCTATGTGCTAAAATGATCATTAATCTATCGACATTTTCTAGTGTTGATATTTGTATTTTTTGCCATTTGGTGCTTCTTTGCATAAATTCTTGCGAAGTGTGTGTTTGTATGGGAACAGAGAGAGAGAGAATCTTCCCCTTCCATCTGTATTATTATGTATGAAGTGGGGAATTCCTAACTGTGCAGGCTATTTTTAAATTTATTTTCGCTGACAGGAGAAAAAAAAAAAAAAAAGAGAGAGAGAAAGCCAAAGTTGTAGTCTCCACTTACAAAGCACTGGAGTGTTTTCCAGTGGAAGTAGAATCACTTGTAATATAAAACATTGGCTATTTATTAAGCCTGATTTTTGAATTGCATGTTAGTAACTTTATCCATTTGGACAACACTGACTTCTGAACTTCTGATAGGCATACGCTGAGCCTATATTTAGATTCTCCTGGCTGAAATTTGCTCAGAAAACTCCAAATAGCACTGACTTTGACCAGAAAGAAGGAGCTCAGTAGCTATGTGATTTTGGCCTCCTTATGAGTGCATTGCATGCCAGCAAACCTCCTTAGACCAACAGAGTGGAGAAAAACCAATAAATAGCAATAAGAAGAAAAGCAAAAGCACAGACTAATTGTGAAGAGGTTTTGGTCTGTTTTCTTCGTTACTGTGTTTGCATGAAGAGTGAGATACCTGAGTGTTGCTACATGTTGTTGTTTTACTTTACACTGCTTCTGCATTGTGTGTTTTGAATGTATTTCACTCCTTTTTGTGGGAATCGCTTGGAAAACAAAAAGAAACTGCTTACTGTCACACTGGTATTTATTTTATTTTTATGATGGGAATTGTTTGACAGTAGCTATTACTCAGCTTGGTTTTGATTTGTTTCTTTTGCTGTTTGCTTGTGAAAATTAGACTTCTTATGCTCAAATGGCTGACTTACAAAACTTGCTCGTTACGAAATACACCAGTATCAAAATAGGAAAAAAATTGAAACTCTTATGCCACAAAGAATGGTTTCTATATTTTTTCTGCTCCCCCTTTTAAAGTGTCAGTTTATACAGGCTTGCTAAATTATTTTAGTGATGGTTTTATCTGTATTTGTTTTCTGTGGCTGTTAAAGATTGAAAATGTCTCCAGGCAATGATCTTACGGGCTAAGAAATTTGGATTGATTGTGGTAGTAGATTTAAAGATCCTCACTCAGATAACTCCCTCTTCTCGCTACATAGAAATATAATTCCCTTTTGTGAGGGTATAGCTGTATATCTCATAATAATATGATTCTATGATGCATACAACACATAAGGTGTTAACTGGGAAGAAACTTCTTACTAAAGATCCCTAAAACCTTGCTTCTTGTGCCCAGTGGAGAAGAACTGGCTACGGGGACACTGTACCTCCTTCCCATCTGTCCGGTATAGGAGTATCTAAGATGGTCACTCCTAAAGACTTTCTGGAAAGGGAAGACACTTTGCTTCAGCAAACAAGGGGAATATCTTTGTTTGCAAAGATAGGGCAGCAGAGAACAGCTCAAGAATTGCTTGTCAGCCTGGGTTCTTGAATGCCTCTTGATCTTCAGGATTTCACTGACATTTACAAAAGCTAATAATGAGAGCTCATCACAATATGTATATGCAGTATTTTGTGAATATTTTACACAGCGGCAGGGCCATACTAAATCTTGCAAATTTAAACTGGAGTTAGACATTTGTCATTTTAAAAAAGTGCAGTAATTTTAACCTGCCTGCTTTTGGATGGAATCTGAAAGCAGAAATACAAAGCATTCAATGCTACTTATTCTCCTCAAATCATGAAACACTGGGATTCTCAACATTTTTCAAGGCCAATTTGTAGACGGTGGAAATATGAATATCGGTTCAGACAGCCATCTCCTGGTCTCCTGCCTGAACTTCTAAATTTTTGGCGATTAATCTATTAGTAGCTTAAACCAGTCACAGTAAATCAGTCCTGAAGGCTGATAGAAGTTGAAGTCACCATTTTGAGGGAAGAAGGGACATCACATATATTTTCAGTATTCACTATTACACATCTTTCCCTCAATAGCCAGAGAGAAAGAACTAATAAAAGCGGCACAAAGTAGTAGAACAAAATTTTAATGTGCTAGATTAGTTCATAACAGTCCATTTACCTTCAGATTTTATTGTAAGATGGCAGTATTTTAGCAGAATGCTTTTAAGTGGACTCTGGAATTCTGTGCTGTGAACTGTGAAACATTTATTTAAAATATTTATTGCTCCATTGGAAAAAAACATGCTGGTAAGCGTGTTTTAGAAATTGTCGGTTCAAATAATCATCCCACTTTGCAAAAGTGAAAAAATCTGCTGTGTGGCTACCACGATGCTGAACGTGATGTTGTGCGGGGTGGAAACCTGTAGTGGCACTTGTGCACTGTCAGATTCCTAGCCCCTTAATTCATTGTGATTTTCCATTGTGAAGGATTTCCACAGCATTTCCTGAATGAGAAAGCACACAGAATTACAGGGTCACGTCCTACCCCTCCTTATATTTGTGTCAGCACTTTGCTCGACTGAGAGGAAGACACTATTAGATCCATGATATGCCATGCATTGTGCTAGGGGTTATGCCAATCCTTGATTCAAATTCAGTTTTTAATGCAAGAGCCTTTGGCAATAATGCTGACTTTTCAGAAAATTCAGATCACTAGCAGCAACTCTAAAAAGATTTCAGGGTTTGGGGTCTCCACTGTGGCATCGAGGATGGCCCCTGCTCCCACCTTTGATTTGGGTCATGGGCTGTGAGGAGACACCATGTATGGGATGAGATGCACTTTGAGGTTGCTGCTGTTGTGTAGGAAACCCTGGCTGCCCCAGTGTATCATCTCCTCTGCCCGTACTGGGTCTGTGGACTGGGAAGGAGTGTGGTTAGATGTCAGTATGCACTGATAAACCTCAGTAATGTAACAGCCTTCTGGTGAGGCAGTGCAGGCTGCCACCTCTGAGGCTATGCCTCAGGCCAAACTTCTGTGGTTGCCGTCACCCTACTGAAGACAAAAGTTGTTCTTCTGTTTGGGATGTAATACATTCGTAAGGCAAATAAATCCTAAACATTAGCTATGCATGAGCTTTTCACAGTTATTCAGTGCATTTTTTGACAGCAGAATATTTGTGATAGAAAAAAATTAGTCTACTTTGGATTGGGAGCTATAATGACCTACAGTTAAAAAACATAAAGTAAAAGACCTATAGTTAAAAGGGATTGTCTAAGCCAACAACAATAAACCAATAAAAATCTCCATGGGTAAATTATAAAGTCTCCTGTGTATATAATAGGTTCTTGGTTTGATAAACAGCAAATGAATCTAACTAAACATAATGGAAATATATCTTTTATCCCTGGAACTCTATCAATTAAAAGGTGAGAAATTTGTCCAGACAATAAGCGCTCTAGTTAAGAAAAAAGACTGAAGCAAATCTATCAGTAAGCAGAATGGAGTTCATAAAATCCAGCAGCAGTGCATAACCCGGCCTAAAGGTTTACTGAGTTCAGGTGTTGTCTTTGCTTCCCTTCCCTTCCTCCCTTCCTCCACAGACGCTGCATGTGATTTTAAAGAATTATCATAAATAATGAATGAGTAATTATCTTTCTGAAGGACTTCCAATCTATTTTTAGGTGTAACACTGAAATATAAGAAATTCAGATAAAATCACATGGGCCAAGGTTCATTTCACCAGCTTTAGGCACTGACTCTATGGACACAGACTCCAGAACATCTAACATCAGCTGGAGTAAGTGGAGAAAGGAGGTCATTTGCAAAGAGTAGTCTAGAACTTAGGTGGGGTAGGTGATCATAGGATATATCTAGATCTTTCCATAGACTCTATGAGAAGACTAAAGTCTTAATATGCATGCTTCACTTAAGCATTTAAAGTAAGGTAAACCAAGTTCTCTGGTCTAACTTCATTTTGGATTGCGTGCATGTCTCTCTGTACTCTCAGTAGTCATTCCCTGATCCTCCTTAAAATACTGTTTCTTCATAGAATACAATGTATATAGAATAATTCTCTACGTTCACAGAAGTGACTTGATTATACAAGAACTTCAAAATTAAGGGAACAAAGACGAGGTATTCAGAGGGCAAAGTGATTGGAGGGAAGGTGGGATTGATAGCGTAATACTCTACACCTTTCCATCATTAGCAGTAAGTAAAATCTATGGTGTTTCTGTGCAAAATTTGAAAAGAAATGTTGATGACACTATGGCTTCATCTTCTTGAAAATTTCTTCACTTCTTTTATTATGAAGATGCTTTTCTGAATGAAGTGAGAATTCCGCCTGCTCAGATTTCCTGTCAATCAGTTACCAATATCAAGCCCTTCATAGCAAGGAACAATAAAGTTTTAGTGGACCATTACGTCCTATGTACCCATGGACGAACTTGCCTCCCAATTCAGCTACATGTTGTCTTATATTTTCATGCAGTCCAAAGGTTTTGTTTTTTTTTTTTTTTTTTGTTGTTGTTGTTGATGATGATGATGTTAAGGGTGATTATCCTAGAAAACTCAGTTTAATGTCATTTTCCTAGCAGTGGAGGGCTGCAATTTGAGAAAACATGAGAACATGCGGGTGTTTTTAACTTACTACCTTCTTTTGAGGAATTAGGAGAATGTCAGAAGGGAAGTAGAATGCATCTCTCCCTGTAAGTCTGCTTGGACTTTCTTAAAAATTTGGGAGACAAGCCTTTCCACATACAAATCTCAGTATGATTCATAGATGAAGTTAGCAACTGTCACTGTTCATGTTTCTGCTGTTCCATTCAAGCACTTTCTGTCAAAAAAATCATGTTCTATATACAATTGAAATAGAAATGCTCAGCCATCAGACCTCAACATGTGATAAAAAGCAAAACCAACATATTGTCTGGGCACTTCGGTATATCTAATTTCCACAACAATGCTATACATTAAAAGCAGTTTCCATTTTTAATCTATTTATTTGCAGTTTTGGTGCAGATTCACACTTTTTTCCATCTTTACAGCATTGTCTATGTATTTACATATTATTCTTGCCTTTAACCTCAAAACTTCAGAAAAATAGTTCTTATTTCCATGTCTATATGAGGTAGACTGCATGTATGCAGGTGGTGTTACAAAAAGAGGTGCTTGTCAATTTTGTCCATTTTAGGTACGCATTTCTGTTTGACACAAATCATTATGTCATCATAGACTTTACTGTTGATGAAGTTAATTACTTCACCTGGGGCACATTCACAAGTTTTTGGCAAGTGGGACAATAGGGATCAGCAAACCCTACAGCACTGAGATGGATATTGAAGAGCTGTAGAATTAGAAAAGGATTAGCATAACATGTGCCTTTTGGTGGCTTCTGCAACAGCAGTCAATAAAAGTGATTGTTGTACAGTTGTCATCTTTGGCCTTGAGCTCAAGACTAATGTATCGTCTTCTGTGGAGCTCCTGGAATTCAATAGGTATCTTTGCCATTGTATTTATTCAAAAGTACATTTGAAAAAAGCCAAAGAATTTGTCAGTTCGTTCTGATAAAGTGAAATGTCTGTAAGGTGTAAAGACATGTGAAAAAACTCTTAAGAGTGGAGATTTAGCCTGGTTCTGGATTTTTAGAAGACAGGAAAATATTCTAAAACTGGATAAACCTTGTGATGGACTCCACATAGCACTGACAAACTAAGTGCTGTATGGACTACAGTTTAGTCCATTTTTTCCATAGGGACTTCTGCAGGAACTGTCAGGTGAAGAAAAGTTCACTATGCTTCTGTCACCAGATATCAACTTGGGCAGCTGGTACTGTGGGGAAAAGAAAGTCACAGGATGGATATACAATAAAGAGAAAACATGCCAAATTTGTGTCCTCAGACATGCCTAAGAATAATCTTTCATGACATTTGGAATAAAACCATGAACGAACAACAACAAAAACTCTGAAGAAATATGGATGGAAGAAAAAAAAATATATTTTTTGTGATAATGTGAAACTGTCTTGATGGACTCCATGGATACGTAAGCAGTTAAATTTATATCAGACTGAGAAATTTCCCACTGACCTTGAACTTTAGCCAGCTTTCCTTACAGTAGCTTTCCTGATGGTGAATTTCCATATCACTGGAGCTTGCTTTAGTTTTAACACATAATAAAGGCTTCCTTGTTCATATTGGATCATATTTCTGGCAACGTTATAAGTTGCATAATACTTATTACAAATAATAGAAATCATTTTCTCATGGAAAACATTACCCTAGGGAGTATAGATTGCTGCAGTTAGATTTATCTGTAAAGCCTTTCCTCCCTGCTAACTAAGAATTTTTCAGTTTCCTACAAAACTATGAAATTTACCATTCTGCAAGGAAAGAGCTTGATCAAAGCAGCAGTTATAAACCATGGTCAACGTATTAAAATGCTGAATAAAGCTTTTTGAGCATTAGGATTGTTGTGTTCTGAGTCAGTTACAAGTTCTTTTGACCTCTAGGTAATGAGATCCAGTTTTAGCAGGATTACCACAACACACAATAAGGAAAGTCCAGAGGAAATCGGAGCTCTAAGGAGTCACACAGAATGACTGTGGAGCAATCGTGGAGCAGAATCAGCTGGAGCAATGTGAGGGAGCCAGGGCTGAGTAAATTGAGAGTGCCAAAAAATTTGCCTGAAGGCAGGTAGGAACTGACTTTAGGAATTGTTCTAGAGAGTACTGATGGTGCAGTCCTGCAGCAAGGAGCGACGACCAAGGTGATGATGAAACAGTTCAGACCTCTTAGAACAGATGTTCCACCAGTAACACATTAAAAAGAGGAAAAGACCTGGATATGGGAGACAATGGAAGACATAAACTGATTGTACAGTATAGAGGTACCACAGCTGTTGGGTTTTTTTTCCTCTTTGAAATGCTTACTCTTCAAAGAATGGCTAGTGCATGTGTGAACTGAGAAAACAGTGGAGATAATGATGACCAGAAGTGCCGATAAGAGTCTTCTTGAAAATCTATGGATTTTGAATATTGGGAGTGAATAAGTAAAGAAAACTTTATCTACAATTCTTCCGCTATGGCTAAAGAAAATCATTAATTAAACAATTTGGCTAAGTGTATATGAGGAAGGGACCCACAAGTGAAGAAAAACTGTTGTGTGGTAGGTTTTTATCTGCTGACTCTGACAACTACAGCTTCAATCAAGAATGTTCTCTTCCGCTGAGGGAACAGCTATTCCTGCCTCTACTAGAAGAACTTTCTGTAAGAAATTAAAAGCTGCTTGTCCAAATGGGCCAGGAAGGAAGAGGTTGGAACCACAAATGTTTGTAATGATTGGAACTTAATAATAATGCAATAATTAAAAGTACTTCTTGCTTAAATAATACATTTCATCATAGAATCAGAAAATATTTTTTTCAACGAGCAGTGAAGCATTCTTTAAGAAGTTAAAGACATGTAACTTTATTTACCTCTAGCTGGCACTGCCAAGGGAAAAAGGTGTTGTAAGGCATCTTTCCATAACCTAACCCTCTGAATCTTTTCAGGTGATTCTGAACTATGTTTTTCCCTTTCAGAATGCCCTGATGGCTAAGAAGCACCCGATCTCCCCAGGCCTTTCCTGCAGATGGTTACATGGAAGGTGAGGAAGTGGCTTATCTCCGGCCTTCCCAGGGATTCACCTGCTACTGGCACCCAACACCACTCGTGAGAGATCCAGGGACTGGCTTTTAGGCTATGGCTCATTTGCCCACTCCTGCATAGGTATTTACTTAGGGCCTGTAAGGCACTTCCCTGGTCAGGCAGATCCCAGAGGTCCTGGGCTGTCCAGATACATAAGCTGTCCAGAATGACAGTTGAAGGCCAGGTAGGATACTGAGAGCATCTTATATGGCACTAGGTCTACTCTTCAGCAACCAATGCTCCTTGTTCAAGTCCACAGGGACCAGCATCCTTTAAAAACTGTTTAATTAACATTTGAAGAGTTTGTACTGAGCTTCTCTAGCATGTTTAATGTATCTGTTATATATATATATATATATATATTTTGATGTAAGCAATTAGTCTTCTACCAGTTGTATCTGAAACTTTATATCAGGAGAAAGGAAAGAAAGTACCTGAAGAAGAAACACGTTCCTGCTTAGCTCTGCTAGGAAGTCTTCATGTCTGTGGCACCCGCAGCAGTTCTATTGTTCTGAGTCCTCATGTTGTAAGGAGATAAACAGTAAAAGTCAATAGGAAACTTTTGCTACCCTGCACATCAGAGATTTACAAATGCCTTCCAAACAGATTTACTGGTGAGACAAAGAAGGTGAAGTTCATACCCTCCTTGGCACCACTGATAGCTGGATATACTCTTCTCTTTCCCCTCTTATTTCACCTCATTCCACAGTTTCATGCAGCCCTGAATTTCCTAAATAAGATCATCCACATTATTTTTTTTCTCTTCGCTCCCCTTTCTCAAGGAGAGTACCTAAAAATAGATTTGCTGATGACGAGCAAATACATCCAGAAAGGGGACTGGGCAAAGAGAACAGGCAGCATCAGTAGGGAAGAAGCTGCAGTGCAAACATGACTTTTAGCTCCATTAACTTCTGGGAGAGAAAAAAATACAATGTATAAGAAAGCTCTCATTTCCAGACTATCAAATCAGTAACTGAGTATTGCAATTAAGGAAGAACATTTCCTTGACAAGAATCATCTAAGAATCTTAAAAGTGGTTTTAAAAAATTCAAAATAAGGAAGCAGCTGTGGCTAGCAACAGTTGTTTCCTTTTAGCTGCAGTCATAGATTTGCTTACTACTTGACATTCATACTCAGCTTGCCGTTCTGCTGTGCTGCAGTATTTTTTTCCACACTAGCTGAAGAAATCTGTGCAATAAGAGGAATTCTGAGGGATTTGATTTTCCCCAAAGAGTTCACAGATCCTTTAAAGGTGTATGAATCTTCCTTCACGTTTCTCATAGGATAACCTAAAATGATTGACTGAAACAAAGTTGGATGGGAATCATCTTGAAATACCTACTCCAATGGCTGAAGAACATTGAGCAAGATGCACAATTCAAAGAGCCCAGTAACTGAATATCTTCATAGTAATCTTCAATTCGGCTCTATTTCATTGCTAAAGGGGTCTGATACGCTGTCTGTTGAGGTCAACTAACTTCAGGTCCTAAATTTAGAGTACCTTCATGGAAATTGATTGGTTTTACTGGAGATTTTCAGTGGGAAAAGGAAGAGCAAAAATGTGCCCCTCTATATTTGGTGAACGCAGGCTGCCAGGTACATTAATGAACTGTAAATGCAAAAATGTCATTTATGAGCATCCACTTAAAAAAACGCCAAATTCAGTATCTTGTTTCTCAGCCATAGCTGTCTTATTCTGTTTTTTTGGGGTATTTTTCTTTGTTCGGTAGACAGAAATCAAATACTGAGTGAAACAACCTTCAGTTCAGCATTGGTGATATTACGTCTCTCTGTTCCCTTCTAGATCTCTGGTTGTTGGGCTTACTGGTGGTGGTGGTGGTGAGCAAGGAAGAAACATGTAATGCACCTGACATGAATGACTGGCTTGGTAGACAGGTGGAGAATTAAACATGATTGAGACTCCAACACATTTTTATTTTATTAGCTTTTGCCCGGTGCGATATACTTTAAATGAAAACCATTTCTGAAGATGATATTATAATGTTCCCAGCTGCATCTGTAGCTCATATGAAGCAGTTATTGAAAAGCCCTGCCTGGATGTAGGTTATTACTATTGTTTTAGAAGGTATGTCATTGTGTAGTCATGGAATTAAATGTTTCAAGTATATACACACAGAGGTGCTGTGGTTAACAGTGAGAAAGACAGTTTTTGTGATTTAAAAAAGCCCCTGACTACAGGGAAGTCAAGCCAAGTTTTTCACGGAAAGCATTACGACTTTAAAAATATTTCAGCTTACAAGGATGGGAGCTGTATAACAAAGAGTATATATGTATATACATACACGATGTATATATGTATAAAGGTATGTATATATAATATATATAAATATATACATACACACACTGTATATTCATATATAAGATTTTCTCAGAAACTGCTTTGGTTTCCAACAATGACAAAAAGACTTGTAGAAAAGCAGCATCCACCGAGCCCTAATAGTAATAGAAGCAGCACCTGCTTATTGAGTTTTTTTCCTCACTTGAATCTTATTTTGGACACAGGCTCAGGCTGTACTTCTTTTCTGGCATGCATTTTCATGCCAAGTAATTAAAATGGCCTCGTAAGACAAAAGTCAGATTCACAGTCTGAGGGCCAGATTCTGATTATCTCCTCCAGATCTTGTCAGGAAGCTTCCTTTTCCCTCTTTCTGCTTAGTCTCACCCGAAACTAGGCAGTGCTCAGAAAGAAACTGGAGATGCTTTTGCCACCGCTTCATGGGCAGGACCAGGAGGGGATTCAGCCAGGGCAGAAGGTGTCTCTCCCTTCCCACGGGCACAAGGGCAGCATCAGGGGCAGATGCAGCTGAAGCGTGAGCAAGCTGGGGAGTGGACTGCTGAACTGTGGTACCTGGCTGTGTGGGATGGGACACTAACCTCGGGAGTGTACAAGGAGGAAAGTTATCCTTCTGAATGAATGCTGGAGAATTATATTGCACCTCAAAGCGCCCTCGAGGTGCTCACGTGCAGGGAAGGAGAGGAATGCAGGCAGAGCCCCTGCCAGTGCTCACCGCTGTATCCTGGTGTCTGATGTCTGGTGTGATGTGTATGATATGATATGACCCAGCGGTGGGTAAAGGTGAGCTGAACAAAGCAGACACAGTGCTTCCCTACTGATGAAACACTCCTTTGTAGGTGTGTGTTATTTTTCTTCAAAGCTCTTTTAGTTTTTTCATACTGTTTTTATCCTTTCAGATGCTTTTACTTAACTAACAGAAACTTAGATTTGGCATTTTTCAGGAAAATGTATCTTCATGCTTCAAAAAATTTTCGTTAGCAAGTCAAAATAAATGTCAGTGGATTCCCTAGGATTCATTTCTTTTCATAGACTGGAAATTTTTTTGCCAACAAAAGCAATTTCATTTTGCCAGTAACTCTGGAAGGCTGCTACTGAAACAACATAAAGTGAATATTAAACATTCACCAAGCAAAGATCTAAAAGCTCACATTTAAAACACCGGCAAGTTATAAACTGATAATTAAAGTTTGCTGGGAGTATGTGGGGAGGTTGACCCTGTTGTAGTCAGTTTTGCACTCCTTGCCAGCCTTAATTTCACAAATACGTTATCTTTTGAGACATGTTAGCTCAACAAAATAACTCAACGTGGTTACAAATGCAATGTCTCCCCAAGGCAATCATCCAGAAAGAAGTGGACACAGGAAGCTTCTTAAAATGTGATCTGGTCTCGAGCCATCCAGTCAACCATAGCAGAGCACTATTGAAAATACTTATTGGTAAGATATTTTTTCGACAAAAAAAGACTTCACATGACAACAAACCAGTGACAGATCAAAGGTGTGCAACAGCAGTGACACTATATGCATTTTAAAAAAGGAGCTAGAAGTCTTCACTGTTAACTTGCAATTCCTTTGTGTCGAATTAATGATTTTAGAGAACAGAAATCAACAGTAACATTTCTAGCCCATTAAGAAATGAGAATATTTTTCATAATATACTTATGCTTCTTTTGTAGCCAGTACCTAGTTAGCCTTTTGTCACGTCCATTCATTCATAGAAAATATTTTTTTAAGCTAACATTAAGTTTATGAGGCAATGTGTTTGACTTCAATAGGACAGAATCATCAGGCTTCCACAGGTAACAATTTTTAAAGCCACATTCAAAGTAAAACACAAATATGTTCTCGGACAATTTATTTTGTTAAATCTGAAAATACATTTTTTAGTTTCTAAAAGACTCCTACATCAGGTTAAAATAACTTTATTAATTTCTAGAAATTCTCTTTTAGAGAATTTCTAGAAAGCTCTTTTAGAGACAATTTCAGTGTATAGATAGTAAGTGCTTTCCAGAGCTGATGAAAGGCATAAGGAGGAGCTATGAAAATCAATGCTTGTTAAACACCATAATTTCTAAGAAATAGTAGTATTCACCTATAGCAGGCTGTGGTTCAGGAGTCCATTCTAAGCCGGCTATGGTATAGTTTGATGGAATGCTATTATAACCCTAGAGCAATAAAATGCTATTACAAGACAGCTTTTTAATTTTAAAACTAATTTTAGAGCTTTTTTATTTATGAATTTTATGACTAATATAAGGGCAAGGTTTACATATGTCTCAAGGTTACTTTTAATTATAGATTTGCTCTTTTGCATGTGCAATCATTTGTGTCTGTAAAAAACGGAATGTGTAATTCTTTAATGATATTCTTATTTTGTCAATCCTTTATAGAAAGTAGATTGTCCAGCCCCAGCATGACTTTTGTCAGGAGTCAGCAGTCTCATGCCAATAGCCAAATAACATTTAGTTCACTAAGAATATTAAATCAAGACTGTTATGCATCTCCCCATTTAGGAGGACCTTTTAAAAGAGCTTTTATGGCAGAGAATAGATGGCTTAAGCAGACAGCTGGGAGAAGAGGAGGAGCTGGTTTCAGAGGAGCAAGGATTAAGTCAGTATTAAAAAAAAAAAAAACACAACACTTTGAAGCATGATTGTTTTAAAGTATGTATTGCACATGTTAGAATGACTGGATATTCTGAAACTCCAAACTGCTGTTTCCTCCCCTTTCCCCTTGCCGTTCCTTAATTGCCCATTCTCATAGCAAGTGGATGTCTCTTACCAAGGTCAAATGGTGACATCACATGTAGGTTTCTTGGGTGATTTAGACAGCAATGTGACATCAGCAAAGTGGCCCAGCAAACCCCTCAAAAAGCAATGTGGGGAAATGAAACCCTCTTTTGCAGAAAACTGTGTTGTGGCTTTTATTAAAGAATTTGCATGACTGACTTGTTGCCTTGCAAGATAAGTCCTGAGCATCTGACACTGATGCGCTGGTTTCTAGGACAGCAACACTTACAGAGTGTAAAATTCTAGTCTGCAGCAGTGGATTTAAATGAGGATGCAGCAATTGGAAAAAAGTTAATACTCCAAGATTTGTAATGCAATGAGACTGTATGGCATTCATTCAGTGTACGCTGCTACCCCTTAGTACCAAATCTCACAAATTCTGTTACTCATACCCAGCAGATGCTAAAGGGCTATGGTTATATTTCTGCAGCTGAAATATTGCATGTTAGGTACCTTTCGGTGTGATTCAATTACAGCTTCAGGCTTCTTAGGTTCCTCAGTGACAAAGTGCATACCAATTTCAAAACATGTATGATCCACCTACCCTGTTGTTTTCCAAAGAATTATTCTGGAATGGCAGGCGTCTCATATGAGTAGACCAGGACTGAAACTGCAGTCAACAGCAAAGACATCAGCACCTAAAACTTCTCAACATAAACTATTAATACTTTTTTTTTTTTTTTCCATTTTCTTAATAAATTAAACCAAAATAGGCATTCTCCCAAATTGGTGTCATCCACAGATGGACTTTCAATCTGAAACTTTAAAATGACATTTGTGTAGTCATTTCCAATGATGACTTAGAGGAAAATATGGTATTTTTCTCCTGGTCACAAATTATTATAACCACTTAAAGAGATGCCCACAGATTTGGGGCAAAAAGATTTGAAGTTTTGACTGGAAACTGCCAGAAGAACAATAGTCTTTTGCTATCCCTGCTATTAAAAAAGAATAAGCCAAAACAACCCAAATTTAGCTTAACTCTAAACCTCTGGGATGCATGACTTACTGATGCTTAAAAATGGGTTTTTTGCACCTGACAGGACCACACACTGAGTAATACTGCACATGCTCTGTCCTCTCATAGTGTTTATGTATTAATTAAAACAAGCTTACTCCATTTCACAAAAGCAAGGACTGAGTTGTGTTTCAGTGATTTCTCCTTCTTTCAGTTTGCTGCTGGGATGTCATGCATCAGATATCCATCTTAGCTAGGGGATGTCCCACAAAGGGAGAGTTAAACTCCTATGGCTCCTATTCACTGCTAACTCAACCAGTAAAACTCTGTACTATACATCTGAAAGAATCGGTCCTTGTGTTTGTTGACAAAAAGTTTTGAGCGTTTATGTCTTATTACTTTTTAAAGGGGTTGTTCTAAAAATAATAATAAAAAAAAATAATCCTTTTCAAGAGCAGGAAGGTGGCACAGTCAAGATCATTTGTTCACAAACCTTTTGTTTAATTTATGAGGAAATGTAGCGGCAAAGCAGAAAATAAGAGTAGGGAATTGCCTAAAGAGAAACCATGATCTTTTAGTTAAGACATTGTAACACTGCCCTGAAGAAATAGGCCCTGTTTGTCTCCATCCCTCAGAACATGCCAAAAGATCCATGACTCCTTTGAAATGTGATTACTTAATTAAAAGGCAGCATCAAAATTCAAAGTCACAAACGGGTGGAATTACGACTGCGGAGGGTATTTTAGTGCATGTCTATTTTGCTGATCATCTACTGGGCACAGTTGTAATGAAAATTCTCTGAGGTAGACACAGTATTTCTTGTCAAAGGTTGGTTTTCTGCTGACATGACTACATATTGCTTCTATGGTACATAAACTAAAGTAGGTATAAGTAAACAAGCATCCAAAGTAAATAAAGGCATCTGTAGGAGACGAGTCATGGGGTCTAGACTGGATGAATTACCAAAGGAGATGCTACTTTACTGGCAACAGTGAAAGCCTAGACAACCTTTTTTGGCTGAGGGTAGAATTCAGTTTGTAGATTAAGTTATTTAAATGTAGACGTCTCCTTGTCCATTAGGTGTCTCGTCTCTTGTCAAAGTTAATGAAGTTTCAGTTAACACAGTCAGTGGACCATAGACAGCAACTCATCCTAAAGCAGAGGTCCAGCACTTATGTAAATATCAGTGCCATCTGAGATGTCACATCCATCTCTGATTCCTGCAATGTCCAGCTTTTCTAGAAGTCCTGAGTTATACCTGCCAGATTTGGGCATCGTTATAATCTTTAATACGGTAGGGTACTTCAAACAGTATCTCAAAATCTTGCACTATTTCTTACAGTGGTTTTCATGAAATATCTACCAAAGTGTAGCAATTCTGGAGTTTCAGCTATAAATTTATTTTTACTTAATATAGTTTGGATAAAAGTCAGTTTTTCATTAAAGTGAAAAAAAAATACATTTTTCATTTCCTTTATCAAGACATATAGTCACAAGAAATTAGAAAATATTAACTTCTCCATCTTGAATAGAATAATATACTGATCTAACAAGAATGGTAGACTTCAAAAATACTGTAAGAACTGATATAAACAAAGAAGGAAGAAATATTATCATGGGACACTATTTAATCCATGCCTTAGGGTAAAATATCTGTTGAAGAGCACAATATACTAAAGCAAATGATCTGATGGCTTCATTCCATATTTATTATATGTTTAATACAATAAAAATCACTGAAAATAACTTATTTTTAAATAAATGAAATGGAAGGATATAAATTATCCTCTATGCTTGAAATGATTAAAAGATTTGAAATATTTTTAAGGTATTCCTATTGTTACTACACAATATAACCCTTTTTGCGTGGAACAAAGTCATAATTTTCTTGTGATGTGAAAGACAAACAGGCTTTAATTGTGATGGAGACAAGCTGACTCTATAGCAGAAATGAGTGCGAGTTGTACAGCTTTTTAGCCTTTTGATGCCAGCTCAGATCCTGCCCAAACATCTGGTCTTTTAATTCCTCTGTGTATGGAGAAGTTCTGCTGAAGCCAGGAGGAATTCTCTGCACAGAAGTTACTCAGTCTGGGATCTCAATTCTTCCTTTATTGATACTTAAGAGCATTATGACTGTAACGCGAGTTCTCAGTCAACGGTTAACACTATTTACCTATTTATTCATCCCAATAAATTTAGAGGCCTCAGAGGAAAGTCATGTTGCTTTAGGCACTTGCATATTAGGAAACAGACCCAGTTTACAGACTTTATAGCGAGAGACAAAAGCGAGAAGTGTTTTAGTCAGAGACTTCCATAGGACAGCGATGTAGTTGAGAAGTTTTGTAGTTTATTAGCTGAATGGCCACATCTAAAGACTTACGTTCAGTGGCTCAAAATCTGAGTGGAAACCAGTAACAAGTGGTGTCCCTCACAGGTCTGTACTGAGACCAATACTATTTAATATCTTAATCAATGACATAGACAGTGGGATTGAGTGCACCCTCAGCAAGTTTGCAGATTACACCAAGCTGAATGGTGCAGTTGATTCACCTGAGGGAAGGGATGCCATCCAAAGGGACCTTGACAGGCTTGAGGAGTGAGCCCATGTGAACTTTATGAGTTCAACAAAGCCAAGTGCAAGCTCCTGCACCTGGGTCAGGGCAATCTCCAATACCAATACAGACAGGGGGATGAATGGATTGGTAGAAGCCCTGAGGAGAAGGACCTGGGGACACTGGTGGCTGTAAAACTAGATGTGAGTCAGCAATGTGCTCTTGCAGCCCAGAAAGCCTGTGTTGGCCAGCAGGTCAAGGGAGGTGATTCTCCCCCTCTACTCCACTCTTCTGAGACCCCACATGGAGTACAGTGTCCAACTCTGGAGCCCTCAGCACAGGAAAAACACGGACCTTTTGGAGAGAGTCCAGAGGAGGGCCTGTAACACCTCTCCTATGCCAACAGGCAGAGGGAGTTGGGGTTGCTCAGCCTGGAGTAGAGAAAGCTCTGGGGACACCTTATTGTGGCCTTTCAGTACTTAAAGGGAGCTTACAGAGAAAGACTTTTTACTAAGGGCATGTAGTGACAGGACAAGGGACAACCATTTCCAAGTGAGAGAGAGTATATTTAGATTAGACATCTGAAGAAAATCTTTTCCTATGAGAGTGTTGAAACACTGGAACAAGTTGTCCAGACAGGCTGTGGCTGCCCCAGCCCTGGAAGTGTTCAAGGCCAGGCTGGATGGGGCTTTGAGCAACCTGGTCTAGTGGGAGGTGTCCCTGCCCATGGCAGGGGGGTTGGAACTAGATGATCTTCAGTGGTCCCTTTCAACCCAAACCATCCTATGATTCTATGAGAACAAATCACAAATTTCCTGACTCACCATCCAGCCTGGATACTTGCCGACTGCCTCGTTAGAGAGACCAAAAATGGAGTGGACAAAACCCCTTTTAAGGATAAAACTTTTAAGTCTTATGAGTCAGGAAAATGAGTCTGTCTTTTCTGTGACACAGAAATACTGTGCCAACATGTAGGAAGTGAAATACTGTGATACGGGTAGGCAGAAGCAACAGTAAGACAGAGAAATTATTGTGCTCACTCACTGTTCAGGTGCAACTTAGATATGTCTTTACAGTTTTCAATGATACACAAACTTATCACAGAATCACAGAATCTTCAGAGTTGGAAGGGACCTCTAGAGATCATCTAGTCCAACTCCCCTGCTAAAGCAGGATTGCCCAGAGCACATCACTCAGGACTGCATCCAGGCGGGTCTTGAAAATCTCCAGAGAAGGGGACTCCACACCTTCCCTGGGCAGCCTGTTCCAGTGCTCTGTCACCCTCACCGTAAAGAAGTTTTTCCGTACATTTGAACGGAACTTCCTATGTTCCAACTTGTGCCCCTCATCCTGTCACTGGGAACCATTGAAAAGAGCCTGGCACCATCCTCCTTCAACCCACCCTTTAGATACTTGAATGCCATGATAAGGTCTCCCCTCAGCCTTCTCTTCTCCAGGCTAAAGAGTCCCAGCTCCTTCAGCCTTTCCTCAATAAGGGAGATGCTCCAGTCCCTCTTATGAGGGACTTATACTCTTACAGTCTTGACATCGCTTTTTCTTTTTTTTGGTGAGACTTTAATTTAAAATATAATTTCACCATTTAACCTCTGTTTACCCTGAATTACTGTATCAACAGTCAGTGCTGGACAGAGAAAAAAATATTTTAACTCAATGATAGAAACTCTCATGGGTGGATGAGTCATCATTTTCACCTTGGAATATGTTTTCGATTTATACAAAGGCAAGAAAACTGTTGTGAGTATAATACAAAAAAGATTTAGAAACTGTATGTCTCCAAGCCAATAAGTGATTCAGACTGTTGGTTTCTTGCAGAGGAATTAATCCCGCCCACCTTTCAATATCTACAGTGCTGATGTCTACTTTTGAGCTGTCATTGAGGCTCCACTGGTAGTCAATGAAAAGAAGTCAGCACTTTCAGGGCATGAGTCATCCATTGTATTTTAGGCATCCTTAGGATGAGATGCAATGCTATCTAAGTTTGATCACATAAATCTTAATACATTACTGAAGAGAGCTAAGAAGCTTATTAGAAATTAATGGCAGTGACTATACACTGAAAGTAAAGAGTGCCAATAGTTCAGTGGATGCTGAAAATCTGAAAGAGATTAAAAAAAGCCACTATAAGGATTAAAAGCATTGAAAAACCACTTTATGGTGAGAGTCTAGAGAACATCAATCTATCTTGTTTTCCAGGAGAAAGTTTAAAAATCGACTTGTTCACAGAAGAGAAATAAAGAAAATTGTAATTGCTGGTTATCACACGTGCCACTATATAAAAAATAGGATCTTCTGTCTAGAGCTACAGTCAATTCAGCTCAAGTTCAGCCTGGATTTTAAGATTGTTCAATTTTGAGGGTAATTATTAAAATGGATGGAAATACTAAGAGTATAAAATATCTCTTTTTAATATATACCTTTATTTTGACTGAACGAAGCACAAAAATTCAAATTTCTTAGTAAAGAAAAATTCAGGAATTTGGAATGCTTTTATTTCACTTTGTTATCGTATAATATAAAATCTGGATTTCTAGTGAAACCATTTCAAAACATGAAGACTTTAAATGTGTCTACCTGCGGCCCTTCTCTTACCTGAAGCAAAACCACACCACTCTACAGTGTTTTCTGAAGAACTTTGATTTCATCGGAGAGCACTTGGTTTGGGGGAATGATTCTGTCAACATTTTTTGTGAATCAGGTTTAGTAATTGACCACGGGATCAGCTTACTAATGATGCAATTGATTCTTTGTCACTTTAATTCTTTAAACCTGTTCTGGGTGCATTTCTGAAATATCTGTCATAGTGTAATCAAAAGTTATAGGTTTGGTGTAGGGATGATTAGGTGAAACTGCAGGATCTGAGTTATTCAAAAGGTCAGACTAGATAATCATAACTGTTCTCTGTGACCTCATAGGCTATTCATCTTATGCATTAGGCCTTCTGCATTTGATTTTAAATATGCTTGGCTCCCTTAGACAGCAATGGAGATTATTAAATATATGGCTGGAATTTAAAATTCCATTCTCTATGCTATTACTATTGCTGATCATTTCAGCCAGTGTTACCTCATCTGAAATTTCCCCCGAGAGGCTAGTCTAGAAGCAAAGGGTTGGGAAAGGGGAGATATGTAACAAGAATCAAGCTTTTTATACATTTGTGATCAACAGTGAAGGTCTGCCTTGGTAGTGTTAGGGATTCCTATGCAACTTCATCTCAGGAATGGGGATTTCTGTTGATTAATCTTTCTTTTACCAGTGTCTTGTCTGTCATTTGCAAATGGCAGCAAATACAGCAGTTGTTAGGGGAGAGCAACCAAACTTAGGATGTAAAGAAGTCCTTTAAGCTACAATTACAAATGTTAGCTTGCCTATGGGTCAGATGGACCCCATCTGAACAAAGACCTCCTGTTCCCCTATGTCCCACTCAGAATTATTGGCACTCAGTCAACAGCAATTCAAATAAAGGACTGTCAAACAGGGAAAATCGATTCAGAATCTAACTTGAGCAAGCAGAGGGAAATAAGCATGGATGTGAGCTGCAGGCTAATTTGGCCCATTATCTTCCCTTGCATACTTCTTGTTATTCCCCTTTCACGCGTTTACCCTGAATCCTCTTGCAGAAAGCAACCTCTGCAGCCTTGATTTCAATTTACTATCCCTAACATTTGGTTAACATTCTCCATGTTGCACTATTATTGCACTCAAGTTTTTTCCCCCCACATGCTGCTCATCAACCCAATTTATTGACTCATAGAGTTACTAAGGAGATGCTTATCAAGCAGAATAAATACCCTTGTGCTTGCCAACTGGTACTGTGTAAATTGGCTTTGCTTCAGCGTCCAGCCATATTTTATCAAACCCTTGACAGTGCCTCAAAATACTTTGCTTTGTGTCTGGATTTGCCAGCAGAGTACATTTCTAGTGGCACAAAAGACATTTGTATTTTCAACTGCTTTTTTTAAAGGAGAATTTCAATACTTGGTTTTATTTTTTTTTTTTCGTATTTTATCCCCAGCCCAACTCATTGTAGTCTCTAGCAAAACATTTTGCACAACTTCTTATTACTGTGCTATCCAACATCATTAAATTTGTTCACTGATGCACATATGTAAATGTATTTTGTCACAATGACTATTACCAGATTGACCTGGCAACCAAGTGTTGCATTAGAACTGAACAATTCCGAGTTACTGAAGTATACAGGCGGCTTAGTGAACCTTTGTTTTCTCTGGTATGTTGATGGATTGTTGCTGCGAAGTTTCAGTAGGAGTATTGTGCATATTGATCGTATTGATACTGTTCACAGAGGCTTCATTATCAAACTTGTAAACTCTGAGCATTAAAAGGACAAATGAGTTATTCCAATGAACAGTGCACTCTGCCATAGTCTATCTGTTCTTTGGGGAATGCAAGGAGTTTTTTCTGAATAGCTCAGTGCCTAAGCTCTGCCATGCAGAAAGAAATCATATCATAATATTGAGGGTCATCTAATGCTTGCTCACTTTCCTATTCCAATACTTTCATGTTCCGTTAAGACACAGTCACTGAATTCTTCACAAATCAGAGCACACAAAGTTCACTGGCACCATGGGGCTGTAACAAGCCCTTTCCTCTCTCCCTTATTCTTTCGTTCTTGTAACACAGCTGTTTATACAGAATGAAGACAATGTTGAGTTTGTTAACAGCTGGCAGTTAGTAGTAATTTATTATGGAATGGGTCTTGAAATGGCCCAGTCTCCTTGACGATGAAAAACCAAAAGGCTAAGTTGCTTTCAAAATCTTGTTTTGGGACTAGAAGTGGAGCTTGAGGCTGTGCCAATTCCAGACTCATGAAAGCTGCATAGAGAGAAAGGGCTCAATTCCTTAGTTCCTGCTTAAAGCAAAACGAGCTTTGTGAGACAGGATTTGTTTTCACCTATTAACATCAGTATTTTGTGCTCCACCAACACCCATCAAAATCACAGTCTTACTGGGACTTGGCACATCTCTTTTCCTGTGTTTTGAAACAATAGAATTAACTTGACTTCCCCTGTCGCTCTGGGCCTCCACATTTTTTTCTTCTTTTGATCAAGAGATACAGGAGGAAAGATACTCTTCATGATAAATCGTGGCATATAGTAGACTAGTGGACATCAGCTTAAATATTCCAGGGAGAAAAGATGGAAAAGGTTCTGTATAGATGTTCCAGAATAAAGATTTGGGGAGAAAAGGGGTATAAGGGTAGCAGCAAATAGGTGTAAAACTATTCAAGCACAGACACATTCACACAGAGTGAGAGTGCTAACTCGCTGAGAAAAAACTCCTCCAAACTGCCTTGATGGGTGGATAAGATGCTGCCTGTCTTTTACAGCAAAAGCTCTTCTGGCAATGCTTTTTTTTTTTCCCTGAAACAATTTTCTGGCATTATGGGGGAGATGCTGGTGGTGTAAAATTAGCGAGGTGCTTTGCCAACACCCCAGAGAACTCTCTGCCATGTTCTCTCCACTTCCTAGCCGTGGAGCTGAGAAAGGCTGTGGGGCTTGTGAGAGCCCTCCTGACCCGGTGGCCACAGCAGGGGGGGACCGCACTTGTCCCTCGGTCACCGCACAGGCAGCATGCGGATGGCAGCTCCACACTGCTTCTGCAAGTGGTAGGGGACAGAGGTATTTTCTGCCGGAATAAAGGACTACACAGAGAAAAGCAACTGAGCAGGTTTCAAATGAAAATGCTGTTAGTCACGGAGATGATAGGAGGAGTAAGCTGGAGCAGCTGAAATTGTAAGATAATAAGGATCAGGGTTCACACAGAGGTTATTCAGGTTATTGACTGTATTTTATCTGGACAATTTTTGAGAAAATAAGGGTACTGTTTATTGTATTAAGACATGATGAGGAGCAAACTTGTGAAGTTTCTTTATAAATTTATTCTATGCCTTGGGACATGAGAGCATCATTTAAACAATGATAAGGAGTAAAAGTAAGACAGACACTAATGACTATGTATTTGAAGATGCTAAAGGAACAATTTGATCCTTATTTCTGTGCTTTGCCCAGTAACTTGTTGGTGCAAAATGCAGATTTCTAAAGGTAGAAATAACTAGACTGAATTTGATTCCCCCATTCTATAAAACAGAAATAACACACTATTGTCTCAGGTGGGTCTCAGGCTGTTTTGGGTGGATAATCTTAATATTCATTCTGGCAGCTAAGAGCTTCCAGTGAGGAACAAACTTATGAGGAAGGCCAAGGCAGTCTTCTGCCACCCCATTAATTCCTATACTACTCCCTTCACACACACCTCTCCTCGCGTTACCGGATTAGCAAAGACGTCCGGACAGGTTGCTTCAGAAGGTGCATTAGGGCACCATGATGCAGTCATGGCTCACACACCCTCCAATGCACAGACCTCACCTCATCACACAATAAACTTGAAGGCAGTCACTGTAGGGACTGTGAGAGCTGCATCTGCCCATGCCACCAGCTGTGTGGGTTTTCTTTGCTTTGAGAAGCAAAGCTCCCAGACACTGAAAGGAACTGCAATTTCTGTCCTGCCCTGTGCCTTCTTTATAGATCCCAGATTCCAGAACCTCAGGAAAACGTTTTGTTCTAATCTAATTTTTAAATGTGTGTTTGTGCACATGGTTTGTCTCAAGACATTCATCCACCTCTCTTTTTGCTTTCTGTTCCTGTTTACCACGGTATTTTCTTTCCTATAAACTGCTACTGCACCTCATCCTATTCTCTCATGTGTTTAACATTTGAACGGGTCTCTTCCAGCCTGCACAACTCTCCACAGCTCCTCTGACTCTTAGGTACTAATTAATTTATCAATCAATCAAACAATCAATCCATCAATCAATCATTTATATGATGCTGCTAAGTAAGTCAGTTTAAGATCTTGTTCGATTTTCGAAGGTGCTGGGTTTATCCACGTGCTGATCAGTAGTGAGTTCAGTGGTGCCTGCTTTACATTGGGGTGAACACAGAGAGATTTGGGCCTGGAGGCCACAAAATGTCTGGCAAAGTATCAGCTCATGAAAGCAATTTGTTATAATATCATACAGAATATATCACGGCTGACATATCTGTTGGGGTTATTTTTAAGGGAAATAATTCATAAAGCTGAGAGGTGTGAAACAGTGACATAATCTACATTGACTGGGGAAAAAAAAAAGCTGTACCTCAGAGGAGACTGAAACAAAGGGTTAGCAACACGCTCAGAGAGCATCGTTCTGTTTAGGATAAAGATCTGTCTGAATGGTTTTGTGCTGGTGCTATCACTGCTGTGGGAAGGACCAGCTCAGAGAGATGATAAATGGAGAATTATACAGCTTTATTTTTCTCCCCATTTACAAATGACTTAATCATGCTGACAGGATCTCCACTAACTTCCACCATATATAGCATATCTTATACTGAAGCCAAACAAGTGTTACTCTAATAACTCAGCTTTTCCCATCCAGTTTATTCTTGTGTCTCATTGGTATAAATGGCTGTATGGAGTGTCTGGCAAATTGGGGCTATTGCATTTATTAGAAACCAAAACAAAACAAAACACAAAATACAAAGAAAAAGATTAATTTCAAAAGCGAGATAAGTTTTAGGCCTCAAGGCCAAAGGCAGCCAAAGGCAGGGTTTGGTGTTTTCTGTAAATACATGTAAAAAAATGTGGTGGGTTGGAAGAGCCATTAGAATTCAGATGGCCAAAGACCAGCCTTAGCTGTCATTTAAATCAGCAAGAGAAGCACCTAGATAGGGGAGGGTGGAAATGGATCACTGGCCCAGAATCTCTTCTCACTCCCACTGCTGTAAATCAAGAATAACCTCAGTTTTCATTTGTATAAAATTGGTAAGGGAAGAAAAAAGTTCAGTGATGAACTGCTGGGGTGTTACTTGAATGTCAGAGAGATCAAATACAAATTGGAGCAGAATGCTTCTTGTATGGCAAGAGGAAGGACAGAAATGAACAGAAATTACTTTATTTCTCAGTAAAGGACCTTAGGCCACCTTCTGTTTTATATGAGCCTCTAGGGAAACAAGCCCAGACTCAGACATGCTGCCATGCCTAGCTAGGGCCAACTTAGTGTCGCAGGGACTCTGCAAAAGCAGAAGAGGGCACAAAGAAATATGCAAAGATGATGACAGGGCTCAAAGGGATGAATCACAAACGGAAGCTGGAACAACTGTCACTATAATATATTCACGCATTGTGTCACAGCTTAATGTCAGAAAGTAATAAGGACAAAAATATAAAATACCAATTAAATACTGCAAATGAGTTAAACAGTTCAGAAAATGGTTTTAAAAGCTCTTACATTACTAGTAAAAATACCTTAACAGATGCACAAATGCACCTTGGGATGAATACATTATGCACTATGAATTCAGGGCTGCCATTATAACCCTCCTAATCACTTTTTCACTTGCTCATGTGTTGTACATCTGTGACTTGTTGGCAAGATACTGCAATGAGAGGAACTCGCAGTTTTAGCTAACCTTTTCTCTTTGGAGAGCTTGGCTGATGGTTTTGCTCTTTTCATGCTTCTGAACCTCTGCAATGCAACCTTTCTGAAAACATATGCTGCCAAAGCACTATTACTGCTCTCTTTAAAAACTATTACATCTCAGGATCTATAAATAGAAAAATGACACCATAACCAACAAAACAAGTCAGCTCTATGACCTCATTTCAAACTGCACAAAACCCCAGCACTGGATTTGCACTAGTGGCATAAATATCAGAGTCTGATGAACCACATCAAAAAATCTTTTAGCAGTTCTGAGGGGGTTCTCCTGCTTTTAGAGGTTGCCTGATTGTCCAGGGTAGAAACTGGCATCTCCCTCTGGCAACATCTCTAATCCTTTCCAATAAGGAGACAACACATAGAAGTGATAGGTAAAATGCATATTAGGAACTTCTACTTTCCATTGAAAGTTAAACTTTGAGATGTCAGCAGAAGGGATTAAAGGCACAGAGCCATTAGGGGAAAACATATGTTTGCAGACGTGTGACCATGAGTCCTGCACTGCAGCCAAAAGCATTGCTAACAACCCTCAGGCAAATGTTATGAGAGCAGGAGGAAAAAAGACTACAGAGAACAAGATGACTTATCTGTCCATGATTCACTATGAGAGGGTGCATTTTCCCCCTCCAGCACTGGAGATTTGATCGTTTTGAAAGTACCTCCTCACAACCAGCATTGTCAACATCATAATGATATGCACTATCATTTTAAACACTGTAGGGATGCGGCGATAACACAGCACTTCCTACTGATCCATTTTACCAGTGTCCAATCAAGCTGAAGACGAAACGAAAAATACTTTTTTTCTGATAACTCTATCCATTTTAAAACTGATGTCTAAGTTACTAACTAATTTAGTAACCATTACTTGGGCTTAAGAATAAGTGAAACATGGAAATCTGTCACAGTGGGAAACCTAATATATTTGTGGTGGGGTCAGAAGGAAGAAAAGGTTGATCACATAATTAAACAAATATCAAAAGGCAAACATTGCTCAACTTTAAAAAGGTTAAGATGAACAATTACCCATCTTCTCCTAACATTTTTTGGACCAAATTAGGGAGTTAATAATAGAGAGGGTAGCAAAATTTTCCAGAAAAAAAACCAACACAACAGATTAATATTGGAGCTATGTGAGCTGTCTGTATTTTAGCACACTCAGAAAAGTTAATTCAGAAGGCAGGATTCATTTCACCTAATGTCTGATGGCGGCAGTGAGCTGGTCATTTTAGGTGCTCTTTATAGTCAAGAGAAAGAAAAAAGCAATTTTAGGACATGATATGATGTTTTTAGGGCATCTACTTTCAGATAAGATGAACTGAACCACAGAAGTCTCCATTATCTCTAAAAGGAAGCCAGACAACCAACCCAGAATTAAACAGAAGTAAACCCCTTCAGAAACAGGATGGCTTGCCCTTCCTGCCTTATACAAGACAGGAACATCTTGTCAAGGTTCCAAAGTACAACCATTTCTGAATAACAGCATCCACAAACAAATAATTGAATAATTGAATAATATATTATAATATAATTATATAATATATATAATATATTAGATGGATCTCAAACTGTTTTCAGACTAGGAAAATATCTTTATTATGTTTTTGCTGAGAGGAGAAGAGTGACACAGCAGTCATGCAGAAGGTCAGTGCCAGTGGCAGAAATAGAAGACAAGTGTCCTGCCCTCCCATGTGCTCTTTCAGCTCAACAAACTTGCCCTTAATTTCTGTATTCTACTTATGAGATTTAACTTTATAGCTCTAGTTAATCTTTCTGAACTTTCCTGAATGTCTCCGTAGACAATCTCTGGGGGAACATTATCTGCCTTTCCTGATGATGTTTAGAGCTGTGAATACAACTGTGTCACCTCTTCTTTTCACCTTGGAAGGCATCTCCATCTCTCATACGTCAGCTTTTGGGGCCATTTTGAGAGTTGTCCCACCTACTCCTGTCTGCAGCAGAAGCTCAACTAGAGTTTGCCAAGAACATCAACTTCTACAGGGCTGGTTGCATCATCAGTCTCTCTGGTCCTCTTTTGAAACACAAAACTGGACACCAGAGAGCATCTGGAATAAGGAAGACATTAAGAAAAAAAGAGGAAAGTAAAAATGACCGAATGATGAAGTTCTCACTGGCCTCGACTCAGGATTGCAAGTTTCAGGAAACTTTCAAAGGCGTATCAAGGTTGCTGACTTGTAAAGTTGGGATCACAAACATTTGGTTTAAGTAAACAAAAAAACAAACTCCAGAAACAGAATGTATTATTTTATCTGAAATTTATACTGATTTGTGATTATACGAGGTGTTCTGAGTCAGAAGCCTTGACACAGATCTGAAGCAATTCTTTGAGACGTACGGCTTCACAGGCTGCGCCAAAGAGATTCTGGGGATTTACAGTGTACGCTGATTTTAATGCAGTGAAACCAATTCTGTTCTGCTGCATAGGTATGTAAACTCCACTAAATTCAGCAGTGCTCTCAGAAAAATATGTGGAACACACACACACAAAGAGCAAATGATATTTAAATTCTGTTCCCTAAAGCACCTTACTGATTAAAGAGGGAGGAGTCTGTAGTCTAAAGACAGGCAGCTAGGGTCAGCCTCAGTGCCTGAGGGTGGTGGGGGTTGCAGTAGGACAATGGATCCAGGGGAGACTCCTGCCCTCCTGGGGCAGCAGCTGGAGGCTGACAGGCCACCCTACGGCATCTCATCTGGCACTAGGGATCTGTGCTTGGGCAACCGTGTCCCCTGTGTCAGGCACTCCGCTGATTTCAGTGGGTATTACTTGACATCTGTCACATCTCTTAAAGGTCTTTTCCAACCTAGATGATTCTATGATTCTATCTACAGAGCCTACATGCAAAGTAAATAGTGAGACTGTAAGCATCAGATGAAGACAGGATAAATGGATTTTTTAACACCAGAGAGCATCTGGTGGAGGTGGAGAGCAAGACGTGCTTATCAGGAAAAAGGGGTTATTCACAGATTTCTAAAGACAGGAAAAGGTTTTGGCCAGTTGCATACCTAGTTAACAAGACAGAGGCAAAACCAAACATGTTCCCAATCTTTACTGTTGCATTAATAAACAGAAGGTAATCCCACTTATGGGTACATGAATTTTTCTCTTCAAATTTGTCAACGGTGTTGTTACATCCAGTCCTGGACACAGTCTGCTAGAGTGGTTTTGTAAAACAAATAAAAAGCAAATTGAGTTCAGCATCATGTCAGTTTGATACATGGAAATACTAGTTCCAGCAACCTAGAATTACAATTAGGTGATGTGATGCTGAATCTAACTGATCCTTTCTTAAACTAGCTAACCGATCCTGTTAATTGTTTCCGTCTTTAGAATTGTACTTGACTACTGTGAAAGGAACACAAACCTTTGTTACGCACTTTCTATAGAGGAACTTGATAGTTAGCATGGTAAGCACTAAAACGGAGTTTCCTGCACTGTCCAGATCTTTCAGAGAAGTTTCACACATTAAAAATCTAAAAAGATGCTGCTGTTAGCTCTTAGATTCTACATGAAAAGTCCAAGGAATTTGACCCATTGATTTGAGCAAGCTGAGCAACAACATTCTGTTGAATTTAGTTTCAACTTGTGGGTTTGATTCCCTTTCTTCCTCCTCAAAATATGGGAAACCCAGAAAATCAAGTGGGGAAACCTGTGAAATAATATTATTTTTAAGAAAAATAAGAAAGCAAAGGAAAGCAACATTTCCAGAATAAATTTCTTGAGACTATACATATAATATTACAACTGCCCATATTTTTTTATATCTATCTGACTATTTAAAATTGTTGAAAAACTGTGAATTAGAAAAATTGCCGCATGACACTTAACCTCAGTTTAAAGAGTGAAAGTGATGGAGAAGCTACAGTATCCCTTTTTAGCTTCTTCCAATGATTTATTACACCACTATTTAAAAAAATACTACATCTGATGATATATGATAATATGTCTCTTCTGTGGAACATCATGTACAGAACCAGTATAAAATGCATAAATTAAAGCTAAAAAAAAAAAATTTCAGCGAGGATGCGTGGACTTTGAAGGCCTCATTCTACAAAATGCCAAGCCTGTTTGCCAAGACGGTAAGTGAGTTTTGCTGCTTTTAATGTCCATGGGGAATCACACCGATTGCTAATTCACCAGAGCGGGCTCATAAAGCATGTCTGATATAATTCTCCCTTTAAAAAGTTATGACGATAAAATGACACAGTGCAATGGTATTTGCAAACCACACCATTCTGAAACTGGGGGTGATATCTTATATGCTGTGGGTGGATCAGGTAGGTCACTGACTTTCGTACACATCTGCTTCAGCAGTGTTACAAAGGATGGATAATGATCTGGCTTCTATAACAATAACAGAAAGAAATCAAAATGTACAATTCACTTGCATTACAAATATCCCACAAACTGTTTAGCACACAAGTCAAATGCTCCCACAGACATCTGATCCTCTGTGCAGTTCAGCTCTGAAAATAACTTTTTTTGTAAAAATTACCTTGTGAACGGATTGTTACTCACTGCTTTCTCATTGCTCGTAACAAACAGTCAGAAGTTAAAATTATTCAGGAGCCACTCAAAGCTTTTTGAAAAATCATATGTTTTGTTCTTGTGTAGCGTAAGTTGCAGCTGCCTGCTGAAATTTTACAGCTTTCTTAACAACTACCAACACTGTCTTCTCCAGAAGGGCGGATTTGTTTGTTTGCCCTGTTTTGTGCCCTGATCCTGAGCATCTTATGCTCAGGAACACTCATGTTATAGATCAGTAAATTACAGAATTCCACTGGAAAAGACAGTCTAATGTAAATGATCTCTTCAGCACATGCCAAGTCAGGTTTTCTGTTATATTGTGCTTTAGCAGATGACTTGTGACCTGGGCTTTGAAGACTCAGATCTGAGATCCATTGGTGTGGCCATGACACACAAATAGGGTATTTGGAAGCAGGAAATGTGAAGCTCAGCTCTGCTGGTACTGGCACAGTCCAGACCATACTCCAACTTCATGCGCCTGTTGGAGCTTTGTGGAAGTGCTTCTAAACTGAAAAACTTCAGTCCTGGTGCTTTCCTTATTTACACTGGTGGCTGGAATAGCTCATAGAAATCCTATGAGTCACATGGGTGCAGGAGGAGCCTGTTTTGAAATGTAATGTTTTAGGATGCAGCTAGACAAGAGCATAAAATATACCGCTAAACCTGTGACCTTGAATCTTCTCTACTTTTTCTAGAAGTTTTCAGATCTTCTTTTTCCAAGATGAAAAAAAAAAAAAAATCTGTGTTTAAAAATGCTTCTCTAGAACTTTAACCTTGCAGACCCAATACTACACAAAACTCCTCAGTTATTTCAATTTGGCCCATAGCTCTTTGTAACAACACTTTTATATGATGCAGGTTAAATGAATTTACAGCAGAAATATTTATACCAACTTCCATATCAGGAATGTCATGACAAAATTTCCAAAGAGAATGCATCACATTTTAATGTTACAAATCAATTGAAGCATTAATAGTGTGGTAGCTGGACTGTGGTCAAGGATACTGTCAGTTGAGGTACTATCCCTAAGCAAGTTTTCTCAAACTTCTGACCACTACATTTAATAACCTTGACTCCTAAATATGATTCCAAATAGAAATATTTTGGACTAGATGGTCTACAGAGGTCCTTTACAACCCCTACCATTCTGTGATTCTGTGAATGATCAAACATACATGAAAAATCAATTCAGTAAACAATGAGTTTTTACAAAATAGCAAATTATGTTAGGAAAAAAGCAGACAAAAGAGTAACACTTAAAGATAAATGTTTACGTATTACACATACATTTGTCTTTGAAAAGTAATGGAGTGTGTGAAAAATACAGCAGAAATAAAAGTAGGTCTGAAAAAGGTGATGTGCCTACCTGTGTATTTCATAACAAACTGGCGATACAGCCAAATAAGTGCAGTGTGAAAAGCTGGGAATTTATATCCATGTCAGCCAAAGGGATTTGAACTAAACTCTTCTCAGGAGAGTGCCCTACGCATCTGCTTTAATCTGAAGTGTGTTAAGGGATCTCTCTACCTTTTGCTGGAGCTGAATTACAGCACAGAAGTTACGTGGCCACAGAGATAAACAGTGAGCAGTAGCAGCGCATAGTAGCTTCATGATATCTGTAGTGCATTTAGAGAAGGGACTTCTAGACTCTGCTCTCAAATATATTCAGCTAAGTTATATTCAATAGTTGACCCAGCATGGAAGCAGCCCTGGGAGCACAATCCAGACCCCTGCTGAGGGCTTCTGCTTGCTGTCTGGCTCCTTGAGTCTTGCATTTTTAATGTAATCTGAGCTGTCTCTTCATGTTGCATAATTTAGTGGTTACAGGACATAGGCCTTCACTATGAAGAAATGTTTGAAGCATGCTCTTCTGTTTTCGGTGAAGTGTTCTCTCTAGTCAGACAGTATTACATGAAAAGCTGACCCACCACCACCAAAATGATGGATCCTGTTTTGCTTTTTCATAAAAATCAATGCATTAGCAAGCAAAGATATTGAGATGGTGTTTCCAAAAGGAAATATGACTGTTTACAACTCTGATTTGTGTGTACAGGTCCCAGAGAGAAGCTTGAGTTCAGGTACAGAAACTCTAGGGATTTTCTCCAATCCTCCTCAAGCCTGCTCCAATAACCGATGTGTAACTCACAGATGTGTAAATCCTCTGTCATCTCTGCTCCCACTGCATTCACAACCAACATTACCATGAAGAAAGAAGTTAGGGCTGGTTCTAAACTGCTCTGGTTATGGTCATTTTGTTTTATGAAAGAGAGGGTAGAAGTGAAGGAAGGCAAGGAAATGCTGCTACTTGCGCAAGTGGCATTTTAGAGTGAATTTGGTTTAAGAGCAGTATTATATTCACAGGCACGGAAGATGACCTAAGGTGCATGCAGTGTACAGTCAGTCTGGGATGTCTGGGAAAAGGAGCTCTAAAGGGCAGACAACAAATGTAACAGTGACCTGAGGAAGCCGGAGGACTTGGCAACCGGCTGCCTGGGGCAAACCCTCATTTGTGAGCAGCACAGCTTGGTCATTGCCTCATTAGCAAGGCAGTTGGAAATAAACAAACAAAATCAATACACACACACAATGACTGCAGTGAAGAGAGCCCAAATGTTGGTTGCTGCTTACTAACTCTGTATCTTCTGCTCAGCTCCAAGGAGTAACTTTGGCAGTCATGGAAGTGGCAAAAGGAAGGGACAAAAATGACAGTAACAACAATATAAGAAGAGATGAAACAGACACCACACCCTCCTTTGCAGTTTATGACCAATTACAGGATTTCCACAGTCTTCATGAGGCAATTAAATAGTTATGCTTCAGCGACTGATTAATATTCACTTGACATCATCAGTTTACCAACATCTCGGAGAAACAGCCTTGCTGTCCCTTGTCTAAAGTAATTGCATTACAATACAGTAGCCACAAACAACAACAACAACAAAAAAAAACATCAAACAAGAAAATAAAAAAAAAAAAAAAAACCAAATAAAACAGAAAATGGGAGCTTTCTTGATTTGGAGGGATATTTTTCCCCAGTATCTTTAAAATGCAGAAACACTGTAAACATTATTTGGAAAGAAAACAAACCAAACCATAACCAAAACAAAACATTTTAAGCACCAGAGGAAAATTCTAATTGTCTCACTGTAGCTGAACCAGTCAAAGCTTTCAGGTATATTCTGGAGAGCAGGGGAGAGGCAAATCCTACATAAATCACACTATAATTCATTTAAGAAGTATTGATTTGCACTTGATTAAGAGAAGTTTATAAAGACCAAATTTATTAGTCCTTACTCAACAAGGACCCTATTGAGTCACATGGTAACTTCTCCTCCAAATACTGGGAAATGAGAAAAAAGAAGCAATGGATATGAATTAATTAAACTGTAACTCAATTAATTGTTCTCATTTATAAACTACCAGCAGTAATTTTTCCTTTGCTTATAACTTATTTCTTAATTGTTTCCCATTTGGAAGTGTCCCCCTGGTTCACCTGATGGTGCCGATGACTCTCTGCTGAGCCTGGTGGGGCTAAGCTTTTGCAGGCTCCTGCCATGGGCACCTCCAGCAGGCATCGAACACCAGACAGAACCAGTCCAGGACGCGGAGCTCAGTGAGAGCATTTACAGGACACATTAGTGTGGGCTAACCAGCACAGCATCTGTTCCCACCCTGCCTCACTGTGGATAAGTCTCCCAACAGACAAGCCCTAAATCCCACTTTCACCAAAAACTGAAGTTTAGCACCCAGAAGATGATTTTTTTTATTCATGAAAGCCCTGATAAACCACTCTGAGGCTTCTGAAATGCTATAACTGCTTATTATTTACTAATTAGTGGGCTACTAATGTTCTCAGGTTTCCTGGGTTACAGTTAGGTCACTGTTATTGCAGGGCACTGCCAAGTTCCTGTTGCTGCCAAGAACAGTCCCCAGTTTGAAAAAGCAGAGCCTTTCAGTGCCTAACTCCCTTTTAACCCAGTCAGGTTGTATCAGTGAGTCACCCCTGTGTCAGTTCAAGAGGTAATATGCACTTATAGCTCTAAATCAGTACAAAACTCAGACGATTTCAGGTCTTCTCCTTAGCATTTTGTATGGTTGACTTAGGCTATCTCACAGCTGACATTCACAGGTGAGTGCTGTGACCACTGGTACAGAGGTAGGGCTGGGTTGTGGCCCTTATCAAAGCTTGTTAAAACTGGGCATCAGGAAACACAAAAAAGTCAGAGGGTTGAAGTGAGAGACCACGAGAACGGTGCAAATGGGAGAGCAAAACCTGCAGACCAAGGCAGTCCCTGGCAGAGGTGACTCCAGCCCACTCCTTCGATTGGTTTTACATTTCATCCAATGAATGTCTAACAAAAAACGCATAAAGCATCCAAGACAACTTGAGAATCTGGGAATCAATGGGTTTTTAGAGGGAGTTTATGATTAAGCCAGAGTTTTATGCCTTTCCTTGCTTGTGAGCTCATTTTCTGAGCCTGAAAGTGTTTCATTCTCTGCTGTGAAGTGCCACAGCTTTCACATGAGCTGTGGAAGTCAGCTCCTCACGCTCCCTTTCCCTCCTCTCTCTCCCACACTTCTACCTAGTTTAAAAGCCCAGTGCTCTATGGCACCATTCTGGGAAAGGAGGGACATGGGTGACAGGATGGTCATTTATATAAAAACTGAGTCCTACTTCTGTTGAAGAATTTACTAGGAAAGAATGAAACAGTTATCTCTACCCAAAGGCTGAAGGAGAAGTCTTTGTAAAAACTCCCAGTAACGCCGCATTGCAGAGCCATTCCTAAATCCATGAGAGAGGTGAGATTTCAGTTCAGTTCAGCGTTTCTTATACCTGATGTATTTTGGGTAGTCTAAGAGAAGTCTGAGCTTGGTAGAGAAAACGAAGGCTAGAGAGAAGAATGTTCTCCACAATGTATTTCCAGAAAGAAAAAATACTATAGTCTTGGTGGTCGATCTGTGAATTTGTGTGTAAAATAGAGAAAGTACAGAGGAAACGGAAAAAATTAGCTTCACCTGGCTGAATTGTTTCCTTTCTCGTCAGTCATTGAGCCATTAAGTACTGAATTATGTGCTGAATGCCATGTTGTACACGAAAATATTACCAAGTTACAGGTATTTTTATTATATGTTTTAAAAAAACCCAAACAAACAAACAACAAAAAACTCCATAGAAACCACAGAAAACAGTACAAAAGACATAGAAAAAGAGGACCTGACCTAGCAAGGAACCAACCACCTCAGTCCTTGAATATCTTTCACTACACACACAAAATCATCAACATCTTCCCTCAGGGCCCGCAGGCTTCCAGAATAAGTCACCACGCTGGCTTCTGAAAGGAGAAGGTGAAAGCCCTTCTTCTGTAGAGAGCGGAACCTAAGGAGAATTCAGAGGGAAAACCCTAAGACACATTTTCTTTTCACCGTTTGGAATTGTAAGAAAATGAGAAGCATGAGATGTGTGTAGAGGGGAGGGAACAGGCAAAATTATTCAAGTAGAATGTCTTCTCTGGTAATGTGAAAAGAAAAAACAATCTAAGGCCAGAGTTTTAAATTGTCATTGGTTTCAAGGGAATTACATCAGTTACAGAGGCTCAGAATTTGCCTCACTTGTATTTCTTTGAAGAGATTTATATTCAAATAAGCATTTAGATAATTTTATTTTTTTCTTTTTTTCATAACACTGGGTTTCCAGTTTGTTTCATTGCTTTCTTTATCACAAAGGAACAAATTCTTTTCTCTGCTAAGTTATTCCTCTTTAAAGAATAGCTGTAAGGAGAATGAGGAGGAACAGATTGGCAACATTTGTCACCGCTCATCTGCCTTTATTATCTCTTGAGGCCCTGTTTTCTGTGTTATCTTCTGTTTTGCTGAGTTTCCAAAAGAGTCTTTAATCATGACTAGCCTACCAGAGTTCAGTCAGAAAAGCCATACATGTCTCAGCTTTGATGCTATGCTGAACTTCCTAACCTTTTGTGAGGTAGTTCTGGGTGATGCCAACGCAGTAACTCATAAAAAGCTCTTCAGTATCTCCCCACCTTCAACTTTCAAGAATGAAGTTAAAAAGGTTGAATGTTAGCGGCCTCCTAAGAAGTTACTCCCATCAGAAAGCATCGGCACCGTGCAACAGCCACATTACTGTGCTGAAACGTGAGGTAGAGCCCTATGTAATTCTTTTGATGAATTGCAAGTTTTAAAGGGCTAAGTATTTAACATTTCAAAAAGACTACTGACCTCAAGTAATCCATTTAAGAAGTGCACACATCATAATTTTGAGTTCCTTAAAGGTTTCAGCATATTTTTAAAATATATATATATATATATTATTAAATCCATTAGCTGAGCTTTGGTCTATGCTTTTTCGACCATCTGAGTATGGTTTGCACTGCGTAGCTGTGAATGTACTGACTGTCTCTCTGTCCTCTTGCTTTCCAAGAGGAAATCAGTATTACACAAGTCACAACGCAATGTACTAATCTTCTTAAAGACTGTAAGCTGCTTGCCCACTTAGGTTTAAACTGTCGGCATGCCATGTATAATGGATGCAGTGAATGAATGAATGAATCAATCAATCAATCAATGGATGAAGAGTGTCCTGCAAGGAGAAATCACTTAAAATAAATTACAACTCAAGCTAACTCAGAAAACAAGATCAGTAGTCATTATCATAGGTACATTAAATGTATAGTGAGAAATTCACAGCTGTAGACAATGACTCACTGACAGCTCACCCATTTACTTAACCAAACTGAAAAATCACAGGTAAAAGGATACAACCAAAAGCACAAAGTGAGATGTTAATGGCTTATGTTGCTGCAAAAACACGGATGGGCACATTGAGTATGCAAAAGCACTTGCTTACACTTAAAAAAACATTTCTACCTATGTGTGGAAAACCAACTAATCTTCTTTATGGATCTTTGAATTGCGTAGAAACCTTTTGATAGCAAGGTGAATGGTGGAATGAGAAAACACAGAGAAGGAACTGCTGAATCACTTGGGGTGCCTAACTGTCACTGAAGTGTCTCAACTAGTTTACAGGATGTACTTGCTAAGTCACCAGTTTAACTCAGGATCCCTCCATAGACAGCAGGGACAGAGTGGTCCTTCCTGAAGGCAATTAATGGTGTCTTATTGCTGGTGTCTCCTTTCACAAGTGCCCACTGATTATCAAGAGAATGAGGCAATCAGTTTAGATAAACTCAGTAAATTTTTAGGTGACTACAGTCAGGTGACACAGAGCTCACCCAGGACAACAAGGCTGCAGAGTGCCTGGGGCTGCAGCTCAGCTGGGGTCCAGGTCAGGAGCTTAAAAGCATCTCCCAAGGGAAGGAAGAGGACTGGCTACTGAGGCTTCTAGCTTTCTTCACAGCAACCCTTGTCAATGCAGTTGGCCTTGAACAACCAGCTAAACTCCTAGAAGGGGGAAAGAGGACCTGTCAGTGCTCCTTGACTCCTGTTAAAGAAGGACCATCTTGACTTCCTCATCAGAAACTGCTTTGAAACAGAGTTAAATTCATCGTTATGTTTCATCTGAGGTACCTGTGGTTACTATCAGCAAGAATGCATTCATTTAGCACAGCTCACTAACAGTACTGATCTTTGAAGTTTTTGCAGGCACTTCGGGTGGGCGGAGGATTTAACAAAAGCTAACCTCACCCTCATGAGGCAAGTTTTCCTGTGAGGAAGAGCAAGAGGACAGGGAGGAATATGTTCTGTGAAAGACCCCACAGCAAGATGGACTTGAAGGAAAAGTGCCACATTATGTGGTGTTCAGGAAAGATCTAATTGATGTATGATAGGGATATTAATTTTTATGCAAGATTATGAAATGCAACAGAGAATTGTAAGAAAGGGATGCAAGCTAAAGCCTTGCATATGAAAGCTGGACAACCCTGAGTGCTGAGTCTTGGGAATGAGGAACATGAGTTTGAATTTGATGCAGAGAAAGAATGGGAGCTAGTGGAAATACCGAAGAATGGAGATGNGGGGGGGGGCTGGGAAAGGCTTGCTTGTCCTGAGAAGTGTGGCAGCAAAAGATATGCAAGAGACAAGACATCAGAGGAAGTGTGGCAAATTGTGGATGTGAGAAGAATGTAGTGGGACGGGTAGGAGGATGAGATCAAAGGATATGAAGGGAGATGGCAGAGAGGCGTCTCTTGATGGAGAGAAGATGAGAACCTCTTACATCAAAGAGAAAGGAGGAGGCAAAGGCAAGATGTTGTATGTAAAGATGAAGACCAGATGATATTATTAATGTATCTATTAACTTCCTTTCTTGGAATATTCTCAGCTCTCTTGAGAATTCCTTTCAAAGATTGGGAAATAGTTTGGTTTTTCTTCTGCATGATATGAGTAAAATGGATTTATTCTGTGAGCATGAATAAAGAAAATTATGAACAGGCTGGAGAGTGATGTTGCAGTAGAGTGGTTAAGAGATAACAGCAAGTAGTCAGAATGTGAGTTATAGTAAGTTTTGACTTCATATCTTCTCATGCAGGCTCATTTTTAATCATGCCTTGTGCATTTAGAAAGCTTGGATTTATCTTACCTGACTTTAGTCACTCAGCAAAGCAATAAAGTTAGGAACAAAGTTGTCCACAACTGCCTTGATAATAAATAGAAACAATTGGGCAGTCAGGTGAGAGCTGTATTGCCTTCTGTGCCGCCTTGCCTTCTCAATGCTGGCTGTAGCAGAAGACATCACCATGGCAGATGGTGTAAGTGCCTCAGTTACGAGCCTACAGTTAGGTGGGGTGAACTCAGACTAAGGGAACATAAGTGACTTCATTGGCAACTGGGAAGAACCGTGTGACTTCTCACTCTAAGTTGTATCACAACACTTAGCTGCGTAGGGACCAGGGACCTACTCAATCAAAGCCTTTGTCACAAAATAGTGTGAATGTTAAAAACAAAAGCTGGTAGGAAAGTCCAATAGCACACATTTGAAACGTCCCCTCCCTATTGCTTAAATGGAGGAATAAAGTCTGGATAGGTTAGGGTTCGGAAATCTGGAGTAAATTCAGGATGCAGACTACCCTAAGGGACTGTTTTCACACACTATCAGGATAAATCTTTGGATGTTTTTCTCACGAAAAATTTAGAATCATAGAGAAGTTTTAAAACATCACTATGTTGCCCTCAGTGATACTTTCCATCTCATACACCTCTTCTTTCCACTTTCTTTTCTGGTGCTGAATGGTGGTGAAGCAACTCTAGCTATAACCCGCAGCAGTCATTTTGTAACTACTGACTCACTAAGAGGGGCCATATGTGAAGTCCTGGTGCATAATTCTTCAGCACAGTATTATATTTATTTCTGTTTTAAACACACTAATAGACGTATCATCTGTTTTAAACAACTTCCAGCTTGAAGGAAGTAGGCGAGGAATATGGGAGTATTAAAGAATAACAAAGACATCCATGTTAAATTGCTAATTACCTGGCACCGTATTTGTTTTCAGCTTATATAAAAATGTGGTGGTATTCCCAAATAATTCATAATGCCTTAGGCAAACAAGCTAGTCTTGTAATACTTTGGTATAATTGAAAGTGATGAAGCGGAAGACTGGAGATGTTTATTTCGGAATAACAGTGTTAAAGTAAAATGCCAGAAGACAGAGAAAAACACCGGAGATCTTGAAAGGAGTGAAGAGAAGAAAAGCAGCATGGTCGAGAATAATGAGAATCATAAACACTGTAGCAAACAATTTAATTTTATTTTAAATTACTCCTAAGAAATGAATTAAACAACCAACGAACCTGTGATTGTTAAGCCTCTTGGCCTGGATGCATATTCAGCTGTGGTAAATGCCTTTACAGAAGCACATTTTGCTTTGCACTGGAAGGCATTAGTTTGCTAGATCTAAGTCAGACCCAAAACATTAAAAGTCAGCAGGGCAGATTCTCTCCTCAGGTACACACCTGAACATCTTTTCAACAGAGCTTGAATTGTAAGAAAAAGCGTCAGAATGATAAATATTTTTTAATTCCTTTTCCAGTGAGCCTGAGAAGAATGTATCTTCCTTTTCAAATGCTGTAGCGATGCTGGTGGGAGCTATACAATACACATTACAAGACTGAATTTGGTTCCTTGTCAAAGTGTCCATGTTGCTAACGAGAGATAATTTTTAAAAAAGTTGTTCTTTCCCCAGAGTCTGAAATAACTGAAGATGGTAATTCTCAAACTTTTCCGTGTCAAAAGTGCCACATTTGCATGCAAGGACCAACTGAGCAGGACCCTCATCTCCTTCAACAACTTGAGGGAATCAGGGCAACTGCAAACCACTGACATTCATTTGAGACACTTTGGTTTATCTTCTTTCTTTCCTTTAGTGGTGATGATGATCCCCCAGGGCAAGGTCAGTCTAGGTCAGGAAGGAAAGGCAGAGAGCACACCGTGAAGGAGCTGGGATGCTAACCTGGTTGCAACAAAGGTTGGCTGGCAGGCACCAGTTAACTGCCCTCTGTTAATGACGAGTCAATCAGCTTGTGGATGTTGCAGGGTGCTGTACAGATTCGCCTAGTCTAGTATTTAATTTCATTTCATTCCCCATCCTGTCTTTCAGTCAATCAGCAGTGACCCAGGTGCATAGAGTTTTGATAGCATCCTTTACAAAACTCTTACGTACGTCACTGACCAATTTTCTACAGGCAATCACACTATAAGTATCACAGCTCCTGCTCTGGTGTTCCAGGTCACTTGTGTGCAATGCTGCCTTCCGCTGCTCTGGATCATACAAAACTAATTTTCCTCTAAAAAAGTCATCTGAAAGAGGACAAATAGTACTCTACATCTCCCTTTTGGATACCTTATGGCAAAGAAGAATGACAGATGAAGGACAGGGCAGGCCTTGGTTGTGAGGGGTTACTATACTGAGGCAGGAGGAGGGAGGGAAATAATCTCTCTTGCCTTTGTCCCTGCTTTTATCAAATGACAAAAAATAGCTACAGGCTGCACTTCCCATCCCATGGCTCACTTCCGCATTAGTCACTTATTGTAAGCGAGCATGGAGGATTTAATAGTTCTCCTTAAAAATATCCCATTAGCTAAAATTAAACTGTGGATGGAGGGCCAAAGGAGGGAAAGGGTGAGAGAGAAGTGTTCTTACCACTGCTTCCCTCCTGTCGCGCCCTCTGAAGGGGTGTAGGAGAAACTTTGCAAATCATCTAGCTTTCTGCCTCCACAGCTGGTTTCTTTGACAATAAGAGAACTCAGAACTTCTTTGTATTGTGTATTACTATATTGTAAGAGGAAATGACATTCAGGAAAACTAGGACAGTTTCTAAACTAAGTTACTTATGTAGTTCTACATATGACTTCAATGATTAGGGTTAAGCAAATCCATAAAAGGAGTGTTGGCCAAACCCACAGGGTCCATTCAACAATACCAGTATTTCAGCATTTGAATGGGAGTTCCATGCCTGATTTAATGAACACTCTAATCTTTAGATTTAATAAAGGAAAAATTCTTCAGTAATCTGCTCACATGGGAAATGATGAGATGCAATTTGCTGAATCAGCACCGAAAGCCACAAATTTTCTAGCACAGAACAGAATCCTTTCCATTTTTTCTGTCAGTGATGTGTGGTTAGTAAATAATACATAAAGAGGAACCAGGGGTATGTTTAAAATTGCACCCTGTTATAAAAATAGAGCTGTCAAGCTGGATTGCTGAGG